>CM021107.1:592591186-592701366 GCA_007115665.2 Sequoiadendron giganteum | reverse complement strand
GGATGCATCTTCTGGAGCTTCTGCTTGACAGGTTTGGCCTCTGGAAGGACATCCAAATGGTGTAAAAAAAGATTAGGATCCAGGCCAAGTATACCAGAGTAAGCCCATGCAAAGTTGATAACCCCTTCATGGAGAATTCAGAAAATGGCGATATATTCTTCTTCGGATAAAGATTTGGCCACATAGGTGATCCTTGGAGTTTCCTCTGTCCCCAAATTCACCTCTTGTGTTTCTTCAATGAGAATCAAAGATTTCTTAGATAGTTTTGTTCCTACAAGGGGAAGATGAACGTCCTCATCTACCAATGCCATATTAAGGTTTTCAATGTCAGATACATCCTTTGTTTTTACTTTTTCATAGTCAAAAAGTGTCTCGGTGAGGTTTTCACTTGATGACCCATTTTGTTTTTGTTTCTTTTTGCTTTTGCGAGTAGGGCATTCATCTTCCACCAATCCCATTAGATGTACCTAGGTATACTCTAAGGGAAATGTGCTGACAGGTGTGCTACCTTGTAGGCCATGATCGATAAGCTTAGGATGTTTGAGGGATAAGGTAATGGTGCAAACAAAAAAGAATTTGAACATGGCAAGGAGGTCACTGTGATTCAAATCATCGTACATGTGTATGATGGACTCTTCCTCTGGTATGTCTTTGAGGGAACCATTGTCAACACTAACATTGTTAGAAGTGCTAGAGGATGTCGTAGGACCCTTCTATTTAGTATCATAACCTAAGCCCAAATTTCTTGGTCAGATGGTGGTTGCTTCAATTGGCTGACATTTTCCTTGTTCTTTGGTGCTAAGGTCTCCACCCTGATAATGACACTTTTCAATTAATTTGGATCCACATGGATAAAATTCTTGGATGTATTCAAAAAGTGGACATGGTAGCTCAGTTTCCTCTCGATAAACCCATTGACTGATATCTTCATCCATTTGATCCTTGAGAGATCCCAACTCATTGAATGTTGTTGACCTCATGTTCTTTGAGGTGAGTGTAAGTGTCTTTTCCTCCATTTTCGGTAGCCACAGAATTGGTTGTCCATATGTGCGGGGTGGGGGTGGCATGGTTGCCACTTTGAGTGTGGTATGCATTTCGTATGCACCACATCCTTTGTTTATGATCTGGACCTTGGTGACGGTGGAAGGAGTTGTGGATGATGGTGGCAATGAAGTGTTTAGTGTGTTGGTGGATGGGTCAGGATTAGATGTTGGGGATGCCCCCATTTTGACTCCTGGACACTAATGGGAATGTAGAAAGAAAGCTTCCAAGGCACGACACTATTCAAAAGGTTGGGGATCACCCTGTTTGGTGACTTCCATTCCTTGAAATGAGAACTTTAGGCATTGGTGATAGGTGGATGGGATGGCTTGCATAGAATGCAGCCGTGGATGGCCAAGAAGGATGTTTTATGGAAGTTCAAGTTCCAGAACATTACACATAGTGTATTGCACAATAGGGCCTACTTGAATAGGGAGGCAAATAATTTCTTCAGAATCTCACTCTGCATTATCATAGGCCTTGATGGTGATCACTTAATTTCTCATATCAGCCTGGGTGTATCCAATCTATTGTATGAATTTTAATGTGCAGAGATTTAGGGCCAAACCATTATCTATCTGTACCCTTTTTACTTTTTGAGAATTGAATCCGACCTCGAGATGGAGGGGGTGGTTGTGGCTTGAATCAAGATGTGGCATGTCTTTTTGGCTAAAGGCTAACTAATAGGTTAATGAGAGATTTCCTACCAATGCTTGAAACTGGGTAGGGTCAATATTATCAGGCACTTGTGTGCTTTGGAAAGGCTTAGTTAAGATATCTTGATGTATGGGAGATGACATAAGCAGATCGAAAATGGATATTAGGTTGTAGTCTTACATAGATGGTCTAGGATGTTATATCAGGAGTTGACAGATGGTTGTTGGGTAGATGGAGGAGCAACAGGGACTGTGATGTGGGTTTGCCGAGTGGTAACAACACATTGTGGATCTTTTCCTTTGACATGTATCATGGATACACGTGGTTCCACTTGTTCTACATATGATACCAAACCTTGATAATTGTATGACACATTTTTATAGCTGATGTTATTAGTGTTGTTACCTTGTTTGTTATTGTTGCTAGGTCCAGGATTAGAGTTGGAAGTACTAGAACCCTAGTTGTGGTTAGGAAAGGAGTTTTGATATATATGGAGTTGAGCATTGGACAAGGATGCTATGTTAGCATCTACATGGATTTCACCTCGATCAATGAGGCATTTGATGTAGGTTTTTAGGCCTTGACATTTATCTAAGGTATGTCCCTTAAACTTTTGAAATTCACAATATTCATTGTCTTTAAACCAAGCAGGCTTGGGTTTAGACATATCAAGAGGTTTGGTGACAGGATATGTGATGGGAAAATTAGCTTGAAGAAGCTTATTAAACACCATGCTAAGGGGTTTTCCAAACTGAGTGAACTGTCATTTGTTTCCCCCTTGGTTATTTTGGTTGGATTGTTGTCGTGGTGCCCCTTGGGGGATGACTATGGCATTCTGGACTGGTGGTTGTTGCTGAGGAGAGTACATTTGCATGGTGGTGGCCAATTGAACATGTTTGGTGTCAGTGACACCATCATTGACAATTTTTTTATTTCTATTCCAATAATGAGGTTTATCCCAAAAGCATTTCTCTCTATTAGAATTGAAATGTTTGACTTGCCCTTTTGCAACAAGGGCTCATTCTAAGATGGGAACTTTCTCCACAAGTCCCGCAAAGGTGATGATACAATGGAGTTGGAAATTATGAGCCATATCTAGGTGGAAATTTTTTGATAAATAGCGTGACCATGTCTTTTTTTGTTGGTGGGGATTTCATCTTGCTATCCAAGATACGCCATCTTTGCAAGTAGCTTGCAAAGGTCTCTCCATCACATTGTTTTTCATTGAGGAGATCAAGTGTGTCAATATCTTTCTCTCTATTAAAAGAGAAGTGAGAGACAAATTGTTTGGATAATTGTTCAAAGGTTTTGATAGATCCCTTTTCAAGACCCATAAACCAGTTGAGGGCAACCCCTTGTACACTTTTAGGGAAAAGTCGGATAATATAATTATCCTTATGCATGACCTCTTGGCAATGAGCATAAAATTCTTGAAGGTAAGCTCTAGGATCCTTGGTTTCTTTGTATTTATCAAATTTTGGTATCTCAAAATGTTTGGGAAAAGGAATCAAGGAGATGGAGGGATCAAACAGATAAGGACATATGTCCTCAAACTTGAATGATTGTTTACCCACTCTAGCCTGTAGGTCATTTAGTGCTGCTTTTACTTCTTCCAAGTCCTTATTGATGGGAGTCATGGGAGTCAAAGTGGATTGATTGTCTAGATAATATTATGGATATGATGAGGATGGACCTACCATTGTTGGATCATAAACGGGTTGAGTCAGATATGAATGTGTTGGTTGATTGTAACTAGATTGATAGTTGGATGATTGATTGTGTTGAGTGGGAGCCACTTGTTGTTGATAGTAGGAAACAAGAGAGGGGTCCTCTTACTGCATAGCATTTTGGTAATACGTAGAGGTAGGGCCTCTTTGTGGATGTGATGATGGTTGTTGGTAATAGGAAGTGTAAGGTGGCCCCTATTGGTGAGTTTGTTGTTGTTGAAAGTAGCGCAGATAGGATTTGTATTGTTGCACAATGGTGGGTTTTTGCATGACATATGGGTACGAATTTGATGTTTGTTGGTGGGGATGATGTTGAGATTGTGAAATATTGGTGTAAGGTGGCAAATGGGTATGTGTTTGGTTTTGTGCATTCTGATGACGATTCGTATGGGATGGAATAGTGTATGTGCTAGAGGGATGATAGAGGTATTTAGTAAGTGGGTTATGGTGTGTTTGTGTAGGGATATGCACATGTTGTTGTGGAGGTTGTTGTTGTTGAGATGGGTGAGATGGGATGTGTTGCTGTTGAGATGTATGTTGCACCACTTGATGTGATGGTTGTGTGAGAACATAAGTGTGTTACGAATGTTCTGGATGCAAGGGTTGATATGAAGCTATGATAGTAGCAACATGTGGTGGTGCTGGTAGTGTGGTGGATTGGTGTGGATTATTTGGAGGTTGTTGAAATGTAGGAGGTAGCGCATTGGTAAGTGGAGGTGTGCCCCCAATATTAGAATATCGAGGAGGAAGCGGTGGAGCAGATGGGATGTATGGCGGCATGCCATAGGTATAGAGATCATTAGGATTGTGTGGTGGAATAGTAGATGTTGTGGTTGGAAGACGAGGGTATTCTTGGACTTGATGGATGACAACATTTCCATGTTCGGGGTGGTACCAGTTTTCAGTGGGTGCACCCTCAGGAACATAGGAATTTTCTGGAACATTTTGTGAGCTTTGTGGGTCAACAAATGGGGGAAGGGCATATTGTGATGTATTAAAACTGGACAGTGGTTTGACTCCCTTCATGAGTAAGGTGGCAAGGATCTTATCCTCATGTTCTTTTAGGAGATGATCCATCATTTGGACATTGCCAGGATTACTGAGATATTCATCAACGGTGACTTTGGGTTGATTGACCATGTTTTCATCACTAGGTGGTGTGATATTCTAGATGCCAGTGTTTGATTGAGATGAGACACCATTATAAGGATCGCGTGGAATGTTATTAGGATCTTGAGGGACATTTGGTTGGGAACCTTGATTTTGTTGGTCTTCCATTTGCCTCTTTGTTTGTGAACGGGTTTGAACGGGAATGAACGTGCAAAACAACTAGGTGATTTCAAGATGCAATCTCTAAAGGATGATCTAGGTAATGATTTGGATTGATTGATTTAGATTGGATGATGGATCAATTGATGATGTATCAATTTGATTATTGGATTATTTGGATCAAATGATGATGTATCAATTTGATGATTTGGATGATGATTGGATTTGTTTGGATCAAATGATGATATATCAATTTGATGACTGGATTGTTTGGATCAAATGATGATGTATCAATTTGATGATTTGGATGATAATTGGATTTTTTTGAATCAAATGATGATGTTTCAATTGGATGATTTGGATGAGGATTGGATTTGATTGGATCAATTGATGATGTGTCAATTTGATGATTTGGATGATGATTGGATCAATTGATGATGTATCAATTGGATGAGGATTGGTTGATGGAGGGGATCCTAAAACCTGATTTGGAAATCACCCTAAGTGACTTATGACGTTGGTTGATCGATTTGAGCTAGCTAAATCAATGATCACAACAACAAATGTGCCTTAAGATGGAAGGGGATTGATTTGGGCCAATGACGTTGACTTAAAACACAAATCTACCTCAAGATAGAAGCAGATTGATTAGGTTGAAGATAAGGATTGATTATGTAGGACAATGATCAAATTCACGCCTTGGTCAATTCGGGAGATAATTCCTAAAATAGGGTTTAAGGGATTTTGTGTTGAGAGATGATGATGAATACAAATCGAAGATGTGTTGTTGAAGATGTTTAGGTCACACAACAAGATGGGTATCCCAAATGGTAGAATGATCAATGTGAATGTGGTAAATGGACATTTTAGAAAGGTTAAATGGAGGTTTGGAATGGTCAAATGGATGTTTGGATTGGTTAGATAAGTGTTTAGGATGATCAAATGGTCAAATGGAGACTTTGGGTGTTCAAACAGAGTTTTAGAATGGTCAAATGGATGAAACTGTCCGTTTAGGAGGGCGTATCCGCACTTCTGTAGTAAAACTGTCAGAAACGTCATAACAGGGGGGCGTATTTGCACTTCTACAGTAAAAATATTGGTAGAAACGTCAAAATAGGGGGGCGTATCCACACTTCTGCAATAAAAAGACTAGCATAAACGTTGGAATAGGGGGCGTATCCGCACTTCTGTAGTAGAAAGATTGGTAGAAACGTTAGAATAGGAGGGCATATCCGCACTTCTGCAGTAAAAAGTGCTAAAATAGGGGGCCAAATCCGCCCCTCCATAGGAATACTGACTTGGTTTGGAAATGAGAGATTATGGAAAGGACTTGGAATGACTCAATGAAGGTTTGACTTATCAAAATTTACTATTTTTTCATAGAAAGATACTTTGAACAAGCATAATCCTATGATTAGTATTAAGGGGTATGGCTAGCAAGTTCTTACTCTAGGATGAACAAGGTTCCTAAGGAGTTCTTGATATATGCTCGGTATGTGAGGCACAACCGTGAACACCAGTCTGTCACAAGCATGAGTCAGGAGCCCCAGTGAGATACTGAAATGCTTGGACCAACTCTTCACATCTATCTAAGTATCACCCTAGCTTCGATGCTTTACCAATTATGACACAAGTAGATTGGGGTACAACTTTGGCTCTCCCCCCTTTATATACCCCATTGGTACATGTGGTTGTGATCGTCCCTTGGGGTGATGAAATCCCCAAGCAGGTCTTGCTAAGAAGAAGACACTAATCGTTTGCAACTACCCCCTTCGGATCTACACAAAGTGCAAAGAAGGAAGGTGAAATCAATTAAATGCCCCCTTAGGGTAAAATAAATAAAACAGACACAACAATAATAAAATGTTACTCTCCCCTACTTATACTAAGTAAATAGATAATGCAGTAAGGAAAGACTTCAAAAATCAGAATAAAACAAAGGCCCTGCAAGAAAATGTTAGTTGTTTTATCTTTCTTTTTTCTTTGTGACTTTTAGCAAAGCACTCAAGATATTAGCAAGAAATCTGACTTCACCCACCAACAAACAAGGTTACAGTATTAGAGCAAAAAATAGCAAAAGAAAGGGACAAAAATGAAGCTAAAATGCACTTTTTTACCTTCCCGAACATGTTGTTTAGGGAAAATCTGCTCCTCTGCAGTGAAAAAATGTTGAATCGGGTGGAAAAATCCGCCCCTCTATAGAAAACAGTTAGCAAAAACGTTGGAACACGGGGGGCGTATCCGCACTTCTACAGAAAATAGTTACCAAAAAGTTAGACTGCGGGGCGTATCCACACTTCGACAAAAAAATAGTTAGCAAAACGTTAGACTGCAGGGTCGTATCCGCACTTCTACAAAAAAATAGTTAGTAAAAAATTGGACTATGGGGGCGTATCCACACTTCTATAGAAAAGCAGTTAGCAAAATGTTGGACTGTGGGGGCGTATCTGCACTTCTACAGAAAAATAGTTAGCAAAACATTGGACTGCGAGGGCGCATCTGCACTTCTGCAATAAAAAGTATCAGAAATATCAGATCGTGAGGGCGTATCCGCCCCTCTGTAGGGCTCGGGAGGGAAAATCTGCCCCTCTATGACCTGAACCTACAAACAAGCTTAACAACAACAAACGTAAAAGAAAAAAACCCTTTTGTGGGTCCCATCGAGCGTGCCAGAAATGTGATCTTAAAAAAATGTCAACTCCTAATGTGAGATGCTAAAATGATGCAATAAGTGGAGATAACATAATAAAAAGGCACCTCAATGATTAGCCTAAGGCAAGATAAGCATAAAAACAAGATGACAATTAACTGAAATTAGTTATACCTTTATGTTGCTCCTTCCTTGGTTGGCCCTTTGATTCTTGAAGAGTTGTGTGCTCCTTGGATGACAAGCTATGTTGAATGTACAAAATGAGATGCAAGATGGATGAGGGTATAATGATTATGAGCTGAGAGCTCAAATGGAAAATTGACAAGAGTTTGGTAGCAAAAGACTTCCTCCTCAAAATGAGACAAATGAGGGGATATTTATAAGATAATTGGAATTCTCTAGAGAATTCAATGGTTGAGATTGATCCAACAAGATCAAGATGAAGGGCTATGGTGAGTTGAGGACTCACAAGTCCTCACATATTGACATGTGGAATGTGAGATGTCTTAGGGTGAAATGAGGTGGAAGAGAAGTACATCAGGTGGATGAAGGACAATTACCTTTGAGGTACCTTGAGGGATGAAAAAATTTCCTCAAAAAAGAACTTCTTATACACAAATGAGGCTGAAAGAAACATTTGAGGAATTTTAGAATTCGTCAAAAATCTCCATGGGAAAAGTGGAAGTGGTTGGAAGAATAAATATAAATTAAAAGAAGGTCTCCAAAAAGCTAGAGATTTGTCACATGTGGGTGATGTGACAAGTCCAAAGTTCTAGAAGTCCTTGGCACATGTAAAGTGACAAGTCAAACCTTTGAGAATCTTGCATGGGGATGGGGAAGACCTTGGAAAGACAAAAGTGAATTAAAAATTCACATGGGGAAGAGAGGATTTTTGGGCAAATAAATGTGAATTAAAAATTCACATGGGAAAAAAAGTCCAGGCTAAAAATGGTAAGTGGGAAGGCTGACCAAAAAAGGTAAGCTAAATGTGGTTAATGATTCTGATTAAGGTTGTGCAAACACATGATTATGATAATTAATGAGAGATTAGAGGCAAGTGGGAGATTATGGATAATGTGAGACTTAATCAAGATTATGTGATGCACATCCTAATCACAGATTAATTAATTTAATCTGGATTAAAAGAGGGTTATGGAGGATGTGACAAGGAGAGAGAAAAAGGGTAATTAAAAATTGATTTTAATCCAAATGGGTTAAAAGACTAAATTAAATAATTTGTCATATTTATTTAATTTAGAGAAGAAAAGGAATAAGGTAAAGTATTTAATTACATACTTTAAGAACCTTAGATAGAAAATGAAATAATTATTCCATAAATTATTTAATCACTATTAATGAAATAGATGAATAGAGTAGAAGATTTTGATCATATGGAAGTGATCAAATTTGGATTTCTACAAAACCTTATTTGAACCTTAATCTAAATGAAACCTAACCCTAACCCTAATTGAACCATAAACCTAACTCTAATCAAACCTTAATTGTAAACTTAACTAAAATAAGCCTAATTGAACCCTAATTGTAACTTGATGTTGATCCTAATCATAACACTAATTGAATGCTAACCCTAACTATAACTTGAACGTGAACCTAATCATACCACTGATTGAATCTTATCCCTAACCAAGTAACTAAACCATAATTCCAACCATAAACCTACTTAAACCCTAACCCTAACTCTCATTGAACTTTATTATTACAATTCAATTAGGGTTTAATTAACATTCTAGGATGTAGATTAAGGTTATGTTAGGGTTAGAGTTGTGAATATCTTAATATTAGCTTATAAATTTGAACCTAACTATAATCATGATTGAATCCTAACCATAACCCTAATTCTAACCATAACCGTAATTAAATCATATTGTCATGATTGAATTAGGGTTAGGTTTAGGGTTCAAATAGAATTCTAGTATAAATCTTGGGCTTAAGGTTGTTTATTTCTTGATTTTAATTTATAAATTTGATATTAAGGATAAATATATTAAACAAAGAAAATTTAGTATATATTTTTATTTGTATGTGAAATTAAGTACTATTAGGGTTATAATTATTAATGTCTTAACATTAGTTAATAAATTCAACATTAATGGAAAATATTACAAACAAAAATAAGTTTTTTAACCTAAAATTTTATTTGTAAGTGAAATGAAGTATTTTTAGACTTAGAACTATTAATCAATAATCAATCAAATCACAACAATAATTGTAAAGCTTAGAATTAATTATAAAATTAAACTAAATTTTAATTTCTAAAATTTATATAGTATTTATTATCTAGTTTTGAAAATAATCATTTAAATTATAGTTATTATCTACTACAAATAAATTAAACTAAAAATTATTTTTAAAATAATTCAATAATTATTAATTATAATTTTAAAATAAATGTTTTCTTTGCATCCAAATTATTTTATTTTCTAAAATTACATTAAATTCTAACTTCAAAAAATTAAAACATCAAAGAAAACAACTTAACTCATAATTGATTGTAGTGTGAATGTAGTTGTACCAAAATATTTGTGTGAAAAAATAGTAAATAGACATTTAGAGATGGTTAAAATTTTCTTCCTAATCATATTATGAATTTTTCCTAGATAATATTTAAATTTAAAATATTCCTAAAGGTTTATAAATAAAATGATTGTTATTGTAAATATCACTATATAACAAGATTAATTTAATATATTAGATGCTAATTTAATATAATATATTATAAAAATATTTTATAATATAATGAAAATATATTAAATTATTTAAAATATAAAATTATGATATTATTATTTAGTATATTATATTATATATTAGATGTTATATATGTTACATATTATATTGTATATATATATAAATATTATAATACGATGTTAAAATTATATAGGAAGATTAATTTAATATATGAGATGTTAATTTGATATAATATATTATATTGTATATATACTAGCTTATCTATCTTAATATATTAATCTATATATTATACGCCGAGAGATGTCATTGAGGCATTTTTTTTTGTTTTTTTGCTTTTTTGAAGCATCCATATTGTCCTATGTAAAATATTACTTTAGCATGTGTTTGAAAAATAAATTTTTATTCTTTGCAAATATTGAATGAGATATTTCACATTAAATCAAAATAATAATCTTCATGCTCTATCAATAGAGTTTAATAGAAGAATGATATCCAATAATCTATGCATTACATAAACTTATTGTGCTTTCAAGGATTTGAGTCTTTCTTCCTTAGCTCTCCTTTTGGTGAGTTGCTTCCTCATTTTAATTTTTTCATAGCGATCGTATGATTATGTGGTTGGGTCTTCAAATAATTTTGATTCATCTAGATGCAATTGCATTGTACCTGAAAAGAGAAGATCATTTTTTAGTTTATATAAACATTTTGATTATTAATTGATACAAAATATTTGAATATATGAACAACTCACCTACAAATGATCCTTCCTCTTTTTTTACGAAGGCAAGCACCTTCTTTACATATTGCATGGCATTCAACACAATTGAGTAACTCTTCATAGTCATATTCCAAGTCTATTTGGCTCAGTTGTTGTGTATTTCGAAGGCATGGATGTTGTGCAAAGTTTTGTAGGACCTATCATTGATGATAAAACATATTATATTAGTTAGCATACAATACTTTTACGTATTGTATATTTTGAAAAATATATAATTGAGAATTAAAATGATACCTGTATGTTTCGTTGATGTGGATCTCCTCATGGATTTCATGCATGAATAAGAGAATCAAAATATTTTTGTGCATTTTTTATTTCATGATCATTTCCCCAATTTACGTTGTCTATATTTGGTGCTCCCTCTAACCATATAAATCCATGCACATGTGGTGATCCTCTATGTTTCAATTCATACCTTGACCAATAATCTTTTACTTTCATTCCCTTTTGCATTATTTCCTTTCGAAATAGTGTATATCATAGGTGCATGTAATATGCCACAATATGTGGATAGTCAATAATGTTTTGTCATGGCCACTTTTGTGCTTCTTGTGGATTAGATGGTTGTGTTCCTGGCATTAGTGCATGCAAATCTAGCCAATACATATCTGTTCCACTCAAAGTAAAGAAAGTAGTTGGTGTTCCAATTTGATGCAATAGGTCAGTTTATTCAGCTCAACATTTTTCCCAATAAGATCTTGTACCCTTAGTGTAATACCAAAATGCATCAAATGATCAGCTAGATGTGAGTGAGGGACATTTTCCATATGTTGTCGTAACTCATTGATTGTGGTGGGCATGTCTTGAAAAATATTTTTGACAAACACGACAAATTAGTTTTGTGGACGATGTCTCATAATCATATTCATCATATAATATCTAAATCGAGGGTGTCATCCAAAATTATGATCTCTATATCAAAATAAATGCTTAACAAATTCATGTAGATGAACACTCCTTATTCGTGGTTCTATCCAATCACATCGTCCACCTAGAAATAATGTTGGAAGAGCCATATCAAGTAATCCTTAAGTGACGTACTCATTTATTGGTGATGCTGCAATTCCTGGCCAGTCAATTCGTGATCCAGGATCTAGATTAGGGTTATTTACCCATGCTTGGATTAGTTCCATCTCTCTTTGAACATTTGGTGGTTTTGATGCCATCGATGTAGTGTGTTCAATAATCTTTCCTTCATCCATCTCTATCACTGGACCCACAAATACATATTCATTTGCATCTGAATCAAACTCCATATGAATAGAGTTCAATTTGTCAAAAATGTTTTCAATTGAATTGCATGTGAGTTCACTAAGAGCATTTTCATCAATTTGCACGTCTCTATAGAACTTATCATGTTCTATCTTATATTTTCAATGCTTTCTACACCCTCTCTCTATTTAGTGTAAAATTGTAATTTGTTCCACGTTGGTCCTTCCTTCGAAATATAATTTGTAAATGTTTCAAATCAATTTTCACATTTCTATTATTATTGCATGTACCTATATCTCTTTCATTTTGTCTTCTTTGTAGTCATCTTCATCTTCTCAATTGAGAGGTTAACTCCTATTGTGAACTATTATGTTCTTCATGATTTTCACTTTCAACATTTATTGCATCTTGAACTCTATTATTTGGTGTTTGTAACAGACGATCTATTGTAATTGAATTCATTCCTTCAAATTTACCCTTTGTATTCTCATGAGATTCATAATTCCTTTCAAGTAATTCACGATTATGTACTTGTATTTGTTGTCTTTCGATGTATTAAATTGGTCTAAATTCTCATTTGTTTGTAATATTCTTCTTAATATATACTGCCCCTCTTTAGATGTTCATAAACGATGTATTCTCATCTCATCTGCATGTTGTTTCATTTTTGCTTCAATCTCTTCAATTGTCATATCTGCCCTATGTTTAGCATGTCTTTCTAGATATCATTTTGGTTTCGATGATTTCTTGCTTCTTCTCTTTGTACACTATTCATTTTTTCATGTCCTTGTCTCATGTAATTTTGAGCATATTCTCTTTGATGTTCTCTTTGTTTTGCATCCTAAACAATTATTTAAATATAAAATATTAAAGTAAAAAAATATATGAGAAATTTTACTATACACTAATTCCATAAAAAAAATATATCAACAAAATTAATACATATTTATTGATAAATCTTATTTATTTATAATTAATAATTAATAATTTAATTTTATTAATAGAAAAAATGTCTTAAAAAACAATTGAAAAATAAAATATATGCAAACTCTATTGTAACAAATAATAATTTTTGATAATAAAATAGAAGTGAAATTTTATTTATAATTTACATATTAGAATTTACTTTTTTACAAATCATAGAAAAATAATGATAGAAAGTAAAAAATGTATTTCAGATGTGAGAAATATTACTTACTTGTAATTCGTAAAATATTTATCTGAATTCATTTTTATTTAATTTCTATTTGTCCCTTATTTATTGTTTCATAACTTCATATGCATGTCACATTTAATATTTTTAATATGCCATGAGTTGTTTTTAATATTATAATATGATGTTAAAATTATATAGGAAGGTTAATTTAATACATTAGATGTTAATTTGATATAATATACTATAAAAATTATTTAATAATATAATATATTGAAAATATATTATATAACTTAAAATTAAAATATAAAATTATGATATTATTATTTAATATATTTAATATATTAGATGTTATTTATGTTATATATTATATTGTATATATATTAAAATATTATAATACGATGTTAAAATTATATATTATATATTATTTGAATTTATTATTTTAAAATTTTATTTATGATATGACAGGTAAATAAATGAATAGAATGGAAAATATAACAAGAATTAATGTTGAAGAGTTCAAAAAAAATCTTTAAAATTAATTAAATATTTTTTTGTTATAGTTTTGTTTATAATCTTCGTCAATCTTAAAAAACTGCAACAAAAAGTTTATGCTATTTGAAAATTTGTTCTTTAGGAGGAATTAGTTAAATCCTTCATTCAAAGTATAATGCAAATGATATATTATACTTAAATAAAATATTAATATTTAAATAAAATATTAATATTTAGAAACCTGTTTAACAGGTTATAAACCTCCTATGGGAGAAACCTCCTACTTATCAATTGATGAGCTAAAGGGGCTCTATAATGAATGGTCCATAAGGCATAACACTTGCTGAGGGTTTTGCAAATGGGGTAACAAGCTAAGTGGGCTTAACCTTGGGAGAAACTTTGTGGTTAAGTGCGCTTGAGTTGGAGCAGTACTTGGATGGGTGACCTCCTGGGATGGACCAATGCTTCAACTCTTTGAACATCACCTAGATGCAATGAGTGCTAAGTGGACCATTCATTATCATGAGAGATGGGTTCTTGTGAAGCACTACTCATGAATCATGGTTCAATGAGTTTGACTCGAAAACTACACGGTTGAATCCTGATAGCAATATCATAATTTGACATGTTGTAGAAGAAACCTCCTACTTATCAATTGATGAGCTAAAGGGGCTCTATAATGAATGGTTCATAAGGAATAACACTTGCTAAAGGTTTTGCAAATGGGGTAGCAAGCTAAGTGGGCTTAACCTTGGGGGAAACTCTGTGGTTAAGCGCGCTTGAGCTGGAGCAATACTAGGATGGGTGACCTCTCGGGACAAACCAATGCTTCACCTCTGTGAGCATCACCTAGATGCAATGAGTGCTAAGTGGAACACTCATTATCATGAGAGATGGGTTCTTGTGAACCACTGCTCATGAATCATGGGTCAATGATTTTGACTCAAAAACTGCACGGTTGAATCTTGATAGCAATATCATAATTTGACATGTTGTGGAAGAAACCTCCTACTTATCAATTGATGAGCTAAAAGGGATCTATAATGAATGGTTCATAAGGCATAACACTTGCTGAAGGTTTTGCAAATGGGGTAGCAAGCTAAGTGGGCTTAACCTTGGGGGGAGCTCTATGGTGAAGCGTGCTTGAGTTGTAGCAATACTGGGATGGGTGACCTCCCGGGACAGACCAATGCTTCACCTCTGTGAGCATCACCTAGAGGCAATGAGTGCTAAGTGTACCATTCATTATGATGAGAGATGGATTCTTGTGAACCACTACTCATGAATCACGAAAACTACAGAATTGAATCTTGATAGCAATATCATAATTTGACATGTTGTGGAAGAAACCTCCTACTTATCAATTGATGAGCTAAAGGGGATATATAATGAATGGTTCATAAGCCATAACACTTGCTGAATGTTTTGCAAATGGGCTACCAAGCTAAGTGGGATTAACCTTGGGGGAAACTCTATGGTGAAGCGTGCTTGAGTTGGACCAGTACTGGGATGGGTGACCTCCCGGGACGGACCAATGCTTCACCTCTGTGAGCATCACCTAGATGCAATGAGTGCTAAGTGGACCATTTATTATGATGAGAGATGGATTCTTGTGAACCACTACTCATGAATCATGGATCAATGAGTTTGACTCGAAAACTACACGGTTGAATCCTGATAGCAATATCATAATTTGACATGTTGTGGAAGAAACCTCCTACTTATCAATTGATGAGCTAGAGGGGCTCTATAATGAATGGTTCATAAGGCATAACACTTGCTAAAAGTTTTGCGAATAGGGTAGCAAGCTAAGTGGGCTTAACCTTGGGGGAAACTTTATGGTTAAGCACGCTTGAGCTGGAGCAGTATTTGGATGGGTGACCTCCCGGGAAAGACCAATGCTTCACCTTTGTGAGCATCACTTGGATGCAATGAGTGTTAAGTGGACCATACATTATCATGAGATATGGGTTCTTGTTAACCACTACTCATGAATTATGGATCAATGAGTTTGCCTCAAAAACTACACGGTTGAATCTTGATAGCAATATCATAATTTTACATGTTGTGGAAGAAATCTCCTACTTATCAGATTATAAATTCTTTAGGTTTTTTTTAATTGACAGAAATAATGATTATAAATGCCAATAAACCTAACCTCACCCAAACAATTGGTTACGATTTTAAAAACCAAGACACCACTCACGCTGTGTTGGATGCTCTTCCCTATAAGTTTCAATCACATTTAACCGTTAAAATGCAATTTGCAACCGCAGTTGAATTTAACCATTTCTTCAATTTCGTTTACCAAACGTAACACTAACTTCGGATTGTAGTCAATTTTTTCTTAAATCTAAAATAACAACAGATTCACAGTAAAATATATTGAAGGCAAGAGCGTTATAATACCGTAACAATAAAACTTACGTCTCACAGTTTCTACTTGTGAATGCCAGGGCAATTAAAACCCGTTCTAAATGACTTTTTCGCTACAGGAAGAATTGAACGATAAACAAAAGTTTCATTCTATTACTTCTGGTTTTTTATTATTCTTTTTTGCGTTTGTTTCTAGTATATTTGAATTTTTAATAAAAAACTAGATATTTTTGGCTTTCGTTCTGTTATATAATTGTAACAAAGGGATGTACTTTAATATTGAGGACAAACAAAGAGTGGAGGCCTAAAATATGGAGGCCAATCTTAGAACAAAAGAATATATATGAATGCATGTAGGGCAGGAGACTATCTCAACTATATGATTTCAGTATTTGCATTTAGTTTTGGTTTGGAAATGCAAATACTGAAGGCCACATAATTGAGATAGTTTTCTGGTTTCACCAAGCTACATGCATTGTAATATATTCTTTCACATAATTGAGATAGTTTTATGGTTTCACCAAGCTACATGCATTCTGATATATTCTTTTCTCTAATATTGGCCTCCATTTTGTAGACCTCATTCTCTGATTATGGTCAATATTGAAGCAATTCCCTTAGCTACAATGATATGAAAGAACAAAAGTCAAATATGTAAATTCTTTTTTGCTACCCAATACGGGAGCACAAGCCTTTTTCGGTGTTGGAGCCTCATTTAGAACCTTTCAACATCACTAGTAGACCAAAGGCCCATTGACCACATTTAGATTTTCAAGATATTTGACATTAATGTGATAATTCTTTTTAAGACTAAATAACCCTAATTTGTATTAATATATCTTTTTGTCTTTATATTAAAAAATATTTAATGAAATTTTTAGTTCAATTGTATAAAAAGATATAAATTTTAGCAATAAATAAAATTATTTCTTTTTAATACAAATAAGGTGTAAAAGTACTCTTGGTTGTTTTGTCATTGAATTTTTCATAGTAAATGATAATTTTACCCTTTCTACTTATCAATTAATTAGAAATAAGGCTTAAACAATAACTATAATATTAATTTGTAAAATTTAAATACATTAAATATGATGTTTGATTTTGAATTTGAATGGATGAATATATTTTTAACAAAATTAGCATACCTATATTTAGTCAAATCTTTTTAAAATATGTGGATAAATGTTCTTCTCCAACCATCTATTTAACTTTTATATGACTAAATATAGAAGTTTGTATATATATACATATAGGTTTATATATAATATCTTGAATACATCTAAATCTAGATATAAATTTGGAGTTATTTATATTTACCTATAGATTTTTTCTTTTCTACTTAATATTTATTCTATAGTTCTTTTATTCCCTAAAGAGTGTTTTTATAAAACTTAATTTAGAATTATTTAAGTTTTATTCATTAATATTTACTCAAATAGTTATTTTATAATTTTATTTAAATATGTGTAGTTATCCTTTTAACATATACATAATAATATTAATTCTCAATATAATAAAATCACTTTTACATAAATCTAGGCTAATTAAATAATCATATACAAATAAAGTAACAACTAATCTAGATTTAAATATTGAAATAAAATTTGAAAATCGCAATAGATGAATATTGAAAAATTACATTAAGGTCAGTGAGCCCTTGTTCTAGTGGTGAAGTTGAAAGGTTCTAAATGAGCCTACTAGGTATCAAGTCTTGTTGAGTGCAAAGGAACCGGTACACCTAAAAATGGATGAGGAGGGGATTGTTTCCCCAATGGATTTTGCAAGAATAGATACCTCTCAAACCTTGGCTCTAAGTTAAAGAGGACCCCTTTGGGGGCATCTCTAACAAAAAAAGGAAAAACATATTAAGAAGGATGCGCCACTTGGCTTTATGAATTATATCAAAGAAATAAGTGTTTGTGTCATATAAAATTTAGTAATTTTCACCCAACAAACATTGCTTATGAATTAAGAGGCTAAAAAATCTAGGATTTGTCAGTTATTATTGAGGGAGATTCTAAACTGATTGTCAATTTTCTTAATGGTCTCACTAATCCCCCTTGGAATATCTATAGAACGTTGGGATCTCATTTCTATAGTGACACTTTTGGAGATTCGATAATATCTTGACTCATATTAAAGAATGGTTGGCTAAAGACTAGATGGGTGGGGGTCCTTATAATCTTCAGTAATGTTGAGTTGTTAGAGATATTTTTTGCTAAATAGGTCAGGTTGATGGTATCCTGCTCTATTTTAAAACTTAATTTGGATTGTAATATTAATTGGATGTTGTATGTATAAGATAGGGTTGCCCAGTGGTGCAATTGAATTTTATTCATGTCTACTGGAAGATGTGTCAAAATGCATTGGGCCCTACTTTTCATTTGGAGTGTTCCAAAAGTGGAGGTGAGGTGGAAAACAACATGGATAGGGGTATGTTAGTTTAATTTCATACATCCCATGCTTATCTGGATCTAGCTCAGTATGTGAGGTATAATATTTGTGGCAAGGAGGTGGAGTACTATATGGGAAGTATGATGTCAACCTTGGATTGTTTCATCATCTCATGCACTATTATGGATTTCCATTATCTTCATCATTATTTGATTTGGATGAGGGATACTATAGGAAAGAATTAGTGCCTTGGAATATTTCTATTTACTATGAAAAGGTATGCCATTTGTGAACTTATGATTCTAATTCTTATTCCCTTAAAGTGGATCATTGTTTCAATACCAGGATTTCCAAGGAAAGCCTTAGTGATGCAGCTGCAAATGGCATCTCCTATAATGCTAAGGATTTGAGATTAAATTTCATCATGAAAAATAAGCCTTGAATTTCCTCTTGATTGTGCCCTCCCTTATTTTTGCTCTCATTCAATGCAACATCCTTTCAATCAGAGTTTGGGTTGCAATTGAATTTTAGTATCCATAATTGTTTTTTGTTGGGGCTATTCTCACACGGATTGTGGGATCTCAAAGTGGATTGGTAGAATCTTGCATAATTTTAACCACTCTCTAATTTTCATCTATGTTTCTACTAGATACTTTTGGATGTTGTATGATGATAGTGTCTTGCTAGCATAGGTCTAGTCTTCTAGTTTTCTACCAAGTTGTGGTAACATCTGTGGATGTTAAAATCTATAAGAGATATTTAAACTAGTCTATGTTGATAGCATACGTTAGTTTAAATCATAAACTCAACATCCCTATGAAATATTGAATCATGTTAAGCAATGCAACTAGTGAGAACAAGACAAGATAAACAAAAGCATATGCAAAAACATGATTAAACCCTTATCTTATAGTAGATTGGTGCCACTTTGTTGTGTAGGAAGCAACCCTTTCCCAATCCTTGCTAAGAAAAAAGATGCCAAGATGATCATGTTGAAATGCAAGAGATTATGCATGAAGCTATATAGTAGTGTTGTAGCCAAATTGTGTTGTTGAAATGCTTTGTATTTATAGATTCAAGGTTGAAAGATTGAGTAATTTTGATGAATGTGGGATCATTCATGAGCCAATGACAAGATGCCACTTATCAAGATATGAGAGGATGAGGGTTGTGCATATTTTGGTCAATGTGCCAATTTGAAATTTGAATTTGATGAAATGACATGTTTAGGGGGGATGAAAGGTGAATTAAATGCCAAGTTTGACTTGTGCAAGAGACATGTAAGAGAATTTAATGCATTTTTTGATGGACAAGTCATTTGAGAGAGAGATTAAAATTGAAAGAATAGTCCCTATTATGCCATGTTGAGGGAAATTAGAAGATATAATAAATCAAAAAAATGATCTATTTGTACAAGTGGAAGAGTTTAGAGGATTTAGGTGATTAGGATTAAATTAATAGGGGATTAGGTGATTTTGACTTTTGACTTATATTTTAGGATTAAAATAAATCAAAATGAAAAGAAACTGATTTTAGATTTAATTAAATAAAGATTTGTTTTATTTAACCAAAGATGATGTTAATTTGAATGGATGACTTTAGGAGATTAACTAAATAAACCTAGTTTGTTTAGTTGATGGGTGAATATGATAATATGAGGAATGCATGATGTTAGTTTTGCATGTCTAAATTTTGCCCCTCTTTGAAGCAATGTACTTGTTGCATTGGTTCAAAGAATGATGTCGTCAACATTAAAAAAAATCTATTTTTTTCAAATGCCCTAGTGAAAATATGTACGTTAGTATATTGCCCCTTCGTGAGATTGAGCGAGAAGTTCAATTTGAGGTGGATCTCATGACACATAGGTTCAAAATGGATGTATGGATGGTTATGCCAATGATGCAAATGAGATGTTTGGAAGATGCTTAGAATATCAAATCTATATTATTTTAAACATCTTAAATGATTATGCATTGCATGTGAGATGGATGAGATGGATGATGTTGTGCTATGATGATATGACTTGATTATGCAGGATGCAAGTGCAGATGCAAGATGTATGCATTTTTAGTGCAAAAGAGGATATAAGAATGAGAGGGGTTGACCCTTGAATCCAAGAAGATGAAAAATTTCAACAAGCCAAATTTATTAGAAATGATGATGAATGATGATGATGTATTGCTTATCCAACAATTGGAGAGAAAAAGAGCATAAATTTTCCTTATATTTGATAACACACATAGGTACGATGCATCAAGGTATAAAGAACTAGGATGGCGTTGTGCCTAGTGTGATGTAATTTGACTCGACAATCAAATAGGATTGATCTTGTTCACACTTGACATATGGCAACCTTGCTAGGACGAACCCAAAAAAAAAAGTATTCACCAAGTTATATTACAAGAATGTCCAACAAGCACAACAGATAAAAGGATAATGATCATTTCCCCATTCCTTTATCTCTAAACCTATTTAGTTTAGGCATCATCGAGAGGTCCTTGGAATGAACGCAAAATAAGATAAGTCAAAAACACCAGATAAAGTAAAAAAACAAGCTAATGTTCTTCATAGCGTTAGACAGGAATAAACTATGGTGATACCTGATGTTGATGTCCATCGCTAGAACGTCACATTCCTAGGATAGGTTGTGATCAGGGTTTTGATGAAATTGGATTTGGATAAAAAGCTATTCATACTCCCAGTTGACCAACTTGCTGACTTACTGACCCAGACTTGAGAATTTGATGATTAGGTGTTCACTTTTGAACCTTTTGGACTTGCTTATGATTTCCTTACCAAAGGATGAAGGCAATGATTGATTTATAATGAGTGATGATCATTGTGAGTGAAAGAGAGATGATATGGGTGCACCATTTTGGGTTTTTTTTCAAATGTTTTGAGGCTATTTTTGGAATTTTGAGATGTTTTACAATTTCTTTTGGTATTTTTGAGATTTATGAATTTTTTTGGATTTTGAATGATTTTCTAAATGTTTTTGAATTTTTGATGATTTTTCGAATGTTTTTGGATTTTTCACATGATTTTGACGATTTGGATATGGATATAATATCAATGCTTTCTTTTGGGATTTTGTTGAAAACCAAGCTAGGGTAGATTGATCAGATTGATGGATTGATAGTTTGACTAAGTGTGTTAAGTCAAAAAAAAGTGATAATACACTTGTAAACTCTAGGAAGTTGTGTGATTCTAGAGTAAACTTGTACATAAGAGGATTGTTTGACTAAGTGTGTTAAGTTAAACAAGGTGATAATTGATTGGATTTGATTGATCAAGATTGATTTGTAAAAATTTTTTTTTTTTATGATTTGATGTGATGTTCATGTGTGCATTAGATGCGATTGATATGAATTGTTTGGATTGATGTTTGATGAAAGATAAAGCTTTATGAGGAACATCATATCATCAAAATATGCCATGGGCTAGTGATTTGGATATTTGGATCACAAATGCCTTAACCAATTTGATTTTACGTCTGCCAATGTTTAGATCACCACATAAGTTGGAGGATATATATCAAGATTTATTCTCGAAGCCAAATGCAAATATCAGCCCTCAATGTCTGGAAATGTTTGAACGACCATGGGTAGATTCTTGGACAAATGGATATGAATGATCTTGTGATAAGATAAGGGTGTTCAAAATAGAGGATTCTCATTGAAATAATTCTTCAAGGCTCATATAATGTTGGGTATGATGGGATCTGTAGATGTCAAACTCTGCATGATGGATATAAACTAATCCATTTTGTTAGCACAAGTTAGATTAAATCAACAAACTCAAACATCCCTATGAAATATAGAATCATGTTAAACAATGTAACTAATGAAAACAATGCAAAAACATGAATCATTCCCTTATATCATAGTGGATTGATGCCACTTTGTTATGTAGGAAGCAACCCTTTCCCAATCCTTGATAACTAGGATTTCCAAGATGATAGTGATAATGCAAATGCATCTAATTGTGGAAAAAAATAGTTCTCACATGTAGAGAGTAACTTTGCATGAAAGTGTGTTGTTTGTTTGAAGGATAGGAGCCTTGAATTTATAGTTGAGATTGAAGAGAGGAGAGGCCAAATTGATGAATGTGGGACTAATCCCCATCAAATAGGAGAGAGCCACTTGTCACAATGTGATTGGCCCATGATTGTGCAAGTTTTGGCCAATGTGTCCATTTCAAATTTGAAAATGGCATTGAATGCATATGGTTGAGGGATTTGGGTGGAATTTTGTTTGAACAAAAAAGTCAAACAAGGGGATTTAATCAAAGAATATGCCTTGTAAGGAAAATAGGGCTTTTAATAAATCAAATTAAATGATTTATTGTGAAAGTGGATGGGACATGGGTTAGTCTTAGCATTAATGAAATATTTGGCTAATTAAGCTAGTGATTAGGTGGTGTGACATTTGATTTGCATCTTTGTTTTAAATTTTAAATCAAATGAGATGAAAATGAATATTAACCATTTAATTAAATACATGTGATTTAATTAAATTAGGAAACTTTAGGAGATATTTAAATAGTTTGATTTATTTAAGTAAAGAGATAAGCTTGGTGAGTTAATTGAATTGGTTTATTTAATTAATAGACAAAATAATGTTGAATGAAGGATGATCAATTTAATGAGTAAAATTTTGCATGTCTACATTTTTCCCATCTTTGAAGCAATGTTCTCATTGCATTGGTTCAAAGAATGATGCCCCAATGAAAAGAAATATGTTAGTACATTGCCCCCTCGAGAGATCGAGCAAAAGATTTTATTTGAGGTCCATCTCACAATAAAGAGGTTCAAAATGGATGTATGGATGGTTAGAATATATGATCTATATGATAATGATGATGTAAATGAGATATTTGGAAGATTCTTAGAATAAGAAATCTATATTAACCTAGACAACTTAAATGATTATGTAATGCATGTGAGATAAACAAGATGGATGGTGTTGTCCTATGATGATATGACATGATTATGCAAGATGAAAGTGAGGATGCAGGATGGATGCATTGTTAGCGTGAAAGAAGATAGAAGAGTGAGAGGGATCGACCCTTAAATCCAAGGAGATGCAGAAGTCCAATGAGTCCACTAGTTGTTGAGTCTTTATTAGATATGATAATGAATGATGATGATGTATTGCTTACCCAAGGATGGGAGAGATAAATAGCATACCCTTCTTTATCTTTGATAATACACATAGGTACGATGCATCAAGGTATGAAAAACTAAGATGGCATTGCGCCTAGTGTGATGGAATTTGACTCAAAAATAAGATAGGAGTACTCTTGTTCACACTTGACAGATGAAACCTTATTCAAAATGCAGCTGAAATATTCTAACCATCTTGGGCCAAAACATAAAAAGGAAAGCCTTCTTATGTGGTCAACAAGACATCTACAACATCCTCCCAACAAACAAAACAAAGCATGCATGAAAAATTTATTTTATAAGAATATCCAACAAGCACAACATATAAACATATAATGATCATTGCCCCATTCCTTTCTCTCTAAACCTATTTTTTTTAGGCATCATCGAGAGGTCCTTAGAATAAGCAGAAAATAAGATAAGTCTAAACAAGACCAAGATAAAGTAAATAAACAAGCTAATGTTCTTCGTATTGATAGCCAAGGCTAAACTATGGGATTACCTGATGCTAATGTCCCTCACATGAAGGTTGCATTCCTAGGACATGTTGTGATCAGGGTTTTGATGAGATTGGATTGGATGATAAGCTATCGATACTCTGATTTGATCAATTTAATGACTTACGGATCTAGACTTGAGACTTTGATGATTGAGCATTCACTTTTAAACCTGTTAGAATTGCTTTTGATTGACTTACCAAAGGATGAAAGCGAGATGAGATAAATGCACCATTTTGGGTTTTTCAGATATTTTGAGGTTATTTTTGGTATTTTCAGATTTACGGTGAAGAGACTAACCTATAGACCTATCCTAGGGGTCTCGGGAGTTGATACATAGATTAGCCTTGCCTATGTTATACATGTAGAGACCACGTAGTTGGACTAATGATGTATTTGACTTAATGAAAAGATAGATGGGCAAACAAATTTCTATTTTATTGTGACGAACGCCTAAGGATTAACCTAAGATGTCTCGAGGGATGACCAAAGATCAACCTTGCCTACATTCAAGCTCAAAGACCATGTAGTTCAGATTGATGACTCTATTTTATTTTATTTTTTTAATTTGATATGTTTTTGGATTTTTGATATGATTTGGATGTTTTTGGTTTTTTTGATATTTTGAATGTTTTTGAAATTTTGATGAGTTTTTTGAGTGTCTTTTGGATTTTCACATGATTTTGACAATTTGCATATGGATACGTGATGATATCAGTGCTTTGTTTCATTATTTTGTTGAAAACCAAGCTTAAGGTTGATTGATTATATCAATGGATTGATAGTTTGACTAAGTGTGTTAAGTCAAATAAAAGTGATGATGCACTTGTAAAATCTAGGAAGTTGTGTTATCCTAGAGTAAACTTGTACAAAAGAGGATGGTTTGACTCAGTGCGTTAAGTCAAACAAGTTGATGATGGATTGGATAACTTGACTAAGTTTGTTAAGTCAAATAAGATGATAATGCACTTGTAAATTCCTGGAAGTTGTGTTATCCTAGAGTAAACTCATGCACAATATGATAGTTTGATTAACTGTGTTAAGTCAAACAAGGTGATAATTGTTTAGATTTGATTGATCAAGATTGATGAAGCTTGATTTGGATCAAAATAGCTTTGATGATTTTGATGTGACGCTGAACTACACATTAGATGCAACTGATATGGATTTCAAATAGAGGAATGCTCATTCAGATAATGTTTCAAGTGTTAGATAACATTGGGAAGGATGGGATAAAAAAAATGACCCATGTCAAGATGTTTACCATAAGCGAGCATAAAGTGTGCACCAAAATTTCATCAAGATCAAGATAAGGTAGATAAATGGTAATGGGTTGGATAAACGGTTCATGGATGAACGAATGATATGGATGGAATGTTGGCTTTATTATGGATGAAATGTTGGCTTTATTATGGATGCGATAAGATGCTTTAAACTGAAATGGTGCAAGTGGATGCTCGATTCTACACATGATGCTTGTTTGCCAGGTTTTCATCATGGTACCTATCCAAAGTGCCACCGTAGTGGTTTTCAATAGAGGATGATTTTTTTCTTTACTGTTTTCAATCCTTTTTTGATTTTTTTATGGATTTTTATATTTTGTAGTTTTTTGTATTTTCTGAGAGATTTTAAGTTGATGTTGAATGTCTTGGTACTACTTACATTGATGCTTTCATCATAATGTGCCATCAATATCCTTCTTGAAGAAGTTTCTTTTCCAAGATACGTGCAGTTGAATGCAAATTTTGAGATCCTTGATCTGCTTTGCTGATACCAGAGTTAACTTTGTCTTTTTGCGCACATCCCAATAGAGTGCCTTCTAAATCCTTATGATGAATGGTTGTTGCCAACACATGGTCAATGTGAGAATTGGGTATCATGCATGGAGGCATGGATAGAGTGTGTTTAAGAATAAAATATGGGTTGGTTGATAGTTTGGAACCTTTGACTCTCCAAAATTGGGAAGATGAGCAATGATGGGTGGATATGGAAGTGTACGTGGAATAAAGACCAACATCTTGATATGCCTTGTAGGTCGCTTGAGAAGCCTTCTTTTTCCCTTGTGGACATTTTTGAAGGATAATTTTCCCTTTTTTTAATTTTTCCCCATAGTTTCTTTGACTAATGGAGTTTGATAGGGGTAGTCATTCTTTTTATTCTTTGGTGTCCACTTGTAGTTGATTTTTCCTTCATTCTTCTTAGCTTCTTTTTCTTTGATAATGTTCTTCATGCTTTGATTCAAGTCTTTCTCTTGATTTTGGTCCCAATTTGTGGATGGGGTGATGGGTGGATGAATATTCGTGAGATGGTGGGTTGTAGAATTGACATTGGTTTCATCATAAGGATCCTTCGTGCTCCTTATGTTGAAGTTTTTCTCGAGATGAACTTGTCCCCATTTTTGTGTAAGTATTATTGATATATTGAGATCCCTTGATTGTCGAATAACCAAAGCCTTGATGCTTAGGATTACTAATAATCTACATTGGTTCTAGGATACCTTGTTTATGTAGACCAAATTCTTTGCCCCAATAATTCATCTGCTCAAAATAATTATTTGCAATAGGATATGATTTACCTTGGAAAACAAGGTGCTAATCCTTTTGTTCTCTATGGTGTATCTTCAAAAGTGACAACTTCTTCATTGATAAAATAGCTTGCTCTTAAAAAGGTGAGTGATCCAAGTTTATAAGTGATAGGATCCTCCACATGTGGGATGACTTCCTGATTGATATCTTTGTCTTGATCTTGTGAGATATCAGATTGTAATGCTTTGTCAAGAAGTGTTGATGATTCATTGTCCACATAAAACTCTTCCTCATGATTCATTTCATGAGATGTTTCTGATTGACAACTTCTATAGAAATATTTTTCATGACCTATTTTTTATATGTCTCCATAGGATGTTTCTGGTTTTCAACTTTTGTATAAACCTTCTGATATGTTTCCACATGATGTCTCTGATTCAAAACTTCTATAGAAATATTCTTCAGGATCCACCTTTGGTAAGTCTTGAGAAATTTCTATACTTTGATCATGTGTACAAATATTAAGAGTAGGAGACTCTTGTTCCTTGGTAATGATGTCAAGAGTATGGGACTCTTGTTTTGAATGAAGATCATCTACATGTCCATCCAAAGAAAGAATCTCTTGGATAGATGGAGGAGTATGTGCTATATGGATATGATCATTATTTGCAATATCTTGTATAGATAGGAGAGTGCCCATTAGATCATTATAGTATCTTGGAGATAAGAATTCTTGATCTTAACTAATTCTTGGTTTACTTTCGACATGTTTTGGATCAAGTTCTTGACATGGGTCGATTTCAAAGGATGGATTGCTTATAGTGGCTTCTTGCACATCGTTTCTTTGGCATGGAAAGTGTCTTAATATCCTTTTGATCTTTTAGGATGCCTTCACTATCCATAATCATGAGGTCAAGGGATGTCAATATGTTGTTGGAAGGGACATTGCTAGACCTTGATGGAAGATGTTGATCATGCTTTGTAATGAATTTTTCAGATATGTCCTCTAACTCATTAGCTGATGTAGAGACATTTTGAACATGATCCTTTGTCGAAGGGTCTTGATCATCATTTTCAACGATTGTAGTGGGAATCTGTTGCAAGCTTTGTTGTGGGAGTAAGGCCTGGATTTAATTTTGAGCCAACAATGCTTGTTGTTGGTCATGTTGTTGTTGTGCCAACAATGCTTGTTTTTGGGCTTTTTGTTGAGCTACTTTTTGATGGATTAATTGCAACAGATGGATTGATTTCCATCCTTCTAGCGCAATTTTGTAGATGTCAAAATATGCATGATGGATTTAAACTAGTCCCTATTGTTAGCACAAGTTAGTTTAAATTAGCAAACTCAAACATCCCTATGAAATATAGAATCATGTTAAACAATGTAACTAATGAAAAAAATGCAAAAAGATGAATCATTCCCTTATCTCATAGTGGATTGGTCCTAGTTTGTTATGTAGGAAGCAACCCTTTCCAAATCCCTAATAAGAAAGATTTCCAAGATGATAGTGATAATGCAAATGCATGTAATTGTGGACAAAATTAGTTCTCACATGTAGAGAGTAACTTTGCATGAAAGTGTGTTGTTTGTTTGAAGGATAGGAGCCTTGAATTTATAGTTAAGCTTGAAGAGAGGAGAGGCCAAATTGATGAATGTGGGACTAATCCCCATCAAATAGGAGAGAGCCACTTGTCACAATGTGATTGGCCCATAATTGTACAATTTTTGGCCAATGTACCCATTTAAAATTTGAAAATGGCATTGAATGCATATGGTTGAGGGATTTGGGGGGAATTTTGTTTGAACAAAAAATTCAAACAAGGGGAGTTAATGAGAGAATATTCCTTGGCAATATTCCTTGTGAAAAAATAGGGCTTTTAATAAATCAAATTAAATGATTTATTGTGCAAGTGGATGGGACATGGGTTAGTCTTAGCATTAATAAGAGATTTGACTAATTAAGCTAGTGATTAGGTGGTGTAACATTTGATTTGCATTTCTGTTTTAAATTGTAAATCAAATGAGATGAAAATGAATATTAGCCATTTAATTAAATACATGTGATTTAATTAAATCAAGAAACTTTAGGAGATAATTAAATAATTTGATTTATTTAATTAAAGACATAAGCTGAGTGAATTAATTAAATTGGTTTATTTAATTAATAGATGAAACAATGCTGAATGAAGCATAATCAGATGCATGAGTAAATTTTGCATGTCTACATTTTTCCCCTCTTCGAAGCAATGCACTTGTTGCATTGGTTCAAAGAATGATGCCCCAACAAAAAGAAGTATGTTAGTACATTGCCCCTTCAAGAGATCAAGCGAAAAGATTTGATTTGAGGTTGATCTTGTGATAAAGAGGTTAAAAATGGATGTATGGATGGTTAGATTATATGATCTATATGATAATGATGATTTAAATGAGATGTTTGGAAGATGCTTAGAATAAAAAATCTATATTATCCTAAAAAACTTAAATGATTATGTAATGCATGTGAGAAAAACAAGATGGATGGTGTTTTCCTATGAGTATATGACATGATTATGCAAGATGAAAGTGAGGATGTAGGATGGATGCATTGTTAGCATGAAAGAAGATAAAATAGTGAGAGGGATCAACCCTTAAATCCAAGAAGATGCAAAAGTACAACAAGTCCACTAGTTGTCCAAAATTTATTGGATATGATAATTTATGATGATGATCTATTGCTTACCCAAGGATGGGAGAGATAAAGGGCATACCCTTCTTTATGTTTGATAACACACATGGGTATGTGCAGGATCATGATGGGCCAAAAAGTTGCAATATGATGGGTATGTGGTTGATGATTTTTTTTGACCCAAAATTGATGAAACGAAAAGAGTTTTTAAAGGAGATTCTCATCTTTTCACCAATATAAATTATGCTTTACTTTTAATTTAATAAATAATTATTATTCTTTTTCTATTGAATTATGACTAAAGTCCTGATTTTTAGGCTGATTGAAAAGAATCTATAGATTTCAAATGGTATCATATTGTTTGAGTCCAAAACATGTGTCACATTCTATGCTTCACATACTATAAGATTATAAAAGAAAAAAATTAATTTCATGAAGTTTTGACCAAGTTAAGGTGGTTAGACATATAAGTCTTTATATTTTTAAAAAGTTTTCATAAAAATATTCTAATTAATTATTTAGTTGGAAAAAAATTACAAAAAATTATGCATCACATTGGGCCATGAGTCCTCTACTTATATCTAAAATCTTATAAAAAAATATTATTATTTTAATGTGGTTACGGTGGTCAGACATACACCTACTTCTTATTTTTTCCTGAAATTTAAGTAATACTGTATTGAAATTTAAAATTTTCACCAAATAGATTTTATTTTTTTATAAATAAACCTAGTAATTTAGAAACTATATTCAATTTTCTACAAATTATATTGTTACATATTTTTGAAATAATATAGATAAATTATTCAAATTTTTATGTCAAGTTGCCTAACTCTGTTTTTTTTGAATTATTTGCCACTTAAGGGCCTATTTTTTCCATGATGATCTTGCATATAACCACATAGGTACGATGCATCAAGGTATGAAGAACCAGGATGGCGTTGTGCCTAGTATGATGGAATTTGAGTTAACAATTAGATAGAAATACTCTTGTTCACACTTGACAAACAAAACCTTATTCTGAATGTAGTTCAGATATTCTAAACATCTCGGGCCAAAAAATAAAAAGGCAAGCCTTCTTATGTGGTCAACAAGACATCTACAACATCCTCCCTACAAAAAAAATAAAGCACGCATAACGAATTTATTTTACAAGAATATCCAACAAGCACAGTATATAAAAAGATAATGATCATTGCCCCATTCCTTTCTCTCTAAACCGTTTTTGTTTAGGAATCATCGAGAGGTCCTTGGAATGAGCACAAAATAAGATAAGTCTAAACAAGACCAAGATAAAGTAAATAAACAAGATAATGTTCTTCATACCTCCAGCCAAGGCTAAACTATGAGATTACTTGATGTTGATGTCCATCACAAGAAGGTCGCATTCCTAGGACATGTTGTGATCAGGGTTTTGATGAGATTGGATTTGATGATAAGCTATTGATACTTTCATTTGATCAATTTGCTAACTCACGGATCTAGACTTGAGACTTTGACGATTGAGCGTTCACTTTTAAACTTGCTTGACTTGCTTCTGACTGACTTAGCAAAGGATGAAAGCGACAATTGATTTATTATGAACGGTAATTACTGTGGGTGAAAGCGAGATGAGATAGATGCACCATTTTGGGTTTTTCAGATATTTTGAGGTTGTTTTTGGTATTTTTTAAGTGTTTTGTAAATGTTTTCATATTTTCACATTTACGACAAAGAGACTAACCTAAAGACCTATCCTAGGGGTCTCAGGAGATGATCCATAGATTAGCCTTGCCTACATTATACACACAGAGACCATGTAGTTTGACTGATGATGTACTTGACTTAATGAAAAGATAGAGGGGCAAACAAATTACCATTTTATTGCGATGAACACCTAAGGAATGACCTAAGATGTCTGGGGGGATGACCAAAGATCAACCTTGCCTACGTTCAAGCTTAGAGATGACTTAGTTCAGACTGATGATTTTGTTTTTTTTTTTTGGATTTTGATATGTTTTTCGATTTTTGATATGATTTGGATGTTTTTGTTTTTTCTGATTTTTTAAAGTTTTGATGAGTTTTTTGAATTTTTTTTTATTTTCGCATGATTTTGACAATTTGCATATGGATACATGATGATATTAGTGCTTTGTTTCATGACTTTTTTGAAAACCAAGCTTAAGGTTGATTGATCAGATCAGTGGATTGATAGTTTGACTAAGTGTGTTAAGTCAAATAAAAGTGATAATGCACTTGTACAATCTAGGAAGTTGTGTTATCCTAGAGCAAAGTTGTACAAAAGAGGATGGTTTGACTAAGTGTGTTAAGTCAAACAAGTTGATGATGGATTGGATAACTTGACTAAGTTTGTTAAGTAAAATAAGATAATGCACTTGTAAATTCCAAGAAGTTGTGTTAGCCTAGAGTAAACTCATGCACAAGATGATAGTTTGACTAAGTGTTTTAAGTCAAACAACGTGATAATTGATTGGATTCGATTGATCAAGATTGATGAAGCTTGATTTGGATCAAAATAGCTTTGATGATTTTCATGTGACGCTGAAGTACACATTAGATGCAACTGATATGGACTTCTTGGATTGATGTTCAACAAAATATAAATCTTGATGAGGAACATCATCTTGTTGTCAAAATATGCGATGGGCTAGGGATTTGGATTTTGGATCACAAGTTCTTCGACTAATTTGATTTTGTGTTTACCAACGTTTAGATCACCAAATAAGTTGGAGGATATATATATAGATTTATTCTCGAAGCAAGATGCAAATATCTACCCCCAATGTCTAGCAATGTTTGAATGGCCGTGGGTGGATTCTTGAATAGGTGTATTGATAGATACGGTAAGCATGCAAAGGATGCTAAGGATTATCTTGTGACAAGATAAGATGTTCAAATAGAGGAATGCTCATTCAGATAATGCTTCAAGTCTCAGATAACATTGGGAAGGATGGGATAAAAAAAATGACCCATGTCAAGATGTTTACCATAAGCGAGCATAAAGTGTGCACCAAAGTTTCATCAAGATCAAGATAAGGTAGATAAATGGTAATGGGTTGGATAAACAGTTAATGAATGAACGAATGATATGGATGGAATGTTGGCTTTATTATGGATGCAATAAGATGCTTTAAACTAAAACGGCGCAAGTGGATTCTCAATTCTACACATGATGCCTGTTTGCCAAGTTTTCATCATGGTACTTGTCTAAAGTGCCACCGTAGTGGTTTTATTAGAGGATAATTTTTTTCTTTACTGTTTTCAATCTTTTTTTATGGATTCTTATATTTGTTAGTTTTTTGTATTTTCTAAGAGATTTTAAGTTGATGTTGAATCACTTGGTACTGCTGACATTGATGCTTCCATCATAACATGCCATCAGTATCCTTTTTGAAGAAGTTGCTTTTCCAAGATACGTGTAGTCAAATAAGATGATAATGCACTTGTAAATTCCAAGAAGTTGTGTTATCCTAGAGTAAACTCATATAAAATATGATAGTTTGACTAAGTGTGTTAAGTCAAACAAGGTGTTAATTGATTGGATTCGATTGATCAGGATTGATGAAGCTTAATTTGGAACAAAATAACTTTGATGATTTTGATGTGACACTAAAGTACACATTAGATGTAATTGATATGGATTTCTTGGATTGATGTTTGATGAAATATAAAGCTTGATAAGGAACATCGTCTTGCTGTCAAAATATGCCATGGGCTAGGGATTTGGATTTTGGGTCACAAGTTCTTCAACTAATTTGATTTTGTGTTTACCAACATTTAGATCACCAAATAAGTTGGAGGATATAAATAAGGATTTATTCTCGAAGCAAGATGTAAATATATACCCCCAATGTCTAGCAATGTTTCAATGGCCATGGGTGGATTCTTGAATAGGTGTATGGATAGATATGGTAAGCATGCAAAGGATACCAAGAATTATCTTGTGAAAAGATAAGGTGTTTGAATAGAGGAATGCTCATTTAGATAATGCTTCAAGTCTTAGATAACATTGGGAAGGATGGGATCAAAGAAAATGACCCATGTCAAGATGTTTTCCATAAGCAAGCATAAAGTGTGCACCAAAATTTCATCAAGATCAAGATAAGGTAGATAAATGGTAATGAGTTGGATAAATGGTTCATGGATGAATGAATGATATGGATGGAATGTTGGCTTTATTATGGATGAAATGTTGGCTTTATTATGGATGTGATAAGATGTTTTCAACTGAAATGGTGCACGTGGATGCTCGATTCTACACATGATGCCTGTTTGCCATGTTTTCATCATGGTACCTATCCAAAGCACCACTATAGTGGTTTTCAATAGAGGATGATTTTTTCTTTACTATTTTCAATCCTTTTTCTGATTTTTTTTATGGATTTTTATATTTTTTAAATTTTTATATTTTTTGAAAGACTTTAAGCTGATATTGAATCACCTGGTATTGCTAGCATTGATGCTTCTATCATAACATGGCATCAGTATCCTGCTTGGAGAAGTTTCTTTGCCAACATACGTGCACTTGAATGCAACTTTTGAGATCCTTGATCTGCTTTGTTGATATTGGAGTTAACTCGGTCTTTGTGTACACATCGCAATAGAGTGCCTTCTAAATCCTTTTCATGAAGGGTCGTTGCCAACACATGGTCAATGTGAGAATTGGGTATCATGCGTGGAGGCATGGATGAAGTGTTTTTAGGAATAAAATATGGATTGGTTGATATTTTGGAACCTTTGAATCTCCAAACTTGGGAAGATGAGCAATGATGAGTGGATATGGAAGTGTGCGTGGAATAACGACCAACATCTTGATATGCTTTGTACGTCGCTTGAGAAGCCTTCTTTTTCCCTTGTGGATATTTTTTATGGATATTTTTCCCTTTTTAATTCTCTCCATAGTTTCTTTGACTAATGGAGTTTGATAGGGGTAATCATTCTTTGTATTCTTTGGTATCCACTTGTATTTGTTTTGTCCTTCATTCTTCTTAGCTTCTTTTTCTTTGATAATGTTCTTCATGATTTGACTCAAGTATTTCTCTTGATTTTTTTCCCAATTCATGGATGGGGTGATGGGTGGATGAATATTCGTGAGATGGTGGGTTGTAGTATTGACATTGGTTTCATCATAATTTTCCTTCATGCTCCCTATGTTGTATCTTTCTCAAGATGAAGTTGCCCCTAGTTTTGTTGAAGTATTACTGATATTTTGAGATCCCTTGATTGTCTTATAACCAACACCTTGATGCTTAGGATTACCAATAATCTTCATTGTTTCTAGCATACCTTTTTCATGCAAACCTAATCCTTTGCCCCAATAATTCATTTGCTGAAAAATTTTATTTGCAAGAGGATATGATTTACCATGGAAACAAGGTGCTAATTCTTTTCTTCTCTGTTGTGTATCTTCAAAAGTGATAACTTCATTGATAAAATAGTTTTCCCTTAAAAAGGTGAGTGATCCAATTTTATAAGTGATAGGATCCTCCACATGTGGGATGACTTCCTGATTTGATATCTTTGGCTTGACCTTGTGAGATATCAGATTGTAATGCTTCATCAAGAAGTGTTGATGATTCATTTTGCGAGATGTTTCTGATTCACGACTTCTGTAGAAACCTTTTTGATGACCTATTTTTGATATGTCTACATAGGATGTTTCTGGTTTGCAACTTTTTTATAAACCTTCTGATATGTTTCCACATGATTTCTCAAATTCAAAACTTCTATAGAAAGATTCTTCATGATCCACCTTTGGTATGTCTCTATAAATTTCTATACTTTGATCATGTGTACAAATGTTAAGAGTAGGAGAATCTTTTTCCTTGGTAATGATGTCAAGAGTACGAGACTCTTGATTTGAATGAAGATCATCTACTTGTCCATATAAAGAAATAATCTCTTGGGTAGATGGAGGAGTATGTGCTATATGGATATGATCATTATTTTTGATATCTTATATAGATAGGAGAGTGCCCATTAGATCATTATAGTATCTTGGAGATAAGAACTCTTTATCCTAACTAATTTTGGAATTACTTTCGACATGTTTTGGATCAAGTTCTTGATATGGTTTGATTTCAAAGGATAGATTACTTATAGTGGATTCTTGGACATTGTTCTTAGGCATTGAAAGTTGCTCAATATCCTTTTTATCTTTGATGATTCCTTCACTATCCATAATCATGAGGTTGAGGGATGTAAATATGTCATTGGAAGGGCAATTGCTGGACCTTGATGGAAGATGTTGATCATGCTTTGGAATGAATTTATCAGATATGTCCTCTAACTCATTAGCTGATGTAGAGAAATTTTTAACATGATCTTTGGTCGAAGGGTCTTGATCATCATTTTCAACGATTGTGGTCAGAATCTATTGCAAGCTCTGTTGTGGGAGTAAGGCCTACATTTAATTTTGAGCCAACAACGCTTGTTGTTGGTCATGTTGTTGTGCCGACAATGCTTGTTTTTGGGCTTTTTGTTGAGCTACTTCTTGATGGATTGCTTGCAACAGATGGATTTCTTTCCCTCCTTCTATTGCCATTTTGTAGACGTCAAAATCTATATGATGGATTTAAACTAGTCCATGTTGTTAGCACAAGTTAGTTTAAATTAGCGAACTCAAACTTCCCAGTGAAATATAGAACCATGTTAAACAATGTAACTAATGAAAACAATGCAAAAACATGAATCATTCCCTTATCTCATAGTGGATTGGTGCCACTTTGTTATGTAGGAAGTAGGGCCCTTTCCCAATCCTTGACAAGCAAGATTTCCAAGATGATAGTGTAGACATGCAAAATATATGCATGCATCTAATCATACTTGATTCAATATTATTTCATCTATTAATTAAATAAAACAATTTAATTGATTCACTTCTCTCAAAATTAAATAAATGCAATTATTTAATTATCTCCTATAGTTCATGATTTAATTAAATCACTCATATGCATTTTCCTCTCATTTGATTTAAAATAAATACAAAAATTGAAATCAAATGTGATATCACCTAAACTCTTGTTAGATTAATCAAATCCTGATTAGTTTAATCCTAATCACCTAAATCCTCTAGATTCATCCACTTGCACAATAAATCATTTAAATTGATTTATTAGAACACCTATTTCCCTCACAAGGGCATATTCCCAAGGAATATGCCCTCATTAAGTCTCATGTTTGGATTTTTTGGAAAAACACAATTCCCCCCCAAAACCTTCAACCATATTCATTTATTGCCATTTTCAAATTTGAAATGGGCACATTGGCCAAAACTTGCACAAGTATAGGCCAATCCCATTGTGACAAGTAGCTCTTTCTCATTTTTTGGGTTTTAATCCCACATTGCTCAATCTTGGCCTCTCCTCTTTCAACTTCTCCTATAAGTTCAATGCATTTTCTCTCATTTTACATCTACATTTTAGAGCATCCTTATTATAGGAAACTTGAGTTCATGAGCATCTCATTGTTTATCATTTTATTTTCTTTAGCAAGGATAGGGAAAGGGCTCTTTCACATATTCAAGGGGCACCAATCCATCATAGAGTAAGTGTCTAATATGTTTTCTTGATTTTGAATAAGTTGATTCGCTATGTCATTATTCAAGCATGTTAGATTATTCTATGAAGATGTTGATTATTTGTGTTGTTTAGAATGCTAACCATACTAAGATGGGTGTGTGTGTTGAAGGTTTTCTAACCATTTGCAGATTTTCACCATCTACAAAATGGCTCTAGAAGGAGGGCAATCTTTATGCTACTTTGTTTTGTGGATAGTTTCTGATTTGAATGTTGATCTACATATGTTAATATCTGTTAATATGTATTCTTTCTATTCATAGAAAAATTTATTAGCCATAATTATCAGTTGATTATTTGATATTTTAATTTGATTTTGCTGTATATGAGCATAGGGTAGACTTGATCCTATCACGATGGGCAATAAAAAATAAAAATAAAAACGATGGTAAATGTGACTATCTCAACCTGAATACATTGATAGGCGTTTGTTTTGGCTTCAGACTCATCAATGCCTCACTACATTAAGTATGACATGATCGATGTGTAATTAAGAAGTGAGTTATATACATAAAAAAAGAACCTTTTCTAAAAAGTGTCTCAATGCATTCATAGTTTTGGAGTTGATTTTTGTTTGTAAAAGATGATTTATGGGCCATGTTTCAACCTTCATAGTTGTTGAGTTGTAGACGATTTGTCATGAAAACGTAGTAGGTTAAGAGAGGCATCAGAGCTTGCATTGACGAACATATGGATTATGTTGATAATGGAGGTTACACTATTTTATTCTCTAATTCTTTGACTTGTACGTAGTTGGTATCAATAGGTTATTTTAGAGCTTGTGGTGTTCATATGATGGTTAGATTCCATGCAACTGTTTACATGTGGTTTTCATATGTTGATTATCTGCATATATGTTATGCTCCTCTCATGGTCATATACCGCACCTTTTGGGGGTATGGAATTTGTCTTTAAGTACTGACTGTTTTGAAATCCTTACCTTCAATGCTCTTAATACATTTACCTGTGTCATGCTTTGTCATTAATTTCAGAAAGAAAGCTCATAAGTTGATTATTTCCTGTCTTTCGAATAGAGTAAGATTACTTGGAATACTGAGTGTGAGGAATAAATGAGTGTTCCCCGCATATATTGAATATAAACGAAAATTTCTTATATAATGGATGCCCCACAGCTACCTGTCACTCTCGTCATTAGTTTTCACTGTGTGATCTGATATGCATTCATCCCAAGAAATATTCTTTACCCAGCTACCATCTCTCTATCGTTGGTAAACCTCTCTTCACATCACTAAGCACCTTCTTCAGTTTAAATGGTGGGTAGAATAACCATCGATGACATGAAATAGAAATGTTCGCCATTGTTGTGCAACAAAACTATTCCTAAAAACCATCAAAGAGGAGAATGTATAGTAGGTAAATATCTGTGTAGATCCATAACTAGAAATGATAGAGGTATGTTGCATGCATGCTGTCTGCGACAAAAAAACAACTGTAAAAATATGTGCAATCGATACTCTTCTCCTCCCTCATGAATTAGTGTGCCTCTTCATTTCTACTGTCGCTTTAAGTTCCTTGTCAATTGATCTTGCATTGTTTTGTGTCATGGTAGAGGAATGTCAGATATTGTGGCTGTTGGGTTGCCAAGTTTGACTGGAGGGAAATTTTAGCTGTATAGATTTGAAAGCATAGATATCGAGAAGGAATCCTGATAGATTTAGGATCCATGGATGAGGAATTGCAAGGATAAACCCAATATACATTACCTGCACCTTCGCGTAATCCTTCTTAGATTTGGTATAATTCTCAGCCTTGAAGAAACCAGTTGTCTTTCGATGTAGAGACCTATCCTCTAGGAAACATCTTTTGTTCGCATATGTGGGGGGATGGAAATTTTTTTTTTTCAAATATCTATTTAGGATTATGTGTTGATAGTCAATTTTTTAGAATCTTTTGTAAAGAACATTTTCCTCCCTATTAGTCCATGGCACCGTAGTTAAAGACTAGGTTGTTTGGTAATTGAGGAAAAAGAAGGTAGGATGGGGTGGGAAGTCCATTTATGATGTACTCACCATATCATTTATGAAACCTAGCGTAGAGGACTAATGTCGATGCAAGTAGAATGGGGAAAATCTTCAATGCAGATTTAGCTTATTAAAATCTCATAGCCCTAACAGATTTAACAAAATCGACTATCACTTCTTACAATGAAGGCCGATGGCTTCTTTAGCTGATTGTCTGGTACCAATCCTCTGTTCGACAATAGAGCTACATTTTTTTGCATTTAGTTAGTGAATTCATTAATTTCTTTCAAGGTTAGCAGACATTGCATGGGTTAGATCAGATCATATTAGTATTTTGTCTTTTGTCCTTGGAATATGTCTGACATTTTAGTGTCCGCAGGTATGGCTTGTCTAAAGGATAATCACGCCTTTCCTTCATAATGGAGATCTGATCATTCCCAACTATGCACTACAATTCAAGGCTTGGTTTTTTTTTCATTTACATTGCTATATCAAAGCTGACAACTTTTTATATATATGTGAAAACAAATTGATTCAATATTGAAAAGTTTAAAGATTTTTATTTCTTTTTAGCATAATAAAGGGTGAATTAATTTTGTTGTCCTACCTTTAAGGTTAGGCTGAGGGAGTGTATCAATATTGGTGTCCCTCCAAGATTGTATTGAATATCAAAATCTCAAGTGGCCCACGCTATCTTTATGGTCATAGTTAGAATACATTCAAGATTACAAATATAGACTCATAGGCATTAAATTTTTGTCCAAGTGAGGAGATTATCAATGCATCATTTACGCTTCTTGAAAAAAAATTTCAAGAGCAGGAACTCTTGCATTTGTTTTATTTGGAAGTATATTCATTATGACCAATTATTATAATTTTTTTGAGATAAATTTCATTCCTAAGTTTGTAACTTTGAACTTTTTTTCATAGGTTGACATCAAGATTGAAATTGGAGATTGACAAAAGGCGAATGGAGTGAAGTTGAAGATTTATTTTTGGAAATCGAGATTCGAAGAAAGCATTTTTTAATGCTTGTTTTAACAATCTTAGAGCTTCCCTTTTCTAGTCTCGTTTTCTGTTTCAAACCAGCTCATTTTTTGATTTGGGCTTAAAATCAATCACCGATTTCATCTTTTCAAAGTTGGTTAAAAAGAACCATAGACAATTACTAAATTTCGGTTTAGGCTAAAATTCGACAAGGCAAATTTCAAATCTCATTTGGTGCTTTTAAAACAAACTCATCACTGCTTTATGGACTTAAAATGAACAAGTTTTTTAATGTTTTGCAATATTTTTCACAAGTTAATATCATTTAAAATGCGTATACGCTTCTCTCATGCTTCACAATGATCTTGAGAATCAAAAGCATTTTGGTGATATTAAGTTGTCAAAAAGATTGCCTTCACATTTTGATTTGGGAACTTAAAATTGAACAAAACATTGTGCGAGTGTGAGTAGGCTTATTGCATGTTATTCTCCCTTTATTTCTAAACGAAGGTTGATCAAACTACGGATGAGTTTATTCTCTTTTATCTAACTTAGAGGGCCTGCCTTGTGGGAAAAAGTACTCACCCAAGGGAACAACCTAACCGGGAACACGCTAAAGCCAAGTGACTTCCAACCGGTATATAAGTGTGGATTTTTGAGGAAAGTTCAAGAATCACAAGGATTATTCTGATGAGATGGATAGAAATGGACTCTCAGCGATGTTGGATAATCCCCCATGAACGGAATTCTCGAATTAAAACCCTTTGTTTAGAAAAGGCCAAGTCCTTGTCTATTTTGTTGGTGCAAAAGGTCATGTCCTTTGAAGCCGCCCCACGTTATACATGCAGTTTTTCTGTAGAGATGGAAAGTATGCCATGGGAGATTCATGGGTACTAATGCTTGGCTAACCTGAGAAGTGTGTGTCATGGAGGGGAGCTAGTGTGGTCAAGAATTTAGCCATCTGCACAAAATATGCGTAGTTGGATTCGTCCAAGTGGGAACCCAACAAAATATTGTCTCATCATCCTAAGGTTGTAAAAAGTGCTTGGAAGTGAAGAATACATTGCTTGGTCTTAAAAATATTTGAAAACAAACATTCACAAGACCTTCAAATTTCAAACCCCTTTTAGGAAACAAATACTTTTGATGAATTTAAGCACTCTTGTTTTCCTTAGGGATCATATCCTTAGAGGTTTCTAAGTGCTTGGATTCTATCATCATTTGTTTTCAATAAGGTTAAGCATAGGATAATTTTTCCCTATTTTCATTGATTTCCGCATAATGGACTTTGTGGGATGAAAAGAAAAGTGGGAAATTAGACATACAGTTTGAAAGATAATCAAGCAAGTGCTTTTGGTAAAAAGAATACACTCAAGGAAGATAAAGGACAAACTGGATTAAACATGTGTTTTCTAAAATGATTTCTTGCAAGATCAAAATCCCAAAACCAAAGTTCAAGAAGCTTAGTCTGAAAGCTCGTGAGGAGCGTCTTGAGAGAATTTTCAAATTTAGGGAAAGATTGGTTTACAAATTTTACAAAAAATCTTCAAGAAACAATCCTGAGTTGTATGAATTCTATTATCAATAGAATCCCAGACTTTTTGAAAGGTTTGCTTTCCTCCCATAGGAAGTATAGCATGTTCTTCAACACCAAGGTCTTGTAAGAAGAAGTGTTATCTAGGTAAAGTCTAGGATCAAATTCAATCACTTTCATCCATCTCTCAACCATCAAAATCATTCAAAAAATCACCTCACCAACAACTCTTGGAAACTTTATAAACATCTTTTAATCTAAAATTTTAGCCAAAATCAAAACCACTTTGTTTGACTTAACACACCTAGTCAAACCATCATATTTTACACGAGTTTTCTCTAGGATAACACAACTTCCTAGGGTTTATGAGTTCATCTTGTTTGGCTTAACACACTTAGCCAAATTATCAAATCATCACCCTGTTTGACTTAACACACTTAGTCAAACTATCCTCTTATGTACAAGTCCACTCTAGGATAATACAACTTCCTAGGGTTTACAAGTGCATTTATCACATTTTTTTTACTTAACACATTTTATCAAACTATCAATCCAATCACGATCAATCAAAGTCCCAAAAATTTTAGCATTTCCTTCAAAGTTTTTTTTTTAAAGAGTTCCATTCATCCATATCGCTCATCTTTCATTTATCTCATCCTCATCATCACTTTGATCATTCAATTATCCTAGTTCTTCACTTCTTTGAACCTAAGGTTTAGACCGATCTAAAGGATTAGAGGTTCATCTCTTACATTCTTGAAAATTAATCTACATTTTATGGTTCAAACTCGATCTCAACACAAGAAGGACATGGAGCAAAGAAAAGAAACATCCATTTCAAGCAATTTAAGCCAAAATGAAACAACATTCAATCCACCTCAAATACCTCAAAGTTCTCAAGAGGAGGTTCATATTGAGGACATCATTGATAATGGAATGACATAAGCAAAAGTTCTAGAAATATTGCAAAATCCTGAGAGTCACCGAATTGTCAGTACCATGCTGAATTTCTAACCATCCCAATACTTGCTTGAGTTAGCAAAAGAAGGGGCTAAACTCCCTTATGATTGTGATGTCAGCACTATTGTGGAGATATCTCTCGGCATCACGCCTTCACCTACATCCACGCTTCCACTTCAAAATATGACTGAAGACATCCCCTAAATCATATCATATATCGCTTCAACCCCGCTAGTTGTTAACAAGGGAAGTGCCATGTTTGGTGAGCTTCAAAAACATCATCTTGTGAACAATCGAGGGTTGAACACAGGGGTCGCATCAGAACAATCTATCTCGGTAAATCCATTACACCCTTACGTTCCTCTCATATTTCATGATCATACCAATTCATCCTTATTTCACGCAACACCAGATTATCCCCTTGACATGAAAACTTCTCTCCCTATCTCACAAGGAGAAGGTGAATTGTTTGGAATAGGAGGAGTCTTGGATCCCTCATTACTTTTATGGATTGCACCACCCATCTTCCCACCATTTCCACCCTTACCACTCACATCCACATCATCACTTGGGTTGGGTCTTCCTCCTCTTCCCGCCATCAACTATTCAAATTAGAGCACCTCATCAAATCCACTAGCTGTGTCATCTATATCACAACAATAGATGGCAACCATCCAAGCAACTACAATGATCAACATGTCTTCGATTCCTCAAAGCATGGTCTCGCAGTGACCAAGCACCTCGATCACACTATCCATAGCTCAAACTTTGATCATTAACACGAATGTTCCGCTCATCACAATGGTTGGCATTCTTCCAAATCCACCGCCATTACTACCACGGCACAACACAGCCAATTCATTCATCATGACATTGCAAGCTGTTTGACAAGCTTCCCAACAAAAAGCACTTCAAAATCAGCAAATTGCACAATTAGCCACTCAACAAGGCAATTAGCCACTCAACAAGCACAGTTAAAACTAGTTGCACAATAGGCCACACAAGCCCAAAAAGTTGCACAGGAAGCTCAAGCCGCTCAAGCCACACATGTCGCTCAAATTGCACAAGAAATCCAACAAGCACATGCTCAAGCATGAGTGCAATTCCAAGCTCAGCAAGCGCAAGTAGAATCACAATGTCAAGCTCAATTGCAAGCACAACAAGAAGCTTACCAACAAGCCTTGAAAGACTACCAATTACAGCAGAAATACGACCAACAACAAGCATTGTTGGCACAACAACAAAAAGATCAACAACAAGCGTTGTTGGTGCAACAAAAGCATCAGGACCAACAACATGCGTTGTTGGCTCAAAATAGGAATAGGTGTCACTTGCTCAATAAAGCTTCCAAAAAAATCACATCAACATCCCATCTATCAATCCCACCTCAAAATGTATTCACTCCACCTCTCGATCCGCAAGGTGACATGATGGTACAAATCAAACTGCTTTCACAACAAGTGCTAGATCTTCAGTCCAGGATGATAGTCAGGACACCAAGAAACTTGTACCCTTATCCATTTGATAGAAGTTTGCAAATGGTACCATTCCCAAAGGGATTCGAGATCCCCAAATTTGATAAATATCGTGGGATAGGAAACCCTGAATATCACATCAAGGAATTCCAAGTACATTGCATGGAAGTCACCTACAATGACACATATCTAATGTGGCTATTTCCTCAAAACTTGGCTGGTGATGCTATGGAATGGTTTTCTCGCCTGCCTACAAGAATCAAAACCTTTCAAGAAATCAAAGATGCTTTCCTCCAAAATTACACATTCAACATTTTTGTGGATGTTAGTTTGGAAGAACTCTCGATGCTCAAATAGAGTAAGGGAGAATCATTCAACACCTTTCTCCAATGGTGGCGAGTGAAAGATAATCGAAGTAAGTGGGCCATCCTACAAGAGTAACAAGTTTGTACCATCATTGCCAATACAGACAAAATCTTGGCATTCTATTTGAAGATGAAATGCATCACTACTTATGATCAACTGATCCCCAAGGCACTCACTATTGAATGAGCTCTCATTACACAAGGGTGCACACCCACTTATCATGAACATTAGGATAGTCACCCATCCACTAGTTTCAATAACAAACCTCGTACATGGGTGAAGAATCAAAATGCCACCAACGATGGTATAGTGGATGCCAAAGTTGTCATCAACGCCCACAAGAAAAAAAAAAAACGCAACATTGCCAATCGCAGAAAAAAAACCACCCCAAAACCAAAACAATAATCTCAATAATCAAGGAGGACCACCTCCACGAAATAAGTTCCCCCCCAAACGGAAATTCACAGCCCTTGGGGAGTCAATCAATTCCATCATGAAAAATTTGGTCAATGAGAACATCATCAAGGTCCCCACCCATGATAATTATAGTGAACCCTAGGTGAAACCAGCATGGTATAATGAAAACCTCCTTTGTGAATTTCACAAAGTCAAGGGACACAAAACTGCCAACTGTATGAAGTTGAAAAACATCATCCAGGATCTCATTGAGGAAAAGATCATCAATGTTGAACAACCGACTAGTAATCAAGACCTCAAGATATATACCAATCTGATGCAAAATAATAATCAAGGGAATAATCAAGGATATAACAAAGGAAAGCAAAAGTACGCTAGCACAAACCTTGTTTATGAAGACATTGTCACATGCGTAGATGAAATGGTCACTCTCATTAACGTTAAAGGAGCCAAAGTTGATTGTAGAATCACCACACGCAACGGAAAGCTTACTATTGCAGGGGAATCATAGCCATCTAAGGCCCCCATTTCAAATACAAGAGCCATTCCCTATGATTACAATGTTATTGACCAACTGAAGAGAACTCTTGCATAGATCACCATAATGGACTTGTTGAAAATTTCTGCTGCCCATAGGAAAATTCTTGATGAAGCATTAGTAGCCTCCACCATATCTACCACCCTTGACACATATCAGTTTCAAGATATGGTTGGAAATATCATCACCCAAAATCTCCTAACATTCTTTGATCAAGACTTCCCCCCGCAACCATCTCATAACCGCACACTCCACCTACAAGTGCTGGTCCATAAAAATAAAGTTAAAAGAGTCTTGGTGGATGGAGGTGCAAGCCTAAATATTTTCTCTCTCAAGCTTATAAAGAACTTGGGATTCGCCGAGTATTCCATTAACAAGAACAAGAGCATCATAATAAGGGTGTATGACGATCAAGAAAGAGTATCTCAAGGCACTATTAATATCCCAATCCAAGTGGGACCAACAACCATGGAGACTACCTGTCAGGTCCTTGACCTCAACTTACTATATAACATCCTCCTTGGTCATCCATGGAATGAAAGCAGTGGCCTCAACTTATCATCAATGCATAAAATTCTTGTACCAGAATAAGGAGGTCACTATACATGGGGAACCTGAACCATTCGCTTACTACAAAAGCTTGGAAGCCAAGTTTTATAAAATCCCCCAAGTCCCGACAAATGATGAAAGGCCATCCACTTCATACATTGACCCAACTAACCTCGCCTCCACTTCTATGACAAAGACACCCGCCATCCCTGATATATCCTAAATCAAGAACATGATCCAGGACAATGGATGCGGTGACTACAGAATGAAGAGGAATGCATTTTTTGTAGGAGAGTTACCACAATCTTCTAGGTCACACGGGCAACCTCGATCAATTGGAACACCTATCCACATTATTAGAGTAGACCCTTCTGGATTCCGCCGTTGGGGGGATCTCAGTTCAGAAAATATGGATGAGGGAGACATCTCAAACAAATTATACCAAGATTAAAGGCCCACCCCCACCCTACGAATGGATGAAACTAATAGAGGGTTGCAAATTATGTTTGGTATGGGCTATATCAAGAACAAAAGACTTAGAAGGAACAGTGATGGACGGTTGGAGCCCATCATTATAGAAAGAAGAATGCAGAACCTTGGCCTTGGATGTACTCCCCCGAGTATAACCATACATGGAAGAGGTACTCCCATTAGGGTAGTCAGGTCCTCCCCTCAAGTGTTGACAACTACTCTTAGACCACCTGTATGCATAGGCATCCCGCTTGACAACTTCATCTTTGACATCACTGATGTCTACGCCAGTAGTGACGATGATGATACCATAATAGGCCTACCCATGTTGTTTGAGTATTTCACCTTACTTATGATTAGTGCCTCACCCACTGAGTCAAGCCAAAAATCCCACCAAATCACCTTAGGACACCCTCAACTCATCGATCACGACCAACGTGGACCATCAATTCTAGACTCATTCGAAAATGATGAGGCTCTCTCAGAATTCATGGGACTAAGGGATATAGTTCCATGTGGGTATCACAAGGCGGGTTTTGACATCACATTGGACACCCAAGCATATTATGGGGAGACGATTGAGTCCTTCAGTCACGAAAGAAAAATATCAAGAAAAATCTCAGAGTTATTGAGTGAAAACCACAGTTTGGCACTCTCTAACCAAAAAATAGTAAAAATAAAGGATGCATCCAATGGTGAAAACCTCTCTGACACATTGGAGGATGAAGGATTAAATCTCTTCCTACTACTCTACATCAGGAGAAATCAACGGTCCTAGCAGAGTAGTATAATCATATCAACTTGGGAATAGAGACAAAACCACAAATCAAATTATATGCTCAAACACTTCAGACAGAAGAACAAGAATTGTTGGTTGCATTCTTAAGAGAAATAAAGGAAAAATTTGCATGGACCTATGCTGACATGCCAGGTCTGGATCCTGAAGTAGTAGTTCATCATTTGGTTGTTCACCCCGGAGCAAAGCCAGTTAGACAGAAGTTAAGAAGGATGCACCCACAGATAGCTTTGCTTGTAAAGAGAGAATTATAGAAAATCTTAGATGTTGTCTTCATATTCCCAATTGACTATCCAGAATGGGTATCCAACATCGTATCGGTATCCAAACCAAATGGGGGCATCCGCAACTACATAGACTTCAGAGACCTAAACAAAGCATGTCCTAAGGATGAATTTCCACTACCCAGCATTGACATTATAGTGGACATGACGACCGAACATGATATGTTGTCCCTAATGGATGGCTTCTCGAGATACAATCAGATAATGATAGAAAAGGAAGACCAACATAAGACAACCTTTACATGTCCTTGGGGCACCTACTGTTGGAATGTGATGCCATTTGGGTTAAAGAATGCAGGACCTACATACCAAAGATTGATGACAATGATATTCCATGACATGATTCACAAAACTATCAAAGATTATGTGGATTACATATTGGCTAAATCAAAGAAAAGGAAAGATCACATAGCGACCTTAAGTTAAATTTTTGATACACTGGAAAAATACAAGGTCAGACTCAACTCAAAGAAATGTGTCTTTGGGGTACAATCAGGAAAGTTGTTGGGGTACATAGTTTCAATGAGAGGGATAGAAGTGCATCCCACAAAGGTAAAAGAAATCCTTGATATGGGATCACCAAGAACACTAAAGTAACTCATAGGATTACAAGGTAGAGTCCAGTCCATTCGGAGATTCATAGCATAGCTAGCAGATAAATAGATTGCCTATTCACATCTGCTCCACAAGGGAGTAGTATTTAGGTGGGATGACAAGTGTGAAAAATAATTCAAAAAAATAAAATAATATCTACTTACACCACCTGTGTTGATGCCACTGATCGTAGGGAAACCATTGATTCTATACATCTCAGCAACGAAAACCACCCTTGGTGCCCTTTAAGCCCAACATGATGAAAAAGGAACCAAGCGGGCCATTTACTATATCAGAATAACAATGGTGGAGCAAGAGCTCAACTACACATCAATAGAAAAATATTGCTTGGAAGTGGTGTTTGCAACCCAAAAATTCAGAGACAACATGCTAGCTCATCAAATTAAGTTAATTGCCAAGATATACCCCCTCAAGTATCTATTGTCAACATAAATTCTTATAGGAAGAATGGCTAAATGGTTGATGATACTATCTGATCATGATATTGAGTATGTAGAGAGAAAAGAAATCAAGGGACAAGTCATTGCAGATCAGCTAGCAGAGGCTCCAATATATGAGGACAACCTGCTCATATTAGAATTTCCAGATGAGGCCCTTTTCAATCTCGGTGCAGCCAATCATTGGAAACTATACTTTAATGGTTCCTAGACACAACATGGATCAAGAGCCGGTGTATTCTTCATCACACCCAAGGGGGACTATATACCAATATCTTACAAGTTGGCATTCCCCTATACAAACAACATTATAGAGTATGAGGCTTTAACCATAGGTCTCAAAATTACAACACAGTGGCGAATCATGGCATTAAAGGTTTACGGAGACTCACAACTTATCATCAACCAAGTCAACAGCGAATACCAAACTAAGGATGACAAGCTTACACCATACAAAAAGGTGGTAGAAAGCCTCAAGGAATCATTTATCGACATCAGCTTTGAGCAGATATCGAGGGAAAACAATAAAGCATCTGATGCAATGGCAAAAATTGGATCCTTGCTAGATATCCCTTGCAATGTGTGGAAACATGAATTCCTGGTAGAGCAGCTTCTCGTACCCACTTTCGAGGTACCAAATTTAGAATATCTATGCGAACTCATTGGTTCTAGTGATCTTTGGTATCATGACATCTACACGTATCTAAGATTAGGATTCCTCCCAGCTAACATTACCCCAAACCTCAAGGGAACCTTTTTCAAAAGGTCCTTATGATTTGTCATCCTAGGAGAAACCCTCTTCCATAGAAGCATCGATGGAACCTTGTTATGTTGCTTAAAACCTAAGTAAGCCCTAACAAATTTGACTGAGATACACAATGGCATTTGCGGTTCACACTCAAGTGGTATGACCTTGGCCAAGAAGTTACTAAGAACTAGATACTACTAGCTAACAATGGAGAGAGGCACATGAATTTTTCAGAAGGTGTCTATAGTGCCAACAACATGGAGACCTCATTTATGCACCAGCTCAATAATTACATCCTATAGTTACACCTTGTCCCTTTTCCCAATGGGGGCTCGATCTTATAGGTAAAATCTCACCCAACTCATCCAATGGCCATAAGTTCATTATCACTACCACCGAATATTTCACAAAGTGGGTCAAAGTAATTCCCATGACCTACATCACTGGAAAGAAGATATCCAAGTTCATCCTGAACTACCTCATTTTCCGATATGGCGTTCCCCAATCCATTATCTCTGATAAGGAGACACCTTTCAAGAATCAAGATGTCCATGAATTGTGTGAAAAACTCAAAATCCAACACCACTTTTCCACCCCATATTACCCACAAGGCAATGGCCAAGCAGAAGCTACCAACAAAACTATTCTGAAGATCCTTAAGAAAATAATCAATGACTTCAATTGTGACTGACATCTGTAGTTAAACCCCGCCTTGTGCACCTATCGCACCAGCATCCGCATGCCAACATACACCACCACATTTTCCCTAGTCTATGGATCATAAGCTATACTCCCAATTGAGATCAAGCTCCTGTCCTTGAGAATATCTTCGCAAAACCTCATCACAGATGAGGAATACAGGGTCACAAGACAAAATGAGCTAGAGTTACTCAATGAATGAGACATGGATACCCAAAATCATCTACAGGTCTACTAGAAACGCCTGAAATGGAGCTACAACAAGAAGATCAGGAAACACACCTTCCAAGTCAGTGACCTAGTGCTAAAAGAGAACCAAAAGAATGTATCAAACCCAGATAGAAAAGGAAAATTTGAACCCAGCTAGCTAGGACCTCTCATCACCATTGGAAGCTATAAATTAGGGGCATATCAGTTGTCGACACTAGAGGGCGAGCCTCTGCAGGAACCCATGAATAGTTGTCATCTCAAAAAGTTTTATGCCTAAGAACTTGCAAGGTATAGAAACAAAAAATACAAAAACAATCAGAAAAAGTCCTGAGAAAAATGGTTACCTTGATGAAAACTTGGCAAATAGGCATCTTGGTGACAACAAGAAAAAATAAAAAAAAGGATTGAAAATAGTAAAGAAAAAAATCGTCCTCTAGTGAAAACTACTTCGGTGGCACTTTGGACAAGTACCTTTGTGAAAACCTAGCAAACAGGTGCCAAGTGTAAATAAAGTACCCTGTATCCACCAAGATATGCATGAATCACTCATCCATTCCATCAGATTTCATTAATAATCCATACACCCATCCACTCGCATCCATACCATAGCCTGAGCTAACGCCCATATCATATTCCACCATAGTACTAGGCATATTCCTAAGGTCAGTTTGTCCTACCTTTATCAAAGTATTATATTTCCTAAATGTTGGGGGAATGTCCTTGAAACTGGCAGTGGATCGCATTTGTGTATATCTTTTTCTCTCTTCGCAAAATTCATCAGAAGAAACAAAAAACATTCAAAAAATTCATCAAAAATCCAAAAACATGTCCAAATATCAAAAAATCTTCAAAAAAATCATCATTAAGTCTTGTCAGAATTTCACCTTGTCCAAACTACATCATCTCTAAGCTTGAACGTAGGCAAGGTTGATCTTTGATCATCCCCCGAGACAGTTAGGGTCAGTCCTCAAGCGTCCGTCACAATGACAATCCGTTTGCCCATCTATTTTATAGTTAGGGTTAGTCCTTAGGTGTCCGTCGCATTGGCAATCCATTTTCCCATCTAGTCTGCATCTTAGAGGGCAATCCATTTTTCCATCTTATCATCAAGTCAATTCATCGTCATTCGAACTACGTGGTCTTTGCATGTATAACATAGGCAAGTCTAATCTATGGATTAGCTCCCGAGACCCCTAAGATAGGACTTTAAGTTAGCCCTCTAATCGCAAATCTCAAAAATACCAAAACAAATTGTAAAAAATCTCAAAAATACCAAAAACGGCCTCAAAATATCAAACAAATCCAAAATGGTGCACCCATTTCATCTCGCTTTCACCTGTGATTTTTCATCAGTCATAATAAATCAATCATTGCTTTCACCCTTTGGTGAGTCAATCAGAAGCAAGTCTAGTAGGTTCCAAAGTGAACACTTAATCATTAGAGTCTTAAGCCTAAGTTAGTAAGCAAGCAAGTTTTTCAACTTGGAGTATCAATAACTTATCATCCAATCAATCCCATCAAAACCCTAATCACAACATGTCCTAGGATGAAGCTTTCTCGCGATGGACATAAGCATCAGGTACCCCACAATAGTTAGTCTTGGCTAGCGATATAAAGAACATTATCTTGTTTGGTTTTCTTTATTTGGTCTTTTATTGACTTATCTTATCTTGTGCTCATTCCAAGGACCTCTAAATGATGCCTAAACAAAATAGGTTTAGAGAGAAAGGAATGGGGCAATGATCATTATCTTTTTATCTGCTATTCTTGTTGGATATTCTTGTAAAATAACTTTGTCATGCATACTTTGTTTTTTTTGTAGGAAGGATGTTTTAGGTATCTTGTTGACCACATAAGAAGGCTTTCCTATTTATGTCTTGGCCCGAGATGTCTAGAATATCTGAATAAGGTTATGCTTGTCAAGTGTGGACAAGATTACTCCTATCTGTTTGACAAGTCAAAGTCCATCACACTAGGCGCCACACCATCCTAGTTCTTAATACCTTGATGCATCGCACCTACGTGTGTTATCAAACATAAAGAAAGGTATGCTCTTTATCTCTCCCGTCCTTTGTTAAGCAATACATCATCAACATTTATGATCATATCCAATAAAGTCTTGATGAGTAGTGGACTTGTTGGACTTCTCCATCTTCTTTGATTTAGGGGTTGATCTCTCTTCTATTTCTCTTTCATTCTAAAAATGCATCCATCATTATCCTATCCTCTTTCATGCTAGCAAGGAATCCATCCTCCATCCTACATAATCATGTCATATGATCATAGCACAACATCATCCATCACATCCATCTCACATAAATTTCATATTCATTTAAGTTGTTTAGGATAATATTAATTTGTTATTCTAAGCATCTTCCAAACATATCATTTTCATCATCATTATCATATAGATCATATACTCTAACCATGCATACATTAATTTTGAACCTCTTTGTTGTGAGATCCACCTCAATATTTTTGCTCGATCTCTCGAGGGGGCAATATACTAACGCACTTCTTTTCGTTGGGAAATTTGAAAAAATTCAAAACTTTTTTAATTTTCATTTCAATGACATCATTCTTTGAGCCAATGCAATGAGTAAATTGCTTCAAAGAGGGGAAAAATGTAGACATGCATCTAATCATACTTCATTCAACATTATTTCATCTATTAATTAAATAAACCAATTTAATTAATTCACTTCTCTCAAAATTAAATAGATCAAATTATCTCCTATATTTCTTGATTTAATTAAATCACATATATCTAATTATATCACTCATATTCATTTTTCTCTCATTTGATTTAAAATAAATACAAAAATTGAAATCAAATGTCATATCACCTAAACTCCTGTTAGATTAATCAAATCTTGATTAGTTAATCCTAATCACCTAAATCCTCTAGATTCATCCACTTGCACAATAAATCATTTAAATTGATTTATTAAAACACCTATTGCCCTCTTTAACTCTCATGTTTGACTTTTTTGGAAAAATGCAATTCCCCCCAAAAATCCTCAACCATATTCGTTTATTTCCATTTTCAAATTTGAAATGGGAACAGTGGCCAAAACTTGCACAAGGATGGGCAAATCCCATTGTGACAAGTGACTCTCTCTCATTTGTTGGGTTTTAATCCCACATTGCTCAATCTAGGCCTCTCCTCTCTCAACTTCTCCTATAAGTTCAATGCATTTTATCTCATTTTACATCTACATTTTAGGGCATCCTTATTATAGGAAACTTGAGTTCATGAGCATCTGATTGTCTATCATCTTATTTTCTTTAGCAAGGATTGGGAAAGGGCTCTTTCACATATTCAAGGGCCACCAATCCATCATAGAATAGGTGTCTAATATGTTTTCTTGCTTTCAAATAAGTTGATTAGCTATGTCATTATTCAAGCATGTTATATTATTCTATGAAGATGTTGATTATTTGTGTTGTTTAGAATGCTAACCATACTAAGACGGGTGTGTGTGTTGAAGGTTTTCTAACCATTTGCAGATTTTCACCATCTACAGATAGTGATAAAGCAAATGCATGTGATTGTGAACAAAATTAGTTCTCACATTTAGAGAGTAACTTTGCGTGAAAGTGTGTTGTTTGTTTCAAGGATAGGAGACTTGAATTTATAGTTGAGATTGAAGAGAGGAGAGGCCAAATTGATGAATGTGGGACTAATCCCCATCAAATAGGATAGAGCCACTTCTCACAATATGATTGGCCCATGATTGTGCAAGTTTTGGCCAATGTGCCCATTTCAAATTTGAAAATGGCATTGAATGAATATGGTTGAGGGATTTGGGGGGAATTTTGTTTTTACAAAAATGTCAAACAAGGGGAGTTAATGAGGGCATATTCCTTGGGAATATGCCTTGTGAGCAAAATAGGGCTTTTAATAAATCAAATTAAATGATTTATTGCACAAGTGGATGCGACATGGGTTAGTCTTAGCATTAATCAGATATTTGACTAATTAAGCTAGTGATTAGGTGGTGTGAAATTTGATTTGCATTTCTATTTTAAATTTTAAATCAAATGAGATGAACATGAATATTAGCGTTTAATTAAATACATGTTATTTAATTAAATGGGGAAACTTTAGGAGATAATTAAATAATTTAATTTATTTAATTGAAGAGATAATATTAGTGAATTAATTAAATTGGTTTATTTAATTAATAGATGAAATAATGTTGAATGAAGCATGATCAGATGCATGAGTAAATTTTGCATGTCTACAAGATCAATGAAAATGACCCATGTCAAGAAGTTAAGCAAGTGTGAAATGTGCACCAAAACTTCATCAAGATCAAGATAAGGTTGAATATGGATGTAGATAGATGAAGATGGATTGGATAAATGGTTTGTGGATGAATGAATGATATGGATGGAATTTTTGCTTTATTATAGATGTGATAAGATGATTTCTCTTGGAATGGCGCACACAGATCCTTGATTCTACACATGTTTCCCATTTGCCAGGTTTTCATCATGGTACTTGTCAAGTTTTCATCATGGCACTTGTCCAAAGTGGTTTTCACTAGAGGATGATTTTTATCTTTAATTTTTTTAATCCTTTTTTCTCATTTTTTTGGATTTTTTATTTTTTTGAGTTTTTTGTATTTTTCATTGAAAGTTTCTAAGGTCATGATCAACCACCTAATGTCATCGATGTAGATGATTTTTTCATCATGTTCCATTGATATCCTACTTGAATAAATTGCTTTTCCAAGATACATGCACTTGAAAGCAAGTTTTGAGAAATTTGTTCTACTTTGCTGATATAGGAAGTAACATTGTCTTTGTGCACACATCGCGATAGAGTGCCTTCTAAATCCTTATGATGAAGGGTCATTTACAACAAATGGTCAATGCAAGAATTGTGTATCATGTGTGGAGGCATGGATAGTGGAGTGTGTTTAGGAATAGGAGATGGATTGGTTGATATTTTGGAACCTTTGACTCTCCAAACTCTGTACGATGAGCAATGATAGATGGCTACAAAAATATGCATGGAATTAGGACCAACAACTTGATATACTTTGTACATCACTTGAGAAGTCTTCCTTTGCCTTTGTGGACATCTTTGATTAATACTTTTCCCTTTTTATTTTTTCCCATAGTTTCTTTGACTAATGGAGTTTGATAGGGGTAATCATTCTTTGTATTCTTTGGTATCGACTTGCATTTGATTTGTATTTCATGCTTCAATAATTCTTTTTATTTGATAGCATTATTCGAGCTTTAATTCAATTGTTTCTTTTGATGTTGGTCCCAATTCATAGATGGGTTGATGGGTGGATGAAGATTCATGATGTGGTAGGTTGTAGTATTGACATTGGTTTCATCATAAAATTCTTTGTGCTCCCTATGTTGACATTTTCTTGAGAAAAATTTACACCTAGTTTCATGTAGAGGTATCACTTATATGTTTATATCCCTTGATTGTCAAATTAAAAAGGCCTTAATGCTTAGGATTGTTAGCAATTTGCACTGGTTTTAAGATACTTTGTTCATGCATACCTAATCCTCTACCTTGATAATTCATTTGTTGAAAAAAAATATTTGCAATAGGATATGATTTACCTTGGAAACAAGGTTCTAATACTTCTATGCTCTGTGGTGGATCTTCAAAGGTAAGTGATCCAACTTTATAAGTGATAGCGTCCTCCATATGTGGGATGACTTCCTGATTAATATCTTTAGCTTGATCTTGTGAAATATCAAATTGTAATGCTTCTTCAAGAATTTTTGATGATTCAGTTTCCTCATAAAATTCCTCCTCATGATTCATTTTGTAGGATGTTTCTGATTCACGACTTTTGTAGGAGCCTTCTTCATGACCCATTTCTGATATGTCCACAGGATGTTTCTAATTTAAATTTTTTGTAGAAGCCTTTTGATATGTCTCCACATGATGTCTTTGATTCACAACTTCTATAGAAACCTTCTTCATGATCCACCTTTGGTATTGTAGACATGCAAAATCAACATTATTGATTAAACATCATAGTTGATCATTTTCTTCTCAATTAATTAATCAATCTCCTAAATTCTCCTGATTTAATTAAATCACTTGTATTTAATTGAATGACTAATATTCATTTTCATCTCATTTCATTTAAAACTTAAAACAAAAATGCAAATCAAATGTCACATCACATAATCACTAGCTTAATTAGTCAAATCTCTGATTAATGCTAAGACTAATCCATGTCCCATCCACTTGCACAATAAATCATTTAATTTGATTGATTAAAACACCTATTTTCCTCACAAGACAAATTCCCAAGGAATATGCCCTCATTAATTCCCCTTGTTTGACTTTTTTAGTTCAAACAAAATTCCCCCAAAAATCCCTCAACCACATTCATTTATTTCCATTTTCAAATTTGAAATGGGCACATTGGCCAAAACTTGCACAATCATGGGCCAATCACATTGTGAAATGTGTCTCTCTCCTATTTGATGTGATTTATTCCCACATTTCTTCAATCTGGCCTCTCCTCTCTTCAAACTGAACTATAAATTGAAGGCTTCTCTCCTTCAAACAACAACACACTCTCATGCAAAGTTATTCTCTTCATTTGAGAACTAATTTTGTCTATCATAACATTAAGCTTATCAAGAATTGGGAAAGGGCTCCTTCACATACCCAAGGTTGCACCAATCCAATATGGGATAGGTTTGCACTCATGTTTTAGATGCTTCATTTGGTCTTGTTGTTTAAATATCTCATATAACACATTCAACTTGATGCAATATTTCATAAGGTTGTTTGTTTCTATCATATTTTTTTTGTGATTTTACTAACATTTTCAAAATTTAAGCAACTACAAAATAGTGCGAGAAGGAAGACCTTTGAGGCTATGTGAAACCCTATTTTCATGTTGTCTTATTTGGGTTACTATTTTATATTAGTTTTGCTTTATGCTTTAAGTAATCATCGGTTATATATTATGTGTGAGATATTGAATAACATTGATGTAATACATGTTCCTCTACCATCTATTTCAGGATGATCTTCTTCAGCATGACTTGTTTCATTTTCATAGCATACATTTAATGGTAGATCTTTTTCAGCAAAGATCTGATGAATTATCTCGGGAAAAATGTTGAAAATCCCTTTGCTAAGTACAACCATCAGTCATTGGTTAGACATCTACAAGCATTGCATTGTTTTAATCTAGTCTGCTACTTTTCTTTCCCATTGAAGATATGACTTTTATCTTGCCCTTTCAACTGCTAAGAATTGCATCGTAGAACCCAAAGCACATAGAGTTAGCAAGTGATACGCTATCCACGAGGGGATTTGGAATCCATCCATAATAGCTACCATCACATTTTTTTTTGCGTAAGATGTTTGGATGGGAAAAAAAAAAAGAAGAAGAAGCTTTTGAACCCACATTCCCATTTCCATCTGTGTTTGTTAATCTATTGTAGCTGAAATTGTGCAATTGTTTGGTGTAATTGAAAGCCTCTTCATGAACTCCACTTTCTACAAATTGCATAATCGTTGCACTCCATGAGACTGCACTTCTTTGAGGAAATGTTTCAAACAACAACATGCCCTTTTGAGGTGTGAGGGCAAACAGAGTTGAATCACTTGTTTCTTAAGTTCCAAACTGACTTGTTGTGCCACAGATGTACATAATCTTCATGACTAATTCACCATATATTTATTTATTGGGTGGAGGATTGGCTAGGTCCAAGCATAATCCCAACTTACAATTGGAATAGATTAAAAGTGTGGGTACCTTAATCTAGGGAGTGAAGGAAAATAGAAGCACACAAGCTTTCATTTTCTTTCATTCATATTCATCACAAGCTATACACCATTGAAAGTATTAGGGAGCTAACTGCAACTAATAAAATTCATGCATTTTCCTCTATAAACAGGTTTTTCTTCCGAGGCCATACATTCACAGAGACTAAATCGATGGAATCAAAGAAGAAGCAAAATGACACAATGCTCACACAAATGCTAAACTATGCATCTTATTATGAAGAATGAAGAAAACTTGGTGATGTTATGCATAGTAATTATTAGTTCTGACATGCTTTACCTTATGTTCATTCTAATTTAAAGAGAGAAACTCATCTTTTAATGTTTTATTGAGTGTAAGGCTCACATCAGATTCCAAGAAAAAGTGTGCATCTACTCATGTTTCCTATCATAAATTCATACTGTTGATGTGGTCACCTTAGTCATTTCTTTCCATTTTGAAGATGTTTCTTTAAAGTGTGTTAAATGGAGAAAATAATGTGTTTTTTGTATTTGGTCGCTTCTCCTCAATGAACCATTCAAGGCTAATTTTGTGATCCCATAGAACTTTCACTTTATTTGCTGTTGCATAGGTGATTGATTGATCAGTGGTTATAATTAAGAGGAGGTTTCTTTATCCTTTAAAAAAAAAAATTCCACAATACATTGGGTGTGATTCAAAGACCAATCACTTCTTACCGATATTTTTTATGATTATGCATATTTCATGACTTCTCCATGCTTCTGTGCTATCAAACAGTTCATGTGACTTGTCTAGGCTCCTATAGTTTTTGTCTAATAGACTTCAAGCTTGGCATGGAGTGTACAGTCAAGCAATGAATGCATTTCATCTCTCTTAGACTTGAAGTTGATAGATAGATATCTGAAAAACTTGGCATGATCAAAGGAAAACGAGGGCACAATGGAAGTCACAGGTTCAATCAAATTTAATGCACCACTCGTTGAGGCTTTAATGCGCATTCATCTGTCACAATCATTACCTTTCTAATCATAATCTGAAGAACCCTTATTGTAGCTTTATTCTTCATACTATTTCTTACAGTTTTGGAGGTTAGTATTCTCTAAGTATGTCTCTTTAAATTTGAGGACCATCCCTCACCCATGTTTGCCTTTGCTGAGATACAATTTATTTCTCTCTGAAAGTGTTCCTGGTTCCTCTATCAGATTTTTCATCTAAAATGATCAAATCATAATCTGAACAGGCCTTGCTATAGCTTTTTTTTTTGTACTATTTCTTACAGTTCTGAAGGTCAGTATGATTGAAGTAGGTCTCTTTGAATTTGAAGACCATCCCTCACCTATGTTTTCCTTTGCTGAGATACAAATTTTTTCTCTCTGAATGTGTTTGTGGTTCCTCTATCAGCTTTTCCTTTTGGAACAAGTTCATTTTATATTCCACACGAGAAGATATCAATTACATGGAAGGATTTGAAAGGGTAAGCATCTCAGAATTTACCCTCAGAGGCGAAGAATCAAGTCTATGATTTTTCTATTAACCATAGTTGACCATGCTTGATTGAAAAAATATGGGATAAGGCACTTAATTATCCTATCCTTGCCAACATACAATCTAGTTGCCTGAAAATACAATACAAAACCTCTCATAAAATCTTCCTACCCCTGCTAAAAATGGCTCTACTCCGTCTATTAAGTAACACTACATTTAGTAAGCTTATAATGGGGAGGGATGTTTGCGTAACCTCAAAAATAAATGCCCATAAATAGTAGAAACCTCAAGGTTAGGATTGAATCGACTACAAAGATACCAAAACCATCGCCTAAGCTCCTCATAAGGATTGTTAAAAGCACATCATTTATTTATCTTGACATTGGCTTTGAGAACAATGTTGGGCTATACAAAAGCTAGGTCGTGGCCCTTTGAGTAAGATTCAGATCAATCAATCTTCTATAGGTTCTCTATCAGAGAATATTAAGACACTCTCTATACTCTTTCCCTATGCCAGTAGCAGTGACTGTTTTTTTCATATAATCCATGTTAAGTTGGTATGGGTAAAATAAATAAATTTTGTATTTGAAGCTCCATCTCATTATCTAGCTTTATAGATCATTGTTAGGTGGTTTCATTATTTCTTCTTGACCAATAAATGCTTGATCATGATTTGAAACATAGTTATGTGGATCCAATAATCATAACATTAAATTGGTCTAGTCTCCTCCTATTCACAATGGAACATAACTTTCAATGCCATAAGAAACTACTTGTTGTTGCATTACAATAGGTTGTCACTACCTTAGCTAGGTTGACTATTCATATCTTCAACATTAAATATGATTTCTAATAGACGAGTGAAATCTTGTTCTTAAATGATGAACGAATTTAAAATCTCAAGTTTGATTCTCTATATTTATGAGTGTTATGATTTCTAATAGAGGAGTGAAATCTGCTGCAATTGGTGATATCAAAACAAACAAAAAGAAGGTTTCCTTTAGTGTGGAAATATATATTTTGTTTTTAATTGTTGAAGTCTTAATTCATATCACTAATCTTATATTATGATACAGTGGATACAAGACGCAACATGAAGGTCATCTACATCAACTATTACTTATCTTAGCATAGCTTATATTTCATGTTTATCTATGACTATCAATTGTTATTTATCTTAATTCCTTGATACAAATCTCAGAGTTTAATTTGTGATGTTTTATAGGTTGACACTAGGATTAACCGAAAATGGAGGCAAATGAAGTGGAGTTAGAAACCTTTTTGAAATCAAGATTTGAAAAGAGAATTTTTTAATGCTTGCAGTTACAATTTAGAGCTTCCATTTTCTACCCTTGTTTTCTATTTTAAACCAACTCACTTTTTAATTTGGGCTTAAAATCAATAACTGATTTGATCTTTTCAAAGTTGGTGAAAAAGAACCTTAGAAATTTACTAGATTTTGATTTGGTGTAAAACTGAAAAATCAACTTCACACTTGGATTTTGGTGCTTTAAAAAAAAACAAAATCACTGCTTTGAGGTATAAAATGAACAAGTGTTTTCCATGTTTTGCAATCTTTTTCACAAATTAATATCATTTGAAAGGCATATGCGCTTCTCTCACGCTTCACGGCGATGTTGAGAAACAAAAGTCTTTTGGTGATATTAGTTTGTTTAAAAGATTTCCTTTACACTTTGATTTGGGATCTAAAATTGAACAAAACATCTTACGAATGCAAGTAAACCTATTGCGTGTGTTCTCCCTTTGCTTCTAAAAAAATGTTGATCGAAATACAAATACGTTTACTTGCTTTTGTTTATCTTAGAGGGCTTGACTTCTGGGAAAAAGTACTCACCCAAGGGAATGACCCACCTAGTAACACACTAAAGCCAAGTGTGTTTCCATCCAAGATATAAAACTGGGGACTGGAACAAAAGCTAGTATCACATGGTTGGCTCCGATGAGAAGGGCAACAATGGTCTCTTGCCACATGGGTCAGCCTCCATGAATGGAAAGTTTGAACTAAAATTCCTTTTTTAGAAGGCCAAATCCTTATCTATTTTGTTGGTGCAAAAGGTCATGTCCTTTGAAGCCGCCCCACATTATACATGTGATTTTGTTGTAGAGATGAAAAGTATGACATGGGAGATTCATGGGTAATGATGCTTGGCTGACCTGAGAATTGTGTGTCGTGGAGGGGAGCCTGCATGGTCAAGCATCTAGTCAACCACACAAAATATGCATAGCTGGATTCGTCCAAGTGGGAACCCAACAAAATATTGTCTCTTCATCCTAGGGTTGTACATGTGCTTGGAAGTGAAAAATACATTGCTTGGTTCTCAAAACAATTCAAAAATAAACATTCACAAAGAGCTTCAAATTTCCAACCCCTTGGAGGAAAAAAATATCCTTGAAAAATTCAAGTACTCTTACTTTCCCTAGGGATCATATCCTTAGAGGTTTCTAAGTGCTTGGATTTTATCATCATTTGTTTTCACTAAGGTCAGCCTAGGAAATTTTTTCCCTAATTTCCTTGATTTCTACATAATGGACCTTGTGGGATGAAAAAGAAAGTGGGACATTAGAAATGTAGTTTGAAACATAATCAAGAAAGTGTTTGTGGTAAAAAGAACCGAATCTAAACAAGATAATAGACAATTGAACTACACATATTCTTGTTCTCTTTTGGGTCATATGGTTTTCATGCAAGCATCGGTCTTTTGGTTTGAAATGATCTTAGGGAAAAAAATGTTCATCACTACCTTGGTCTTGTAAAAAAATCCTCTTAGGTTCATCTAGGATCAAGTCAAATACTTCATCCATCTCAAATATCAATCAAATGACATCTCACCAACAAACTCTTGGAAACATTGAAAACATCATTCATGCTAGACTTTTGGAAAATCAACATCACCTTGCTTGACTTAACACGCCTAGTCAAATTATCAACCCTCTTGAACAAATTTTCCTCTAGGATAATGCAACTTCCTAAGGTCTACTAGCTCATGATCATTTTGATTGTCTCAACACACTTAGCCAATTCATTCTCTTATGTGAGTTTTCCTTAGGACAACACAACTTCTTAGGGTTTACAAGTGCATTCTCATCTTGTTTGACTGAACACACTTAGTCATACTATCCACAATCAAAATTGAATCAAAAAAAGTCCTAAAGTCTAGCATTGATCCAAAGTTCCTAAAAATTCAAACACCCATATCATTCACCCCTTTCATCCTTCATCTCATCATTGGTCCTAAACCCCTCAAAGGTCAACAAGGTCAAAAAACAAGAAAAACATGGAGTATAAACTCGACTCATACATCATGAGTAGTCCAACTTAACCAAAATATCCAAGCCTTACAATGCCAATTGATTTTCAAAACTTGTATTCGTACAATCCATACATGGGATCATTATCTCATACAAACCTCAATGGTACAACAAATGCTAATTTTCCCAATCTAAATTTTGGAACACCTTTCCCTTTGGTAAATTTAAATCAAAGTAGAAACTTACAAATCTATCAAACAAAAAATCAAGGCATGAGACTTCCCCCTTTACCAACCATCAACCAACCAAATCTAAGCAAGACCCCCTTCATAAATGAAAGAATCATCTCAAATCCTTCCATTTTTTTATCGATACTACAAATGGTAACCATCCAAGCAAGCCCAATGGGCAACACCATTCCCAATCCACCACCAAAACATGACATGGTTAATTCATTCTCCATTATGTTGCAAGTTTCTCGAAAAACTTCCCACCAAAAGGTACTCCAAAACCAACAAGCTACACAACTAGCTACTCAGCAAGTGCAAAAACAATTAGCCACACAACAAGCCACACAAGATGCACAAACGACTCAAGTAGCCCAACAAGCACAAACTCAAGCTCAAGCCTAACACCAGGCTCGACTGGCGCAAGAAAAATTCTAGGCACTATTGCAAGCAATCCATCAACAAGTGTATCAACAAGTATCACAACAACAAGCCCAAAAAAAAAAAATTGTTGGCACAACTAGAACATGACCAACAACAAGTGTTGTTGGTTCAGCAACAAATGCAAGCCTTACTCCCACCACAATCGTTGAAAATGATGATCAAGACCCTTCAACCAATGATCATGTTAAAAATGTATCTACATCAGCTAATGAGTTAGAGGGCATATCTCAAGAATTTATTCCAAAGAATGATCAACATCTATCACCAAGGTCTAGTAATGTTCCTTCCCAAGACATATTGACATCCCTCGACTTCTTGATTACGAATAGTGAAGGAATCCTCAAAGATCAAAAGGATATTGAGCCACTTTCCATGCCTAATAACGATGTCCAATAGCCCACTATAACCAATCCATCCTTTGAAATTGACCCATGTTAAGAACTTGATCCAAAACATGTCGAAATTAATTCCAGAATTAGTCAAGATCAAGAATTCTTATCTCCAAGATACTATAATGATCTAATGGGCACTCTTATATCTATACAAGATGTCACAAATTTTGATCATATCCATATAGAACACACCCCTCCATCTATGCACGAGATGTTTTCTTTGGATGGACACATAGATGATATTCATTCAAAAACATGAGTCTCATACTCTTGACATCACTACCAAGGAACAAGAGTATCCTACTCTTAACATTTGTACAATTGATCAAAGTATTGAGATTTCTAGAGATATACCAAAGGTGAATCATGAAGAAGGTTTCTACAAAACTTGTCAATCAGATACATCATGTGGAAACATATTAGAAGGTTTATACAAAAGTTTCAGACCAAAAAAATCCTATGGAGACATATCAAAAATAGGTCATGAAGAAGGTTTCTACAAAAGTCGTGAATCAGAAACATCCCATGAAATGAATCATGAGGAAGATTTTTATGGGGACAATGAATCATAAAAACTTCTTGTCGAAGCATTATAATCTGATATCTCACAAGATCAAGCCAAAGATATCAATTAGGAAGTCATCCCACATGCGGAGGACCCTATTAGTTATAAACTTGGTTCACTCACCTTTTTAAGAGAAAGCTATCTTATCAATGAAGAAGTCAACACCTTTGAAGATCTACGATAGATAAAAGAAGGATTAGCACCTCTTTTCCAAGATAAATCATATCCTATTACAAATAAAATGTTTCAATAGATGGATTATCAATGTAGAGGATTAGGCCTACATGAACAGGGTATCTTGTAATCAATATACATTATTGGCAATCCTAAGCATCAAGGTCTTGGTTATTTGACAATTAAGGGATATAAACATATCAGTGATACTTCCACAAAACTAGGGTCAACTTTGTCACAAGTAAATGTCAACATAGGGAGCACGAAGGATCCTTATGATGGAACCAATGTCAATAATACAACTTGCCACATCATGAATCCTCATCCACCTATTACCCGATCCATGAATTGGGATCAAAAACAAAATAAAGATTTGAATCAAAGCACAAAGAACTTCATCAAAGGAAAAGAAGTAGCGAAGCACGAAGGACAAATAAAATACACTTGGATACCAAATAATACAAAGAAAAATTATCCTTATCAAACTCCATTAGTCAAAGAAACTATGGGGGAAAAAAAAAAGGAAAAGTATCCATCAATGATGTCCACAAAGGAAAAAGAAAAATTCTCAAGTGACATACAAGGTATATCAAGCATTTGGTCCTAATTCCTCACATAATTCTATATCCACCCATTATTTCTCATCTTCCCATGTTTGGAGAGTCAAACATTCCAAACTATGAACCAATCTATCTTTTATTTCTAAAAACACTCCACCATCCTTGCCTCCATGCATAATATCCAATTATCACATTGACCATGTGTTGGAAAAAACCCTTCATCATAAGGATTCAAAAGGCACTCTATCATGATATGCACACAAAGATGAAGTTAACTCTGGTATCAACAAAGCAAATCAGGAATCTCAAAGGTTGCTTTCAAGTGCACGTATCTTGGCAAAGCAACTTCTTTAAGAAGGATATCGATGGCACATTATGAAAAAATCATCTACATCAACACCACTAGGTGGTTCAACATTAGCTTAATAATCTCTCAAAAAATAGAAACAATCAAAAAAATAAAATCCAACTAAATAAGAAAAAGGATTGAAAACGGTAAAGAAAAAAATCGTCCTCTAGCAAATACCACTTCGGTGACACTTTGGACAAGTACCATGATGAAAACCTAGAAAACAGGCATCATGTGTAGAATCTAGCATCTATGTGCATCATTTCATGAGAAAGCATACTATCACATACATAATAAATCCAACATTCCATCCATATCATTCATTCATCCACGAACCATTTGTCCAACCCACTGCCATCTATCTACCTTATCTTGATTTTGATAAAGTCTGGTGCACACTTTATAATTTCTTATGGTAAAAATCTTGACATGGGTCATTCTCATTGATCCCATCCTTCCCAATGTTATTTGAGACTTGAAGCATTATCCAAATGAGCATCCTTTGTTCGAACACCTTATCTTATCACAAGATAATCCTTGGCATCCTTTGCATGCCTACTGTATCTATCTATACATCTATCCAAGAATCCATCCATGGTCGTTCAAACATTGCTAGACACTAGGGGTAGATATTTGCATCTTGCTTTGAGAATAAATCTTGATTTATATCCTCTAATTTATGTGGTGATATGAACATTGGAAAACATGAAAGCAAATTGGTCAAAGCATTTGTGAGCCAAAAGTCAAATCACTATCCCATGGAATATTTTGATAGGATGATGTTCCTTATCAAGCTTTATATTTCATCGAACATCAATCCAAGCAATTCATATCAGTTGCATCTAATGTGTACTTCAATGTCACATCAAAATCATCAAATCTATTTCATTCCAAATCAAGCTTCATCAATCTTGATCAATCAAATACAATCAATTATCACCTTGTTTGACTTAACACACTTAGTCAAACCACCCTCTTGTGTACGAGTTTACTCTAGGATAACACAACTTCCTAGAGTTTACAAGTGCATTATAATTTTATTTGACTTAACACACTTAGTGATATTATCCAATCCATCATCACGTTGTTTTAATTAACATACTTAGTCAAACTCCCCCCTCGTGTATGAGTTTTTTCTAGGATAACATAGCTTCTTAGAGTTTACAAGTGCATTATCACTTTGTTTTTGACTTAACACACTTAGTCAAACTCCCCCCTTGTGTACGAGTTTACTCTGGGATAACACAACTTCTTAGATTTTACAAGTGCATTATCACTTTTGTTTGATTTAACACACTTAGTCAAACTATCAATCCATCAATTTGATTGATCAACATTAAGCTTGGTTTTAAATAAAATACCAAAACAGGGCATGATATCATCACATATCAATATCCAAATCGTCAAAATCATGCAAAAATCCAAAAAAAAACATTCAAAAAACTCATCAAAATTTCAAAAACATTCAAAAAATTAAAAAAATGAAAAACATCCAAATCATATCAAAAATCCAGAAACATCTCAAAAAGTGAAAAAAAAAAACATACTCAACCATCCGAACTACGCCATCTTTGAGATTGAACATAGGCAAGGTTGATCTTTGGTCATCCCCCAAGATATTTAGGCCAGTCCTTTTAGGCGTTCATCACAATGGCAATTTGTTTCCCCATCTAGTTTACATTTTAGGATTTTAGGCATCCGTCGCAATGGCAATCCATTTGCCCATCTAGTTTACATTTTAGGATTTTAGGCATCTATCACATTGGCAATCCGTTTTCCCATCTAGTTTACATTTTAGGATTCTAGGCATCCTTCACATTGGCAATCTGTTTTCCCATCTAGTTTACATTTTAGGATTTTAGGCATCCATCGCATTGGCAATCTGTTTTCCCATCTAGTTTACATTTTAGGATTTTAGGTGTTCATTGCAATGGCAATCCGTTTGCCCATCTATTTTACATTTTAGGATTTTAGGTGTTCGTCACAATGGAAATTCGTTTGCCCATATAGTTTACATTTTAGGATTTTAGGCGTCTGTCGCAATGGCAACCTGTTTGCCCATCTTTTTGACACCCTAGGCCAGTCCTTTAGGCATCTATCACAATGGCAATCCATTTTCCCATCTATCTCATCAATATTCAAGTCAATTGTCATCTGAACTATGCCATCTTTGAGCCTAAACATAGGCAAGTCTAATCCTTGATTGTCCCCCGAGATAGGAAATCCAAAAAACATTCATAAATCTTGAAAATACCAAAATAAATTGAAAACTCGAAAATGAAAACAGCATCGAAACACTTCAAAAATACCAAAAACAGCCTAAAAATATTTGAAAAACCCAAAATGGTGCATCTGTCTCATCTCGGTTTGACTCACAATAATCATCATTCATAATAAAGCATCGTCACGTTCATCCTTTGGTAAGTCAATTAGAAGCAAGTCTAGCAGGTTCTAAAGTGAATGCTAAATCGTCAAGGTCTCAAGTCTAGATCAGTGAGTCAACAAGTTGGTCAACTCAAAGTATCAATAGCTTATCATCCAATCCAATCTCATTAAAACCCTGATCACAACATGTCCTAGGAATGCAACATTCCTGCAATGGACATCAGCATTAGGTAATCCCATAGTTTAGCCTTGGCTAGCGGTACGAAGAACATTAGCTTGTTTATTTACTTTATCTTGGTCTTGTTTAGACTTATCTTAGTTTGTGCTCATTCCAAGGACCTCTTGATGATGCCTAAAAAAAAATAGGTTTAGAGAGAAAGGAATGGGTAAATAATCATTATCTTTTTATCTACTGTGCTTGTTGGATATTCTTGTAAAATAACTTCATCATGCGTGCTTTTTTTGGTTTGTAGGGAGGATGTTGTAGATGTCTTGTTGACCACATAAGAAGGCTTTCCTTTTTATGTTTTGGTGTGAGATGTTTAGAATATTTGAACTACATTCTGATTAAGGTTATGCTTGTCAAGTGTGAACAAGAGTACTCCTATCTGATTGTCGAGTCAAAGTCCATCACACTAGGCACAACACCATCCTAGTTCTTAATACCTTGATGCATCACACCTACGTGTGTTATTAAACATAAAGAAGGGTATGCTCTTTATTTCTCCCATCCTTGGATAAGCAATACATCATCAGGGTATGTGTAGGATCGTCATGGAAAAAATAGTCCCTTAAGTGGCAATAAAAAGACAAAAAATCAGAGTTAGAAAATTTGAATAAGTTATCTATATTATTTCAAAAAAAATTAAAAATAGATTTTGTATAAAATTGAATGAAGTTTATAAAATACTAGACCTTTATTTAAAAAAAAAAAAAAATATTTGGTGAAAATTTGAAATTTCAATGGAGCAGAATTTAAATTTCAGGGTAAAAATAAGAAGTAAGTGTCTGTTTGACCACCCTAACCACAATAAAATGATAATATTTTTTTATAATCTTTTAGATATAAGTAGAGGATTCATGTCCGGATGTGATGCATAGGTTTTTATAAATTTTTTCCAAGTAAATAATTAATTATGATTTTTTTATTACAAATTTTAAAAAATATAAAAGATCGTTTGTCTAACCACCTTAACTTGGTCAAAAATTAATGAAATTTAACTTAACATTTTTTAATCCTATAGTATGCAAAGTATAGAATGTGATGCATATTTCGGATTCAAAAAATGTGATACCGTTTGAAAGTTATAGATGTTTTTCTGTCAGCCTATCAATCAGGACTTTATTCGTAATTCTAATAGAAAATGAATAAAAATTATTTATTAAATTCAAAGTAAAGCATAATTTATATTGGTGGAAAGCTGAGAATCGCCTCTAAAAACCCTTTTCGTTTCATCAATTTTGGGTTAAAAAAAAGTTGTCAGCCACATGGGCCATGATATGGCTTACATATCACCACTTTTTGGCCCATCATGATCTTGCACATACCCATCATCATTCATCATCATATCCAATAAAGTCTCGATGACTAGGGGACTTGTTGGACTTCTTCATCTTCTTGAATTTAAGGGTTGATCCCTCTCATTCTTCTATCCTCTTTCACACTAATAATGCATTGATCCTGCATCCCTATTTTCATTTTGCATATCATCATAGGACAACATCATCCATCTAACATCTCATCTTTATAATCATTTAATTTGTTTAGGATAATATAAATTTGTTATTCTAAGCATCTTTCAAACATCTCATTTAGATAATCATTATCGTATCTATCATATAGTCTAGGCATCCTTACATCCATTTTGAACCTCTTTGTCACGAGATCAACCTAACATCGAATCTTTTCGCTTGATCTCTCGAGGGGGCAATGTACTAACGTACATATTTCCACTGGGGTATTTGAAAAAATTAGAAATTTTTTAATTTCGGTGTCCACGACATCATTCTTTGAATCAATCCAATGAGTACATTGCTTCAAAGAGGGGAAAAATGTAGACATGCAAAATCAACATTATTGATTAAACATCATAGTTGATCATTTTCTTCTCAATTAATTAAATCAAACTAATTAATTAATCTCCTAAAGTCTCCTGATTTATTTAAATGGCTTGTATTTAATTAAATGACTAATATTCATTTTCATCTCATATGATTTAAAATTCAAAACAAAAGTGCAAATCAAATGTCACACCACATAATCACTAGCTTAAATATTCAAATATCTGATTAATGATAAGACTAACCCATGTCCCATCCACTTGCACAATAAACCATTTAATTTGATTTATTAAAACACCTATTTTCCTCACAAGGCATATTCCGAAGGAATATGCCCTCATTAACTCCCCTTGTTTGAACTTTTTTTTCAAACAAAATTCCCCCAAAATCCTTCAACCATATTCATTTATTTCCATTTTCAAATTTGAAATGGCCACATTGGCCAAAACTTGCACAATCATGGGCTAATCACATTGTGAGAAGTGGCTCTCTCCTATTTTATGGGATTTAGTCCCACGTTTCTTCAATTTGGTCTCTCCTCTCTTCAAACTCAACTATAAATTGAAGGCTTCTCTCTTTCAAAAACCAACACACTCTCATGCAAAGTTATTCTCTTCATTTGAGAACTAATTTTGTCTATGATATCATTAAGCTTATCGAGGATTGGGAAAGGGCTCCTTCACACACCCAATGTTGCACCAATCCAATATGGGATAGGTTTGCACTCATGTTTTATATGCTCCATTTGGTCTTGTTGTTTAAATGTCTCATATAGCATATTTAACTTGATGAAATATTTCATAAGGTTGTTTGTTTCTATCATGTTGGTTTTTTTAGTTTACTAAAATTTGCAGAATTTAAGGAACCATAGGTATGCCTCTAGATTTTTCTATACATTGATCATGTGTACAAATATTTTGAGTAGGAGACTCTTGTACGTTGGTAATGATGTCAAGAGTATGAGACTCTTGTTTTCAATGAAGATCATCTATGTGTTTATCCAAAGAAAGCATCTCATGGGTAGATTGAGGAGTATGTGCTATACAGATATGATTATCTTGTATAGATAGGAGAGTGTCCATTAGATCATTGTAGTAACTCGGAGATAAAAATTATCAATCTTGTGTGATTTTAGAATTTATTTTGACATGCTTTGGATCAAGTTCTTGACTTGGATCAATTTCAAAGGACAGATTGTCTACAAGGGATTCTTGGACATTGGTATTAGGGATGGGAAGAGGATCAATATCCTATTGATCTTTGAGGATTCCTTCACTATCCACAATCATGAGGTTGAGGGATGTCAGTATGTCTTCGAAAAGACCATTGGTAGACCTTGGTGATAGATGTCGATCAGGCTTTGGAATAAATTCTTGAGATATGTACTCTATCTTATAAGGTGATGTAGAGACAATTTCAATATGATAATTGGTCAATGGATCATGGATTATGTCAATAGGATCAAATAATAACACGTCTTGAGATAGATCACTAAAAAGTGGCTCTTGATGAATGTTGATTTTATCACTAGATGGGGTAGACATATCTTCAGAGTGCTTATTGATGTATTGATTTGGATCATTGTCTTCAGCAGTTATGGTGGATAGATTGTCAATGTTTTCAACAATAGGATCAATAGATGTTAACGTTTCTTGGATTGGATTATTGTTGGGAATCATTGGTGAGTTTTTATCATGATTGCAAAGTGACTCTTGATATATGTTGATTTGATCCTTAGATGAGGCAAAAATATCTTCAATGTGTTCATTAATGGATTGATCCCAATCACCATTTTCAACAATTGTGGAGGAGAGATTGTTAATGCTCTCGTTAGTGGTTGAATTCTGATTATTGTCCCCAATAGCTATTATCTTTTGATCAATCAGATCTTGGATGATATTTTTGAGTCTAATACAATTTGGTGTTGTGTGTCCCTATATTTTGTGAAAATCACAAAAGTATTTCTCATCATACCCTAGTGGTTTCACCATGGGCTCTTGATGGTTCACATAAAGGAGTATTTTAATGAGATTTTCTTGTACCAACCATTGGAAGACCGATTTGATTGGTTCCCCAAGTGGTGTGTATTTTTTTTTGTTACCTTGTGAGATTTTCACTTTAAATTGACCTTGTGGCGATTGATTTTGGAGATGTGGTGATTGATCTTTGAGATGTGGTGATTGAGTTTATTGTTGATGTCATTGATCCTAATATCCAATTTCTTGATATTGGAGATATTGTTCCTGATGTGATTGTGGAGACAACTCAATGTTTTGATGACATGGTTCAGCCAATGGAAGAGTGTATTGATTTTTGGGTAGAGATGTCTCTCTGTGATATGAATCAATGAGTTTCTTGAGTGTAGCAATTTTGTTTCACAATATTTGACCTTGAAATTCTTGATATGGTTGTAGAGAAATTAGATTTGGAATGCATCCTTGTGGTGTTTTCCTTTGTTCATGAACAAGTTGATTTTGGAAAATGCTCTGATTTGGTGTGATGTTTAGATTTGGAATTATAGGTTGACTTTGAACATTTGTGTGGTTGAGAATCATATTTCCTTGATCTAGGTAACTTTGATTTTTCATGGTGTTACCTTGAGTGGGATCAATACCTGGAGTTACCAATATACTGCTTGGATTTTGAACAACATTGGTTTGATTTACAATCACATCTATCCCAAATTTCACCAAGTATGGATTTGAAATTTTCATGTTTGGTAAACCTGTATTTGGCATGTATGGATTTGGTGGGATAATTTTGTTTTGGAAAACTCATGAATTGAGTGTTTGGTTGATAGATTTGTAGGTTTGGAATTGGATTTAAATCTACCATTGGGAAAGGTGTTCCAAACTTTAGATTGGGCATACTCACATTCATTGTACTATTGGGGTTTGGAGGAGTTAATGATGTCATTCTTAAATGTGAGTTTCAATAAACAATTGGCATTCTAAGATTTGGATATTTTGGTTGACTTGGATTACTCATGATGTAGGAATCGAGTTTAAATTCCATGTTTTTCTTGTGTTTTGACCTTGTTGACCTCTGAGGGGTTCAAGAATAATGATGAGATGAAGGATGAAAGGGGTGTTGAAACTTTTAGGAACTTTGGATCAATGCTAGACTTTAGGACTTGATTTGATTTGATTTTGAATAAGGATAGTTTGACTAGGTGTTTTATGTCAAACAAAAGGGTTAATGCACTTGTAAACTCTAGGAAATTATGTTATCTTAGAGTAAATTCATACACAAGAGGATAGTTTGACTAAGTGTGTTAAGACAAACAAAGTGATAATGAACTTATAAACCCTAGGAAGTTGTGTTATCCTAGAGAAAACTCATACAAGAAGGATAATTTGGCTAAGTATGTTAAGCCAAACAAGGTGATGTTTTCAAAGTTCTCAAGTGTTTGTTGGTGAGATGGGATTTGATTGATGTTCCGAATGGGTGAAGTGCTTGAGTTGATCCTAGATGAACCTAAGAGGACTTGTTTACTAGACCAAGATATTGAAAAACATGTTTTTCCCTAAGATTATTTCAAACCAAAAGATTAGTGTTCGCACGAAAAACCATAAGTCAAAGGATTGCAACAATATGTGTGGTTCAATTATCTGTTATCTTTCTTAGGTTTGATTCTTTTTACCACAAATAGTTTCTTGATTATGTTCCAAATTGAATATCTAATGTCCTACTTTATTTTTATCCCACAAGGTCCATTATGTGGAAATCAAGGAAATTAGGGCAAAATTTTCGTAGTGTTGACTTTGGGAGAAACAAATTGAGATGTTTGAATCTTTAGAAGCCTTCTAGAGATAATAATCCCTAGGGAAAATTAGTAACATGTGGACAACTCTAGGGTATTGGTTCCTCCAAAGGGTTTGAAATCTTGAAGTTCTCTGTGAATGTTTGTTTTTAAATGTTTTAGATCTAAGCAGATTGTTTTTATTTTTATGACATGCCCAACCCTAGGTTAAAAAGTTAATACTTGTTGGCCACCACTTGGATAAATCCAACTATCCGTATTTAGTGCTGATGATTAGATGCTTGACCACACAGGCTCCCCCTTACAATGCACTCACTTCTCGGGTCAGCCAAGCATCAGTAACCATGAATCTACCATACCATACTTTTCATCTCAGAAAAATAATCACATATATATGTGGGGCGGCTTCAAAGGACATGAACTTTTGCACCAACAAATAGATAGGATTTTGGCCTTTGCTAAACAAGGGGTTTTAATTCAGACTTTCCATTTGCAGGAGTTGACCCATGGGACAAGAGACCATTGTTGCCCTTCTTGGTAGAGCCAACCACGTGATACAGGATTTTGTTCCAATACCCACTTTTATATCTCAGCTGGAAATACACTTGGCTTTAATGTGTTATTGGTTTGGTCCTTTCCTTGGGTGAGTACTTTTTCACACAAAGGAATGCTCTCTAAAGGTGTACAATAGCAAGTAAGTGCATTTGTATTGTGATCATCTTTGTTTGCGTGAACAAAGAGAGAATACTTGCAATGCCTTTTTCTCACACTAGAAAAGGTTGTTCAATTTTAGATCCCCAAATGAAAGTGTGGAGGCAATATTTGTAACAACTTATGCTAACAACATAGACTAGTTCAAATCTCTCTTGTAGATTTTGGCATCCACATTAGGGCGCTAGAAGATATAATAAATCAAAGAAATGATTTATTTGTGCAAGTGGAAGAGTTTAAAGGATATAGGTGATTAGGATTAAATTAATCAACTTTTGATTAATTTAATAGGAGATTAGGTGATTTTGACTTTTGACTTATATTTTAGGATTAAAATAAACCAAAATGAGAAAAAACTGATTTTAGATTTAATTAAATAAAGATTTGTTTTATTTAACCAAAGATGATGATGTTAATTTGAATGGATGACTTTAGGAGATTAACTAAATAAACTTGGTTTATTTAATTGATGGGTGAATATGATAATACGAGGAATGCATGATGTTAGTTTTGCATGTCTATATTTTTACCCTCTTTGAAGCAATGTACTCATTGCATTGGTTCAAAGAATGATGTCGTCGACATTAAAAAAGAATTTGTTTTTTTTGGACCCCCCAAGAGAAATAAGTATGTTAGTACATTTCCCCCTCATGAGATCGAGTGACAATTTCAATTTGAGGTCAATCTCGTATAGCCCATTTAAATTGTGAGAAGTGGCTCTTTCCTATTTGTTGGGGATTAGTCCGACATTCCTCAAATTTTCCTCTCCTCTCCTTCAAATCAACAACATAATCTCATGCAAAGTTACTCTCTTCATTTGAGAACTAATTTTTTTCATCATCATAGCATTGTATTGCCATCATTTTCTTGGCAAGGGTTGGGAAAGGGATACCTTATACACAAAGAGTAGCACTAATCCAATATGGAATAGGTATGCATTGTGCTTCATTTACGTTTTCAATTTGTTTGTTTGGTTATTTTTTTTGGTAATGCATTATTTCATAGGAGCTCTGGTTTATTTGCATCTTTTAATAGGGATACATTTCCTTGCTTCTGTCACCATAATGTGGATGTCAAAATCTGCAAGAGAGATTTAAACTAGTCTATGTTGTTAGCATAAGTTAGTTTAAATCACAAACTCAACATCCTTATGAAATATTGAATCATGTTAAAAACAATGCAACTAATGAGAAGAATACACGCTAAACAAAAGCATATGAAAAAACATGATTGAACCCTTATCTCATACTGGATTGGTGCCACTTTCTTGTGTAGGAAGAAACCCTTTCCCAATCCTTGCTAAGAAAAAAAATGCCAAGATGATCATGCTGAAATGAAAGAGATTATGCATCAAGCTGGATAGTTGTGTTGTTGAAATGCTTTTTATTTATAGATTCAAGGTTGAAAGGTTGAGTAATTTTGATGCATATGGGATCATTCATGAGCCAGTGAAAAGATGCCACTTGTCAAGATGTGAGAGGATGAGGGTTGTGCACATTTTGGCCAATGTGTGAATTTAAAATTTGAATTTGTGAAATGACATGTTTAGGAGGGATGAAAGGTTAATTAAATGCCAAGTTTGACTTGTGTAAGAGACATGCAAGAGACATGAAATAAAATTTAATGCTTTGTTGGATGGACAAGTCATTTGAGAGGGAGATTCAAATTGAAAGAATATTCCCTATTATGCCATGTTGAGGGAAATTAGAAGATATAATAAATCAAAGAAATTATTTATTTGTGCAAGTGGAAGAGTTTAGAGGATTCAAGTGATTAGGATTAAATTAATCAAGATTTGATTAATTTAATAGGAGATTAGGTGATTTTCACTTTTGACTTATATTTTAGGATTAAATTAAATCAAAATGAGAAGAAACTGATATTAGATTTAATTAAATAGATTTTTTTATTTAACCAAATATGCTGATGTTAATTTGAATGGATGACTTTAGGAGATTAACTAAATAAACCTGGTTTATTTAATTGATGGGTGAATATGATAATACGAGGAATGCATGATGTTAGTTTTGCATGTCTACAACATCTATAATATTATTTTTCTTGCTATCTTTTTATCCACGAATGTGACTATTGTGAAGGGTAAAATTTATTTCATTTGCCACTACCATTGTGATTCCATGGGGAGTCCTAGGAAAAGGTCACAGTCGTTATCCTGTGTGCATTTATGTTAAAATGTTGAGATTTTGAAGCTCCTTGAAGAGGCTGGTATGATGCCATTCTTTATAGTGATGTCAACGTATAACGATGATATTACTGTGAAGTTTTACAACACTTGGAGAGAGGATAGAGTTCAAATTGGCAGTATTGTGTTTGAAGTGTCCCCTAGGCTGATTGTGACCATGATTGGGCTTGATTAAAATGGCTTAAGGGTGTACGAAAGAAGTAATGGTAGCTACCAAAGCTTTATGGGTAGCTTTCTTGAAGGTGTTGAAAATCTTGAGAGATGCCAAAATGAATATGAGAGAGAGCACCTCTCAGCCTCATATGGGGTTATTAGTCTACAAATCATGAAGTATTTCACCCTCAAAAGGTGTTGTACCACTTTTCATGGGAACCATTTTCCCTTTCCCTATCACATTGATAAGAATGAAATATGAATATCATTTTTTCTATTTTTCATCTCTCAAATAGTGTAAGGCTAAGGGTTCCTTGCACCCCTTTACCAAGGTCTAATTTAGTTCCTTTATAACTATGATTATGCAATTACCCCTGTCAAGACATTTGGTGGTATCCCTACTGGTAATGCTACTCTTTTGTCTCAAGGAAACCCCTCCCTTGCCCCTCTTTGGGTAATTCCTCTTGTGTAGGTACTTCCTCTATGAGACCTCCCTCCAAGAAACCCCCTGCTATTCCTTTCTATAATAGAGTGATTTTTCACTCCTTGAAAATTATCCATTTACACCCCTTACCTTAGAAAAATAAACCCGATAATAATTTTCCATTTCATCCATCTAATTCCCACACACTTGGCGATTGTTTGTAGTGTCAATGGGGGAATTTTTGTCAGGGAGATTAGCACGATGCACCAAAATCCATGTGATGCACTACCATATTGAAAAGGTTCCCACCTCTAGAACCTACAAAGGTGTTATAATTCTCCACTAGCAACAAAGAGTAACATCGCTGCACACTTGGCCGACCTTAAATGAATCTTTTGGGCTTCTATCCATTCTAAAAACATCTCATTCTCATTCAATCAATCTTCTCCAATATTACTTCATGTTTCTACATACTTCTTGAGAATTTTATGGCACTTTATCCATTATTGAAGCTCCAAGACATTACTCTACTTGTTTTTTCTTCTCACATTGCTGCAAAAAGGGTGGCACTCACAAGTTTGCAAGCCCGCATCTCCCTTCACTTGCTCAACGGTACTTTGTTTGGGAGATGATATCCATCTCTTTTTGCATCGTCATTTGATTTCATAGAACAATGTTGTTACCATGGCTTGGTATTAATTTCTTTCATTACATTCTTTATCATACTATCTTTCTATCATGGATATTTTGGCTATCTATGGAGGTGGGAAAATTGAAATAGGGGTTTGACTATGAAAAACCCCAAATCAACCACAACACTTTCCCCTAATCTATTATGAGTAAGTGATCACATTTGTGTGGAGCTTGCAGGAGGCTAGACCTATTGTGAGTTGCATTTCTACCACATTTTTTCTCATCAAATTTCATTTCATAGGTTAAATTATTTTTCATGTTGTTCTATCTCTTTAGTTACTTCCAGTCTTTTGTTACTACTTAAAAATTCCCTTGTCAGGTAGATTAGTCAATTCCCTATCAAGCTTAACTATATTTCGTGCTCTCTATCCATACAGATGCAAGTTCCCAATCAAGATGTTAGCGTGTCACACTATCATATATCTTCTACACTAGAGTCCTCTTGCAGAGAGCTATCAAGGTTATAGTTTTTGCTCAAGAATTTTCTCACCAAGTTTCCTAAAATTTTCTCGTTGACAGAAGGATAGTGGGAGATTAATAGCCCTTCCTTTTCAGCCCTAAAACACCAAAATTACCTTGAATGATCCTTAGCATGAGGTATATTAGGGTAGATTATTGTGCTAGATCCTCCCATTACCTAAGGTCTTGAGTGGTCAGTCCCTCTCCTCTAAATTTTAGTGAGCCCGACATGAACTGTTATGGTTCTATTTTGTAGTGCTGAAAGACTCTTCCCTCTTGTTCTAGGAATGTTGTGAGTGTGAGTGTTGCAGGTCACCTATCCTTGCAACCTAGCCTATGAGCCCTAGTGGCGTAGCTGGAAGGACTCCTAATTTTTACAAAACAAAATTATGAGTAGGTCACTGTTGAATTTTGAAACCCTTGGGAGCTTCTACGAAAGTCCTTTCTAATGTATGTAAGAGATGGCTTCCTTCTTGGATTTACCCATCCCATCTATGCAACCTACCAACAAATATCCTACTATAACATTTAACTCACAGGATTCTCTGATGAATGCTTATAGGGAACCATCTCCTTTATGCGTTCCCCCATATATCAATGTGAATATCATAACTAGCATTCTCATTGACCTTACATGCTAGGTGAATGCCATCATAGTGGAGATCATGTTGATTAAATTTTTACATAAGGATGGATACAATGAGCCTAGAAGCACTATATAGACACATGATGGTCTTTCCATTCCTCCCATCGATTCTATCACCTTTTTAGTCCTAGTTGGGCCCAGGACTGTGAATTCTCTCTTTGCAATTATCTTAGGGTCTGAGTTGTTCAAGATGAAACTTGGAATTCCCTAGTTAGTTTCCATGAACACAATTCCCTTAATGATTCATAAGTGTGAAACCCAATTTTATACCTACACAAATACAATAAGAAAACACATTAGTAAGCTCATATGCAAGATAAAACAAGGATTTCCCATGAAAACAATATACAAAGCTTAAATATAAAGAAAATGAAGAACAATGCAAGAAACTAAAACAAATCTATTTAAACAAAGAAAACTCTTGATCCCATGTAGGAATGGGTGCCAATTGGTGTGTCAAAATTGGCCCTTTCCCAACTCCTTTGTTGTAATGTTGATAATTCGATGAGTGATCCACCTTGATAAAGATTCAATCAAGCTCCATGATGAAAAATTTGCATAACCTAGCTAAGAATTTGAAGAAATGAATGAAACTAGATATGCTTGAGGATGAAGTTGACTATAGTAAGTTTACTCAATTTGTGGATGTTATAATGAGGAGAGAAGCCCCGCATTTATAGATTTCAATTTGGAAGAAAGAGAAATATTTGAGCAATGTGGGACTAACTTGCAACCAATATTCAAATGCCACTTGTCACAATGTGAATGGTTGATGGTTGTGCAAGTTTTGATCAAAGTGCCCATAAATGCATAAATTTGAATTTTGAAAATGTTGAAATGACAAGGTGGAGAGAGAGTCAAATGGAGTAATGACCACTTGGCTCAATGCAAAAGGACTTGTAAGATGAAATAAATGCCTTGTTGGAAGGACCAAGTCCACTTGGATTAAAATTAAAATTTGAGGGAATATTCCCCCTTTTATGCCAAGTGAGGGAAAATAGAGATTTAATAAATGAATTAAATATATTTTCATGTGCAAGTTGCATTCTCTAGCGGATGTGACATGAGTTAGGATTTAATTAATTAAATATTAATCAATTTAATGGGAGTTAGGAGATGTGACCTGTTTAATTTATATTTATTGATTGATATAAAACAAAAGGAGATAGAAAATGATTTAGACATAGTTAAATAAATATTGTGATTTATTTATCTAAAGGAGATGATGTTAGATCAAACAAAATTTATTCAATTTAAATGAAGGACCTTAGAGACTTAAATTAAATAAAATGAATTATTTAAATGAAAGAGGGACTATATGATTAATTAAACAAAATGATTTATTTAATTAATAGAGGAGAATGACTTAATTACATAAACAATTATTTATTCAATTAAGGGATGAAAGGTGATGACAAGCTGAGAAGATGATTTAGGATGAAATGATGTAAGTAATCAAGATCAAGTGTGTTAGATCAAATTGTACATTTTCCATGTCTAAAATAAGTGCTTAAAGTTCTCTCATGATAATTGTGTGCATGTAGTCCACGATATAGATTACAAACCAATGATTACATGTGGGGGCTACTCACTTGATCACTTTTGGCTTGCCCCTATCGGCCTTCTCCCTCTTAGAACAAACCTATTGTATTGAACTTATGTGAAGTAGAAGAATAAGGACAGAACACCAAAAGTGACCTACCTTCCTTCATATGCCATTTTAGTTAAAGCTTCCACGATAGCATATAATTATAGTAATGTTAGTTGAACTTTACATAGAGAACACGCTTTAAAGCATCCTAGAACCTAAATCATCAAGAAACATTCAATACCTTGGCTCAGATCATGAACTCACTTAAAAATAAGGTTGTGAACAATAATGATCACAAAAATATTCATTTACTAGGATTTCAAAATGGATAAAATAGAATTGTAACAAAAACTAAATAAAGGAGAATGCAAAAATTTGAACAAAGCTTAAAATTTGTCATGCAAACAAAAAAGAAACCTCAAATTTCTCAAGAGAGAAAAATGTAAGACAAAAACATTCCTAGCTCAAAAACATGAGTACTGATTTGAAATATTTTCTTACCTTGAAAAGTAGCGAGACTTGAGCCAATGACCCTGAACAATTCTTTTAAGCCAATAACTCTATCTTTTTCTATATAATTAATAAAATTCCAGCAATTCGCCAATACCTTTGAAATGACATTGCTTTATTGCAACTTGTTTGACCAAGAAAACTAGCAATCAAAAGGATGAAACTGAAATTTCAATTATGGACGAGCGAGAAAATGAAATTCCAATCTGATATCTAATTTTGATGAAATGGAGAAAAATAACATAAGTCTAACTTAAAGGAAAATATATTTTTATGAGGTTATTTACATTGATGAAACAAAATATATAGTACTAAATCTTGTGTGGAAAAGAGGTGTAATGATTATCTTGATTGTAATTTATATAAAATGTCTTATAAATTCAAAAAAAGGTCTATAATTGAATTCATTTCTTTTATTAGAAATTAATACATTATTATATACGTGTGTACTAATTAATAATTTGTAGGTTCTCAACAATAGGTGGTGAGTGATATAATTTATAGGGGTTTATTAAATATCAATTGAATTGTCTTTACATGATTCATTGTAGCAATCTTTAATATCATGCGTGTTGATTTTTATTCAGTATGGAATTGGTTGTGCAACAAGAATTAGTATAGATTTAGAGTAGAAGAGGAATTTTAATATGTATATTTAAGTCTTTGGAATTAATGTATTTGACAAATATTTTGACACATGTTAAGTGCAACAATTTTTTTTATACATAATATAACATCTTAAATTTTTTTTTTATCATAAATATAGTTTTGAAATAGAATAAAAAAAACATAAACTTATAGAAATTTTTATGGTATATTGTTGACCATTAACATTTATTACTTGTAGTTGATTACCTTTTGTATATAAGTCTACCATGCATTAGAGCAAGCTTTTGCACAATTTGTTTCTAAAATAAATGAAAATAATTACCCCTATTTTAGTAGAAAGCTATATAGTGTGAACACCAAGAAATTATGCAATGTAAATCAACTAAATAAAATATAATTTAGATGAGAAGAACAAATATATTTTTGTACTGGTCTGAGATTGTCAAGTGTCCACTTACACACCAAAAGGGTTTGAATAAGTTGAGTTCAAGATGTTTTTTAATACATATATTGTGAAGTGGGAAATGTGAAATTAAATTTAAAGTTAATGTGGAAGAGATTGAATTGAAGATAATATACCATTTTCATAGTGAGAATAATTGTAATTGAGCCTCCTAATTTTTTTAGATAACTATGTGTAGATTATTTTCCATTCTAGAGTAACACTCAAAGAAGAATTTTGGTTGAATACAACTGTAATTTATCGATTTCACTCCCATCTAGATATAATGTTATTCCTTCTCTTTCTATTTTATCAATATTGATTGTTCTTTTTGGTAGTGTTAAGCCTTGAAATTTATTTATAACATTTTCCCATGCTTTGGATAGTGGTATTTGACTATGATTATTTAGTTTAATATAGGTATTAGAGATATATTTTTTGGGTCATTTCAATTCCACGGTATCCCATTGTAGCTATCAATCCTTACTATAATATATATCAATAAATCTAGTGGTTTATAGCCAAGATTATAAACAATATAAACAACCCCCTAAGAGATCTATTTAAAATCCTTGCTTGAGTCCATAACATTTTTGATAGATGAAAAATGGGTTTTATAGGGACCCGAAACCATAGAGTGTACAAGCCAAAATAAAATAGATCATCAGAGTACCCAGAGGCAAAAATGCTATGAAACATTAATAAATATAAAATGACAACAATCACCAGTAAAAATCTAGAAAAAAGAGAAAAAGAATCCAACAACAAAAAAAACAACCTAAACTAACCAAGAGACTTTAAAGTCTCAAAAAATTTAGCTTCGAGGTTGCACATTTCCTTGGGCACCTTCTTCAGGTCTTGAGTTTGCAGAGTTGAAGAATCCATTCTTTTCTTCACATTGGCTCTAGTTCTCTTTGAAGGGCCAAAATCCTCCTACTTGTTTTTGTTCTTCTTAGTATCAAGATCCATAATGAACGACCCCTACTAGGTGTTTTCTATTTTTTCCACCAAAGTGCTCAAGATAGTGGCATTTTTTTGACAATTTTGTGGTTATGCTCAAGGGTAGTTTTCATTGTTGCCCTGATCTTACCAATTTCCTTTTCCAAGTTCTTGATATTGTTGTCATTGTCCTTCATTAGATTTTAAGCGAGTTCAAAAACTCTTTGAAATAATTCTTCCATATCCATCTTCTCTTCCACAATCCATAAGATCTCTGCCGAATTTTGAGAAGCCACTTTATCTTCCAACAACTCCAACTTCCTAGTGAGTGCCCTATTTTTCAGATTGATATCCTTTACCTCATGGAAAGCCCATTTCAAAATTCTGAAATCATGAACCACTCTATTTCTAGCCATAGTAAGAATATCTTCATGAAGTTCCCTATTCATCTTAAAAATGTGGTCTTCAGGGTTAAGGTCCTTGAGAGAATTGGGTCTTTTTTTGAGCTATGAGTAGTATGAAAAGAGGCAAAAGAGTCCTTATATTTTGGTTCACCAGGGTCCTCATCTAGATAATCCCCTGAATAGGAAAGGGTATGTGCATAATCATCATGGAAAAAATAGGCCTTTATGTGGCAATAAAATTCAAAAAAATCATAGTTAGGAAACTTGACTTAAAAATTTCAATAAGTAATCTATATTATTTTAGAAATATGTAAAAATAGAATTTGAAGAAAATTGAATTGAGTTTCTAAAATAATAGGTTTATTTAGGACAAAAAAAAATTATTTTGTGGAAAGCTGAGAATCTCCTTTAAAAACCCGTTTTGTTTCATCAATTTTGGGTTAAAAAAAATTCATTAGCCACATGGACCATCATATCACTTACATATCACCACTTTTTGGCCCATGATGATTCTGCACATACCCAGAACCAATTTTTTAATAGGGGGCTCCTCTATATTTTCATTCTCCACCTAAGACGTACCAAGAGGAATATTCACAAGGCTAGCTTTTTTATTGAATGGCTTAGCTAGAGGGGTATTCTTCATTTTAATATTGGGATGAGGAGTGACATCCTCAACCCACTCTAGGTCTAAATCCTCATTACCCTCAGACGAGCTAGACTAGGTATCGTAATCATCTGAGGCCAAGGCCAAAATATGGTTAGGAAAAATCGACATGTTTTTAAAGTGCTCATGAATGAGCCGAATAAGGCCAGCGTGCAAGATCAAATTCTTCTTATGATCTTTTCTAAATTCCTCAATACTATTATTCATGGAACAAAGTGGATAATAAGGAAAAGAAAACATTCCCTTATGTCTAAAATGATTGAGGAGGACAAACTGGTAACCATAGACTCTAGTGAATCTACCATCCAATGTGATATACTCCACAAGAACCCTAAGAACCTCCCTCCAAATTTTCTTGATCCTCCCAACATCAAAGTAGCTATTGGAGACTTTGACCAACTTGAGTCCATAGAGTTGTTGTTGGCATGATCATTGGCCTTTTTAGACTAGTAGTTCTTTTTCAAGTTAGTCTCCATTAGCTTCAATATTTTTTTGTTTTTCTATTTATTATAATACTTATTACCATTAGAAGATTTAGTAGTTTTAACATATTTTTTTTGGTCCCACCTAATCATTTGTAAAAAAATCATACTTTAGAGTACCCAATGCCCATATCAAAATATGTTTATCTACATATATATATATATAAACATAAGCTTTCTATTTTATGTCTACCACCTAAGATAATTAATGCACTCTAGAAGAAAAAAATAGAAACAAGACAAGAAAAATATCAAATCAGTTATAATAAAAAATTATCAAAATATTCGTGTTAATTATGGTATGGTGCTTCTTCTTTACTATTATTAAATGTCCCAACACTTGCAATATCTTAAGGATACTTCTTCATTTCCCCTTGTATGCGATTGTACTTTATATCAGTCGAACAAGGACTTTAGATTTGAGTAGGAAAACATCCTTTGTGTTTTCATTATCATTTATCATTTATTAGTTATTTATTTATTTCATAGGCTAACATATACAAGAAGAATTATGGCCTAGGAATTATGAATTATTTGGGAAGGATTTGAAGATGCAACTACTATGAGTGTAATACAAGCAAGGCCATATTCTTTCATGAAACATTGAATCTTGTTAGTCAATAATAGAGTCAAATTACTCTACAAATGTAAGTTTCCAATCAACATCAAACAAGCACACCAAACCGACAACAAATTTAAGAATTAGATAGCCTTCATTGCAAAATCCTAGTGACCTTTTTCTTTAAAAATATTAGAGATAATAATAAATGACATCCATACACCAATAGCTACATAAAATTCAATTCATAAAGCCTTATTAGCTTATATTAGAGAAAATAATGAATGACATCTATAGACCAATAGGTAGATAAAATTAAATTCAAAATGCCTCATTAGCGTTACGAAATCCCAAGGCATAGATGGACACAAGTAGAGTGTCCTCAACGTCATGTAAAAATCATTTCTTTACCAAATTTATAACTAGAGTTCTCAAAATTTTGTTCTACTTGTCCAAATGAATCAACATAACAAGAAACATAAAGATTATATTTTTATTTACCTTGTAATGATGGTCTATAATCAAGGAATCTTCTCTAAGATGCATTTTGGTCACATGAATGACCACAACAGCCTCAACCTTGGAGACTCTCTTTATGCATGTTTTTGTGATATCACCAAGGAAAGTGATTTTATTTTTCTTCTAAATTTGTCTAATTAGATGGATGAGACGAAAATGAATGAAATATCAATTTTCTCTCCAATTTTGAAGAAATCGAGAAAAATAACAAAAGTCTATTTTCGAGGAGATAACTTTCTCATGAGCTTATTTATGTTAATGAAATGGAATAAATAGTGCTATAACTTGTTTTGAAAGGAGGTGTAATGATAATATTGATTGTAATTTATATTAAATAACTTATAAATTAATTATTAGTTAAACTTCTATTATTTCATTTAATTTTATAATTTATCCATTATCCACAATAGAAAAAAAAAACATATTAAATAGATGATAACACTTAAATAGATTTGGAGGAAATAATTAATCATATAATAATTTATTCATCTAATTTAACTTTTATAATAATTTTTTAAAATTAAAATGAATAGATGAACAAAAGCAACACACATTTGGTTGGAAATTCAATTGAATTACATATCTTAAGAATTGATGAGATTCCAAACTTCTTTATGACAATGTAAATTTTGATTCAATGTTCAATAACTAAAAGAGATAAAATTAATATCATACCTTTACTCATATAATACCTAATATTATCTAAGAAAGAAAAACATAAATAATTCATTTGAAGTAATAAAGTAAAACTATTTAAAAAAGAAGGTTAGATTGTAAGAAAGTTATGACATTAGGTAGAGATATTCTGGTTTTGGAAATAGCGTGAAAAGGGACCAGCAGTATTTAGTTAAATATGATATTAGGATATGTCATGAATAATATAATAAGTAGTAAACAATTAAATTAGTATTATTTTTATGGAAAATTAATATTAATATAATTAATTTAATATTAATTTGGAGGTTTTGTTAAGTTTAAGGCAATTAATATTAATTAGTTTTATCTATGGTGAAGAAAGTTTAATCTTTAAATTTGAGTTTTTAAAAATTTAAATTAATATTAATATAATTATGAGAGGGTTTTATATTATTTATAATTTTTTAATTTGGTTATATGTCTAATCAACTGCCATGATCTTGCATTGGTGCTTATAGATTAATAAAAAATGTGTTTCATCTTCTATTTAGTTTCATGTATTGGATAATCATGCAACATATAGTTATATCTTTAATTTTTATCAAAACTATTATGTATCATTAAAAAATAGTTTACTGTATTTCCACAACATATATATGTGTATTTTACTTTTAGATAAATTGTTATGTAAAAATTATAATATGTCTTTTCATCTTGTTTGGTTACCATTTTAAAGATTTATTATTGCAAATCAGTTTTGGTTGTCATTGTCAATATTTATTATTGCAAATCAGCTTATATAAAATCTTCACTTATATGTTAAAATATATATTTTTTGTTGGGTATATAGATTTGTTTGAGCAATCTTTTCTAATAAAAAATATTATTTATCATAATACAATATTGAAAAATATGTGAGGTTTCTAAAATTTAGATAATTAAGTATGAATCAACTTTGTTGAACGTACTATTACATATAAGTTTATACATTAATATACTAAAATTAAAAGAAAAAATATTCTTTGATATCATTATACAATAATTAAATGGAAAACACTTTTACACTTGAGTTCAATGTTAAAAATAAAATATTATTAACTTTTAACACTTTGATTAATTAGATCAATTAAATAAAATTTATATATTTATTCAACATATTTTTGAATACATATGTTTTAGTATATTTAATGATCCATTTAAACACAAAATATATAATTAAGTCAAGATAGTTACCAACTAATTGTTCAAAAATAATTAATGTTAATTTTTCCCATTTGAAAACATGGTGATTACATATATTTTTGGTGGGTTAACAAGTATTCTCTTGTAAAAATGTAAATAAAATTAGAAAAATGAAAATAGTTGTAAATAAAAGTCTTTATTTATAATATAGGTGGCTAAAGATATCTCTCACGTACATTACATATATTTTTTAAATATAGGTATGCTAGTTTTATTAATATATCAAGTTTGTATTATGTTACATTATTATTATATTAATAAATGATTGGATTAGGTATTATATATTGTTAGTATTATATTATTATTGTTATATATTTTTATATAATATTTCAAAAATCATATAATAAGAATAATAATATTATAATAATAAGAATAATATAATATTATAATAGTAGAATAATATAATAGTAATATCAAAGTAATAATACAACATTATGAATAATCTAATAATTTAAATATTAATAATATATTATTAATATTAATAGTAATGTATTAATACAAATATAACACTATAATAGTAAATATATAACAAAAAAATAATAATATAAAAATAATAAAAACTAAATTAATAGTAATAATATAATATTATAAAAATAGTAATAAAAATATTAATAATAATATATCAACAAAATCATTTCTTAAATGACCAACCAATTTGATCTTATGTATTGACAAATGTATGCAAAAAAAAATTAAAACATTTCCCCCCTAATTAACTTTCCATATCTTCGGCGTACCCCCATTAAACACCAAGATGCCATTGCTAGTTGGATATTAATTTTGAAATTTTGTTAATCTTAACATAAGTAATTTTTTTTAATCAAATAATGATATTAATATATATTATGAAATATGTAATAACATTACATTAGTTTTGCCAATTTAACTAAAGCTGAGATATTGTTAAAAAATTGAATGAATTTAATATGAGCTTTGATAATATTTTTTAAAGAATTAAATGGTTACTATTAATATATAATATTAAATTAATAATATGATTTTTTATTTTTTTCAAAACTATTAAAAGATAAAATTGCCCTGAATGTCCAGAATATTTTGAAAATTTTGTAAATAAAACATTTAACGATACAGAGTTTTATTTTGTTTTTGAAAGTTCCTAAAGACAGATCTTTGTGTGAAATGATTAAAAATAACACAAGATTTGTAAGTAGTCTAAAATTGGTCTTCAAACAATTATTTAATAATCACTTAAAAAACAGTCTGAACATTGTGTAACTTATCTGAAAGACCTCAAAATAAGGCAATGAGCAGGTACAAGAATATTCACGGCAAGGAAAAAAAACCGCAGAGAGGGAAATGACGTTGGGAGAAGCCGAGGGAAGTGTGGTCTCTGCTGCGTGAGCAAAGAAAAAGACAACACGGGCAATGAAGGTTGCGAGCAGAAAAAACATAAAAATGTCACTTTAAGTTTGCTTCTACAACAAAAGTAATCCTTCAACTAAGAATGACATTGAAACAATTTGTGCAAGTAATAGAGTAATCAATTATGCTTCTTATTTTTTAACCAATAAGGCAAAGAAAAATCTCGAATGCCAACCACAGGGCATTCAACATGGAGGCAATGAAACTAAACACACTGGACAGATTTAACACTCAAAGGGTACATATAAGTATTGAAGTATGTAAAATAAATGGAATCATATGGCCCCATAGGTCTTCCATCATTGATGAGGCAATCATCATCAGAAATGCGCTTGATAGCCGAAGAGTCCACCCAATCTGATGATGCAAACGTCTCACAATATAGATGAATGTTTCGTGGCTTACATTCAGATAGGCATGTGTTCATTATTGTCACCGTGAACTCCGGAATCCCTGGACCATACTCTTGACCCTGTACAATATATATGTCATCGTTACTGCATATACCTGCATTTTTTGTTACACAAAAGCAGAAACCCATTAATAAAATCCATTGTTTTAAATACAGGAAAACATTTAATTGGTCTTAAACTCTATTTTAGGTTTACTGTTTTACAGTGTATTCCTTGACAATCTGATATTCTTAGGCGTCAGATAATTTAATCAATCTGATATTCTATTTAATGCAGGCACAGATTAATAGTGAGAAAGAACATACATGAGCCGCCCAGTTTGCGTGCATTGGCGTCTCCTGTACATGCACAAGTTATTTGTAAGCAACAGAAACAATAAACTTAATGCCCTAAGAAAAGAAAATTTCTAGTATCTTTAGTATTATTCCTATATTTTTTCTACCAGTATAGATTTACTATAGCCACGAAAGACTAAATCATGTCTATTTAAACCCCGATTCCTCCTCAATCTTTTCCAACAGAATTATTTGTATACTTTTACACTGCTGCTGGGACTTACCCAACCTGATCTAGGTTTAGATATATATTAAAACACAGGCTGAACATCATTCAACCCTACTGTGAAGGGTTAGCATATCTCTATCTATACACGCCAAAGAGAAATCCCAAAACCCTATGGATTGAAAAATCTGTTGATCAAAGGAAGAATACTTCAAGTAAAAGCACTATCTTGTGAATAGATGGTGTGCATATATGTACTTCTTGAACAGAAAAGCACTATAAAGAACTAATCTAAGGAGGAGAAGATGAACTAACCTGAGGAGGAGGAGATATAGAAAGTAAGGAGCAGAAGGCAAATAAAGCTTGGTGAGAATTCCTTTCGAGCCATTGTTGGACGTTGCACGGAACAGGCTTTGTAGGCTGTGTAGCAGATCAACAAACACAAATAAACTGCTCAAGTTGTGTAAGAGAAGAGCAACGAGCGCAAATAAATAGAGAGAAGGGCCACCGACTTAAGGCCTGTAATTAATGAGTGGCCACTGTAAACTAAAGATATGCATTAAATGCTGATATATATTTCATATTCCTATGTTGCGCGTGAACTGTTCAGCCACGCCGAACGGCATTTCCTTCCCAAGCATTCTATGGAAGCAATGGTTAAATTGTTTTATCATAAATTTCTTATTTTTTTAAATTGGTTTTCATTTTTGTGGTTTTCTAATTTTTTTATTTTTAAAAATTGGTTTTAGTTTTGGTAGTTTTTCTTTATAGATATTCATAATATGAATAATCTTAGGGTAATAAAGGTTCATGTTCTGTAATTAGGTTTGGAGGGTTCCTCTTCTTGTAATCATTGTCCATCTTCACATTTGGATTTTCAAGATTATTTTAAATTTGCGTGCTTGGATTCTTTTTAAGACTGACAGTCCTAATTTGTAATCAGCTGTTGTTTTAATACTTTTTTTTTGTCTTTATATTAAAAATGTATTAATGGAAGTTATGGTTCAATTGTATAAAAAGATGTAAATTTTAGCAATAAATAAAGAAACTTTCTTATTCCTTTTTTCATTGGCTTTTGTTTAGGTGGTTTTTTTAAGATATTCACAACATGATGAGGGTTTATAACTTTTAATTAGGTTTGGAGGGTTCCTCTTCTTGTAGTGATTGTCCAACTTCACATTTGGATATTTAAGATTTTTTGGAATTGGTGTGTTCAGATTTTTTTTAATATTGAGTCATTTTCTTGTAGTGAGTGTTCATCTTCCCATGTGGATTTTCAAGATTTTTAGGAATTGGTGTGCTCAGAATCTTCGTAATTAGTTTGTTGTTTTAATATATTTTTCTTTCTTTATATTTATTTATTTTAATGGAAGCTATGGATCAATTGTATAAAAAGATGTAAATCTTAGCAATAAATAAAGATTATTCATTTTTAGTACAAATAAGGTGTAAAATAATTATGATTTTTGTTTCATTGAATTGTTCATAGTAAATGATAATTTTATTGTTCTTATTTATCAATTAATTAGAAATAAGGCCCAAACAATGAATGTAGAATTGGTTTGTAAAATTTAAATACATTAAATATGATGTTTTGTATTTGATTTTGAATGGATGAATATATTTCTAACCAAAGTAGCATACCTACCTTTAGCAAAATCTATTTAAAATATGTGGAGAATATTCTTCTCCAAGCATATTTTTAACTTTTATATGACTATATATAAAGGTTTGTATATCTATATATATAGGTTTATATAAAATCTCTTAAATACATCTATCAAAAATGTAGATATAAATTTTGAGTTATATTTATTTACTTATATATTTTTTCTTTTCTACATAAGATTTGTTCTATAGTTTTTCTATTTAATAAAGAGTGTTTTTAAAAACTTACTTTAGAATCATTTAAGTTTTATTTATTAATATTTACTCAAACAATTATTTTATAATTTACTTTAAATATGTCTAGATATGTTTTTAATATATGAAAAGGTGAAAAACAAGATAAGGTTTACCAATAGGGGATTGATGAACCTAATAAGGAGGCCCTCTTTCTCACTCAATTCATTAAAAAGTGAGATTCATAAAATGAAAGACTATTAGTTTTTAGGTGAGTCAATTCAAATTGTGAATTTGCAAATTTTATTTTTTTTCAAGGATGGGGGTGCTCATTAAATATTACTTTGGGGAGAAAGAATAAAAATATCAAACTAAGTCCAAAATATAACCTACAACTTGCTACTTGAAGATTAAGCTCAATGCTAATGGAACCAAAAATAAAATTGCAGATCTAAGAGAGGAAAGATGCTATGTACTGGTCACCAAAAGTTCTTCTCTAAAGCTATCTAATGATTCATTCTCCCTATGAAAAAAGAGTTTTGGCTAGGGCTCTATATAAATTGTTATTAGCTTCTCTTCTTGTGTGTGTGAACTCCCAAATTATCGATCTACAAAATCAGAGAGTCAAAAATAAATATTGTGGATGAGTTTTCATGAAATTACAACAATGGTAACAACAAATATAACTTTGACAAGTTCTTTAATTTTTCTCTTCAAGAGATCAACCACCTAAATCTATAAACAAAAATCAAGAGGGACTTTTTTTGTTGTTGGTGGTGAATGGGGGTTTGCCTTGGTCAAACCCTATTTTCATAATTAAACCTTGTAATGAATGAAAAAGCCTATGTCACAACTCACCAAACCCTTGGATAAAATTTGGAATATAGATGTACAACTACCATGAAACGACTTCAATGGATGTGGATCTTGATCTTATTACTTTATTTGAAATAATGCCTCAAATGCTTGAATAGATCATGAAATCTACATCAATATATTATCTCAAATAAAATTCATGATGCAAGAAGACCTTTGACATGACAACTGGATCTTGATTGTTGCAATAATGCTTCAATACCTCTACTCTTGAATGCCTTGATGTTCTCCTATAATGGTCTTTTTAAAGTACTCTCGATCTCATAAAATTTCTTAGATTGCTTGTATGTCTTAGGTGAAACATAGGGAAATGACCTTATATTTATAGGTATGTAACATTCATTTCTTGAAATTAAAATAACACAAGCTCATAAGGGAATATAGATGTGAAACCATTGAAATACTCCCAAAAGTACATAATTATAATTTAGGTCCTAGGTTACTTACCTAACACACACATTGTTCGATGATAAGTGTTATGTTATGACATTAATGAATGCTAGGTTTTCCTCTTCAAAAATTACAATTAATTAGACTTGGATTTAAATTAAAAGGGTCAATTAAGGAAAATTAACCTCAATTAATTAATTAAACCCTAAATGGGTGTGAAGATGTAAATAAATACACTTTACAATGCCACATTAAGGCACAATTAAGTCCATTTTAACTAATAGGGCCCTAAAATTAATGTGAATATATAAAATACATATTACAACTCAAAATACATAAATTAAATAAATTTATATTATAAAAATTCACAATTAAGCTATATTTAAATACTCAATTGAAAATTGATAATAGTAGTAGATGAATAATTAAAAATATAAATTAAGAAGGATGGGCCACTTAACTTTAGGAATTATGAAAAAGAAATAAGTGTTAATGTCATACAAAATTTAGTCACATTCACTCAACAAACATTGCTTAAGATATGATCAATTTTTGCATTCTAATAGTCATTGTTGTGGATTGAATCCATGCTCCTCAAAGTCAAACATGAGTTCTTGAGAAATGACCTACTCGATGATATTGATATTGTAACTTGTGAGATTAATTTTGATAATTATAGTTTCTTGCAACATTTTTTTTCCTTGATCACTAGGATCTAATGGTACATAAGGCTTAGTGGAATTTGAAAATAACATAGAGAAACTTCTAGATTGTGATGGATAAATTCTTCTTATTTAATCAAATCTATGTTAAGCATGCCAAGCATGTGATCAAAGTCTATTTGAAGAATGTTTTTATTTAAATAAATCATTATTTTTTAGTATATATTTCATTACCTTTTGTTGATAGTAGTTAATTGAAAAATTCAAGCAAGTTCATTTTAATTGCATGTAAGTCATTGACTATAGCTACCTACATTATTATGTATTACCCTACATATTAAATGTTTGATATTTTTTATTAAGGGTAAAACAGGTTTTGAAAGGACCTAAAACCCTTTACAAATAGGTTTTGAAGGGACCTAGAACCCTATCATAACACTTGATGTTGCCAAAAATTATAACGAAGACAATTAGTAGCCTAACAATAGCAATGAAGAGAGAAAGTCTAAGAAAAACACACTGCACCAAAAAAAATTGAACGGGCCCCAAAACCCTTTTACAACCAAGCTTTACAAGGACCCAAAACACTATTGGAAGAAAGAATATTGCCAAATATAATTTTATCCAACCAACAACAAGAACACAATGGAAATTTTTTCTCTTAATATTTAAATTTAGGATCCCATCAACATTCTTGACCTCTGCCTCGAAAGAGAAATAAACATAAAGCAGGGAAAAAAAACCTCCCTAGCATAAAATCTAGTTTGTCTACTAAAAAAATAACCACCTCAATAGGAGAATACACCACCTATAGGAAGAGAAGACAAAGACTTCCCATTCTCAGCCTCCAACTCAATAGGAGAAATAAGAATGAAACCAAAATGAGGGCAACAAAATCTCCCTATCAACTAGACCATTTTTAAGCCCTCAACCACACCAACCAGAACCAACTCTACTTCATTAGGATGGATCTTCACCTGAAATGGAGAATAATAATTGATTAAGTAGGAAGAGAGAAAACACACCAAAGGAAGGAGAATTATTGGCTCACTTTAACAACACAATCAATTAGGTCAATATAAAAAACTTTGAGCATAACCTAGTCATGAGAGATTAAACCTTTTAATGTTTAAGATATGAGAGATGACGAAAAATAAAAATAACGGATGTAAAGCCCTACTTGATGAGTGTAGAATAGCCCATTATTTTTACCTTATAATTTCCCTGTCCACATTCCTACCCCCGTTTGCTAAAGGAACCTTAATATTTAATAAAAAAAGGAAAATAAATTGGGATTAATGAATTAATGAAAATTGTGATAAATGTGATCATTTTGTGTCCAAATGGCAGGAGATAGTTTGAAAGGGAGTTGAAAGACCTTACAAACGGAAGGACCTCAAGAAATTGGCAGAGCAAAATTAGCAAGATTTTGTTGAGATTTGTTATTTTGATTAAGTTGTTTTGATTTAGTATTAAAAGTGGGATGCGACCCTTTATCATTTTTAGACTTTTGTTTTCAAGTGGCTGATAGGCTGAATGACCAAAAACACTTATTTGTTGTTTAAATCATGATCAACATATATATATGCATGTATGGTGAAAACTTATAAGGATATAATGCATAATTAAAATCAGACTTGGGTGATAAAAGATCTACGTTTATTCTATTTATGTAATTCTATTGAATGCATTAGGTCTCAAAAACTTAGGTTTGAACCACAAGAGGTTGCCAATATCTTGACACATTTTTGGCTAATGTACAAGGAGAATCAATGTGATTGAACCTTCTACTCTTCAGGCTCTGCTAAACCTAGGTGGGTGTACCTATATGAATGATGCAGATTTTCTCTATATGTTTTCTACTTGATCAATCTATCCACAATGGAAATTTGACAATGGAGAGATGTGATCGTAATTTGGTATAAATTGTATAAGAAATATCAAGGTATATACAATATGTTCAGTTAAAAAATGTAAATGAAATGGATGAAAAGTAAAAGAATAAGTAGGATCGGTGCCTTGTTGGGTAAAATGAAGTCAAATGAAAGTCTTAGATGAATGACCTCTATCTGGCATAAACTCTAATTATTTGGCATATGAATATTAGTTTATAACTTGTATAAACATGCAAGAACGTAATTACCAAGCTCTTCTTAGTGATTCAAATGATACTTCCAAATTACTCTGAATGACTTGAAGGATTTAATATTTTCTTGAAAGAAACAACCAATCATACCACACAAATACAAAAAATGTGCATTGATAAACTGAGAATATAGTTGATGTGTCAATTTAAATAACAAAGAAATATCAACCTTGAAGACAACTTGATAATATTTTAAATTAACTTCAAAAATAATTGATACTAGAAAGGCACCACAAAATCACAATTCATTCATTGATGATCCCTGCAACTTCAAACATTCATCATGATCCTTTCGATTGTAAACATTTTGAAAATATTCTATTCTAACTATCTATTTTCTATCTTCTAATCTACCTCCCCCTCTTTGTTCTTGGTCTCTCTCATTTATATGATAGGCAACAAGCTTCAAACCAAGAGACAGACCATTTGATAACAAAGAATGAAATTAAAACATAAAAATATAACTGAAGGATAACAACAATAATGAATGCAACAATTTGTTAATCTCCGAGTAAGAGCCCATGGTTAGTCAAAACCCATTCAATTTTTTTATTGTACAATTCTCTTTCAATCGAGCTTAATCCATATTGATGTGATGCATATTATTTAACTGATTCAACAACTGCTTCATTATGTTACCTCACACAACCCTTTTTTTGTTCTGTGGTACCATGGTGTCTTGCCCTTCCTTTATTAGATTTATCACCTTATCACGTATTGATTTTTGTCTCCCTACGGTATCACAACATGTCTTCGGTGTCCTCTCTTACTACACCACTCCACCCCATACTACTATACCATAGGCTCCCTTTTGTTTTCTTGTGGCACCACAGTGTCTATTCCTATTACTCTTTCCAAGTGTACTTCTCAACTATGGGCCACACTCAAACCCTCTATGGTATGACTGTGTCTTCCTTTATTTTCATTTCTATCACTCTACCACGAGTTGTCCTTTCTCTTCCTATAGTATAGAGGTATGGTCTTCAAGGCGTCTTCTACTGCTCTACTGCAAGTATCGACCTAACCTTACGTGGTGTACTGGTTTTCCCTTATCGATGCTCTTCATTTCATTGCTCTACCGCGAGTTAAGCTCATAACACCCATGGTATAGCAATAAGTGTTATATTATAGACAGTCTTGATCATAACATCACGAGTCCTTTTGCAAGAGGCTATGGTATGGAGGTATGAAGAAAAGGTTTATATGGGTGGAAATTTCAATAGCGGTATGGTGGTAAAAGGCATTTTTGGTGTTGTGGTGGGAAATAGGGTGATTTTTGTGAAAATAATAAGATAAATTTTGGGTTTTAATAGATGAAAATTTGGGTTCTAACAATGGCTCCAGTTGGGGATGAGTGATTTGTTGATCACTACAAGAATCCAAGATATTTCTGGGAGAAGACCAAAACCTCAAAAAAATGAAAGGAGGTGAAAAATGGAGGAGATGGAGACGATCCTATACTACTATACATGGAAACAATTTTTTTTTTCAATGAGGGAATTCTAGGATTGTCCTTGTACTAGCAAGTCCTATCCCTCTTTTGAATTCCTAGAGTATTGTGCATGGAAAATAATGTTTTAAGAGGTTTTGTTAAGAATTGTCCATGCACTAGCAATCCTTAATCCTCTGGTACTCCTTAAGAGAAGTGTTTTAGAAACTACCCATGTACTTGCAATTCATATTCCTCTCTAGACATGTTCTACAAATGATAAGAGTCCTCCACTCCTTTGCCAATGATCACAAAAGGACCCAACCACAAAGCTTAAAACTTTTCAATCTTTCCCTTTCCTGACATTGAGCATTCCACATTAATACGAGATCATTTTCCTAAAAATTTTGATCTTTGGCCTTTTTATCAAAAGGATATTTCATTTGTGATTGTAGTCCCCCATTTTTCTTTTCAGCCATTCTCCTTATTTCATCTAGTTCTGGAAGCTTCTCCATTCTTTCCTTTATTGGTTCAGAAATATCTAAATCATCTTGCAGAGTAAAATTTTAAACTAGTAAAAGATTTTGTAGTGCCATCCTATATTTTGTTCCATATACTAGTTCAAACAGAGACTTTTCGATTGCATTTTTAATTGTAATCCTATCTTCCCACATAGCCATTCTCAACTTTGAGTCCCATACCTTTTTGTTTGTATCTAACATCCTCCTTATGATCTTTAAAATACATTTTTTATTGGATTCTACCTAACCATTTGCTTGTGAGTGGTAAGGGGAAACATAGGAAATAGTAATGCCATGTGTATTGCAAAAGTCTTTAAATTCATCAGATCTAAAGCACATATCATTATCTATGATCACTCTTACTGGTGTGCCACCACCTCGCTTGTTGCTTGTTAGTTGGGATTGCCTCCACCCACTTAGTAAAATAATGTGTAGCTATTAGTATCCATTTATGTCATCCACTTGAATTTTCTTGTATTTCCCTAATAAATTCAATTCCCAATTGGTGAAAAGGGTCTTCTACATACAAAGTTCTAAGCGGTAGGGCTCGTTGGTATTTCAATTTCCCTAAGAACTTCTGACAAGCCTCACATTTCCTTACATGTGCAAAAGAGTCATTAAAAACTTTAGGTCAATAATAGCCAGCCTTGAGAATCTTATTTGTAGTGGAATTTGCAGAATAATGACCTCCACACACCCCTTCATGCATCTCCTTCAAAACATGTCCTGCTTGTGATTCTTCTAGACACAATAGTAGCATTCCATCCCTATTCTTCAAAAATAGGTCCCCTTCTTTAAATACATACTTAGATGCTTGTAGCTTCAAAGTTCTCTTTTGATTATCATTCAACCCCTCAAGGCATTTCATGTGCCTGAGATAATACATTATTTGTGTAGAAGGAGCATGTTCTATACTTGAAATTGTATTTTCCTCACCACCTATATTGCAGATTTGGTTTGCTTCAATGTTTGTTTCTTCCATTAACCTAGCCAAACTCTGTCCTCTTACCAACTTGGTAATCTAAATCTCCATATCAAATTCTTGGATTTTATTAATCCATCTACATCTTTTCCCTGTTACCTCTGTCTATATCAGGATATCTTTCACAACTATATGTGGGATATAGGCAATTACTTTTTCTCCAACAAGGTACGTTCTGAAATCCTTTGTTTCTTTCACCAATGCAAAGTGTTGTTTTTCCATGATATCACATTTCAACTTTGACCCCTGTAGAGACTTTCTGAGAAAAGATATAGATTGCTCATGACCTCCATCATTCTTTTGTAACATAATAGCTGCTATGGTGTGAAATGAGGCAAAAGATAATATTTGAAAAGGTTTGGTAAAATCAAGGGACTTTAGGATGGGGGCTTCTTTGATGGCTCTTTTGATAGACATAAAGGCTTCCACGACTTTTGCAATCCAATCTATCTTTTATCCTTTTTTCAATATTTGGGACCTAGGTTTAACAATCTTAGAAAAAATCGATACAAATCTCCTAACAAAGTTAATTTGACCAAAAAATGATTGGATGGCTTTGATAGTTTTAGGGATGGGGATTTTGTCTATTGCTTATACTCTCTCAAAGTCTATTCTAATCCCTTCTTTTGATACAATGTGTCCCAAAATCTTACCTTTTGTGACAACAAAGTGACATTTTTTAGGATGAAGACTAATACCATATTCTAAAGATTTGATGAATATATTCTCCAAATTCTCTAAATGATCTTCTTCTCTTTTGGAGTAAGCAGTAAGATCATCCTAATACAACACCATTATGGCATTAATCAAATCTGCAAATGCTACATCCATAGCCCTCTGGAAAGTGGCCCCTGCATTTGTGAGACCAAATGGAATTCTAACATAAACATATGTCCCCCATGGTGTAGTAAATGTTGACTTGTATTGCTTAGACTGTTTGAATTTAACCTAGTTATATCCAAAAAACTCATTGATCATTGATAATAACTCACATCCTGTTAGTTTGTGCAATATTGCCTCCATATTTTGGAGAGGATAATTATCTTTAAGGGAGGAAAATTTTATATTTTTAAAATCTACACATAGTCTAATATCCCAATTTCTCGTTCTTTCTTATTAGGTTGCTTATTATTTGCCCCTTTTGATGCTACCTAGGGAAATTTCTTATCTTCAATAAATATTCCTCTTGGGACGCCTTCCTCCTCATTTACGGTTTTGTTTCTTAACCAATATTTTATTTTGGCCTACTCCACTACTGCAATGGTTAGCCTTTTAATTTCTTCTTCGGTTGGTCTTTTTATATTGCATTTGTTTGTTTGATATGATGTGCTAGGAGGACACTGTTCATATCACTTTCTTCCTAATCCGAGAAGACTTGTTTTTAAGCCATATGTACATTGAATCTTTGTTTTTCTACATCGTACTCATAACATCCTTCTTCCGAAGAATAATATCCATGCTCAATGGGGTGAAGTGTGTGGGAGGTCAAATAGATCTTATGATCTTCCTCATTGTTATCTTCTGGTATTACTTCTTCTAGTATTTCCTGAGCCACAATACAATGATCAAGAGAGTGGGGAAAATAACAAGGTGGGCACCAAGGACTACTATTTAGCATATATGCCCCCCCTTTTTTTAAAGGATCAAATTTCTCCTTATTTTTAGGCCTATCGATGACAGGCTTCCCATGCTTTCGATTTGTATTATATGGCATATCATACAACCATGGCCTTTCATTTCTATATGTATTTTATTGCCTATTTGGAGAATTATATTTAGGAATCCTAGGATTATCCCTCTTACTAAACATTCCTGTAACCTTTATATTTTTTTCAATAGTCATTTCTATCTTTTGTGCTTCAACTAAATTCCCAAGACACCTATTTATAGGTTCATTTCTAGTCTCTAGATCAAAGGATTTTAGGTAAATACTTAATGTAGTAGGATCAGTCAATTTGGATCAAGGAGGTACCTTATTATGCAATTTAGAGTACCTCTGGTTAAATTCATAAGCTGATTCATTCTAATTCTTCTTCATACTCACCAATTGATGCAAGAAAAACTCAAGTGCACATTAATTCCCATACTGCTCAAGGAACCATCCATAGAACTCCTGAATGGAAAATATTGAGTTTGTTGGTAAATTGTTAAACCAATCTCTAGTATTTTCAACTAATGACATCATAAATGGTCTCATTTTTACATCCTCATAGTACATGTCCAAGTCTAGTATGAATGCATTAAAACTCCTTAGATGTTCCTCATCTATGATTGCACTACTTCCTGTAAATTTTAAGACAATGCTTCTCCAACTATTATCCATGGGATAAGGATATATTTGAAACCTAGTCAAATCAAATTGTCTGATCATGGTAGTATATGGCGAAAGGGTTGGGTTTCAATATAATGGATTATTGTATTGTATGTGGGGTGGTGGCATGTATTGTTGGCCATTATGAGGATGAGCATTTTGATGTTGTGGTGGAGCTTTTTGTGGAGAGTTTTAAGGTCTGTGTTGATTTCTGAATTGATTATGTTGTGATTTTGGAGGATTTGAAGGCCCTACACTACTATTCCCCTGCATGTGAGGTGGTACATATTTAGGGAGAGTGGCTAGTTGGGTATCAACTCAAGGGATTCTTGTAGCTCAAGCTCTTGGATCTTCTTTATTGTTTGACACCTTCGTTCATATTTTGTTGTCTTTCTTTCCATCACTTGTCTTAGATACTCTAACTGTGCATCTAATTTTGCTTGAGCTGCAAATTAATACTTTTCAAAGCCTATATCATCATCGAGCCCATTCTGATTCCCATCTATTCCATGATCATGTTCATTTTGTCTCCTAATTTTTTCAGCTTCAAACTTGACCATGAATTCCTCTTCTTTCTTAGAGTCCATTTGGTAGAAAGGATTTATTTTTTCCTCATGAGTGTGAAGTTCTCCTGTTGAACTATTTTTATTTGTCAGCGTATCATAGTGATTATATCTCTCCAAATGCGCTTTTGATGTCTTAAATTACTTTTTTTGGCACATGTCATCAGCACCTCTTTAACCTTATCCTTCTTATGTGCCCATTTAATTTTATCATTGTTAGGACCTTCTCTATATAGGGATCTTCTACCATACATGTTGTGAGTGATTGTGATAGTTTTCCCTCTAGGATGGTTTCTTTCTGATGTATATTTTATTTTGTCATTCTTAACACACTTATTCATTCGGAGTCGCCACTCACTTGTTAGAGAAGTGAGAAAATCTTGTAACCTCTGTTTCCCAACAGACTCTTTTGCAGGGTATTGACTCTATGATGAAGGCTTGGATTCTTATTTGATTCCATAGAAGAGTTGCCAAAAATTTAGATCTCAAAAATGTAGGTTTCAACCACAAGAGGTTGCGAAGTTGTTGACACATTTTAGGCTAACATATAAGGCCAATCAATGTGATTGAACCTTCTACTCTTTAGGCTTTGCTAAACCTAGGATGGTGTAACTATATGAATTATGGAGATTTGAACTATGTTTCCTACTTGATCAATCTATCCACAATGGAAATTTGACAATGGAGAGATGTGATCCTAATTTGGTATAAATTATATAAGAAATATCAAGGTAAATATAATATGTTTAGCTAACAGATGTAAATAAAATGGATGAAACCTTAAAGTATAAGTAAGATTGCTAACTTGTTGGGTAAAATGGAGTCTAATGAAAGTCTTAGATGGATGACCTCTATCTGGGATAAACTCTAATTATTTGGCATATGAATATTAGTTAATAACTTGTATAAACATCCAAGAATGTAATTATCGAGCTCTTCTTAGTGATCCAAATTACTATGAATGTCTGGAAATATTTAATCTTTTCTCGAAGGAACTAACCATTCATACCACACAAATACAAAAAATGTGCATTGATAAACTAAGAATATACTTGATATGTAAATTTAAATAACAAAGAAATATCAACCTTGGAGACAACTTGATAATATTTTCAATTAAATTAACAAATAATTGATACCAGAAAGGCACTACAAAATCAGAGTTCATTCAATGGTCCCTCAAATTTTCATACACGCATCATGATCCTTTGGATTGTAAATATTTTGAAAATATTCTATTTTAACTATCTATTTTCTATCTTCTAATATGCCTCCCCCTCTTTGGTCTAGGTATCTCTTATTTATACGAGAGGCAAAGAGCTTTAGACCAAGAGACACACCATTTGATAACAAAGCATGAAATTAAAACATAAATATAATAGAAGGATAACAACAATAATGAATGCAACAATCCACTTATCTTTGAGTAAGAGCCTGTGGTAAGTCAAAACCCGTTTAAAGTTTTTATAATATGATTCTTCTTTCTAACGAGCTCAATCCATATTGATGTGATGCATATGATTTAAATTCTTTAATGGCTGCTTCACCATGATAGCATGAGCCACCTTTTTCTCTGTTGAGGTACCATGGTGACCTTCCCTTTATTTATTAGCTTTATCACCTTACTGCGTATTGAATTTTGTCTCCCTGCGGTATCACGGTATGTCTTTGATGTCCTTTCTTACTGCACCACTCCACCATGTACCGCTATACCACAGGCTCATTTTTACTATCTTACGACACCATAATGTCTATTCCTATTACTATTTCCAAGTGTACTTCTTAACCGTGGGCTAAACTCAAACCCTTCCTGGTATGGCAGTGTCTTCCTTTATTTTTATTTCTACCACTCTACCACGAGTTTCCCTTTCTTTTCCAGTAGTACAGAGGTATGGTCTTCAAGGATTCTTCTACCACTCTACCATGGGTATTGACCTAACCTCGTGCTGTGTAGCAGTTTCCCATTATTGATGCTCTTCATTTGACCTCTCTACCACGAGCTAAGCTCATAACACCCACAATATAGTGGTAAGTGATATATTGTCAACTGTCCCGACTGTAACACCACGAGTCCTTTTGCAAGAGGTTGTGGTATGAAGGTATGAAGAAAAGGTTTATATGGGTGAACATTTTGATAGTGATATAGCATTAAAAGGAATTTTTGGTATTGTGATGGGAAACAAGGTGATTTTAATGAAAATAATAAGATAAATTTTGGGTTTTAATAGATGAAATTTATGGTTCTAATAGAATGAAAGCTAGTGTGGAATAGAGTCATGTCTATGAGTTTTATCATTCAACAACTGGCAAAGGGAGGGCCCACTTCCTCGATTGTTGGTGATCTCAATATTAGATTTATATGTGTGGTAATTGTAGACATGGAAAATGTACAATTTGATCCAATGCACTTGATCCTGATTACTAACGTCATTTCTTCCTGGATCACACTCTTAGCTCATCATCACCTTCTCTCTCTTAATTAGATAAATCATTATTTATCTGATTAGGTCTTTCTCCTCTGTTGATTAAATTAATCAATTTAATTTAATTAACCTTATATCTCTATCCCTTTAAATAATTCATTTTATTTAAATAAGGTCTCTAAAGTCTTCTTATTAAATTCAATAAATTAAACCTTATTTAATTTAATCAAACATCATCTCCTTTAGATAAATAAATCAAAATCTTTATTTAATTAATTCTTTAATCATTCCTCTCATTTTGATTTAAATCAATCCTAATATCTAAGTCGAAATGGTAAAATCAGCGAATCTCTCATCAAATTGATCAAATCTTGATTAATTTAATCTCAATCACTAAAATCATCTAGAGAATGCAACTTGCAAAATAAATCAATTACTTTGATTTATTTAATTGCCTATTTCCTCTCAACATGGAATAAAAGGGGAATATTCCCTCAAATTTCAACTCAAACTCAGGTGGGCTTCGTCCTTCCAAAAAGGCATTTGATGTCTCTTACATGTCATTTTCCTTGAGCCAAGTGGCATCAAACCCATTTCTTTCTCCCTCCAACATGTCACATTCAAATTTCAAATTTGAATCTCATAGCATTTATCACGCAGATTGACCAAAATGTGCTCATTCCTCCTCGAATCACATGTGGACAAGTGACCTCTTCTCATTGTTTGGTCTTTTATCCCACATTCATCCAAATCCCTCATTCTTCCAATTTGGAAATCTATAAATGAGAGACTCTTCCTCTCATTTGATCATCCACAATTTGAGTAAATTTATTATACTCAAATCCATTTTCATCTCTCTATATCAAGTTCATAGCTAGGTTATGTAGGAATTCAACCAAAGTGGATCAGTCATCATCAAGCTTTCAAAGGAGTAGGGAAAGGACCAATTTCAACACACCAATTAACACCAATTCCCCCATGCGACCAAGATTTTGCATGCTTAATTGTGATTTAATTATTCTTCTTGTCTTTGTTCTTCATATTTTCCTATTTTGAGCATTGTATATGGATTTCATGGGGAATCCTTGTTTTACCTTGCATATTGATCTACTAATGTGTTTGTTTTTGTGTTTGGGCAGGTATGAAACCAGGGTTCACAGTAATGTATGTTTTATAGCTATTTGATTAATTTGAATTTTGTGTTATTCATTTGATTCTCATTTCTATATTATCCATTTTCTTCATATGTGTAATTCATTTTTGCAAGCATTTTATTTTATATTGATTCATTTAAATACTTGTTGTAATGATCTTTATTGATTCATTAAACATTTGTTGGTGTGTATGTTTCATCAGTTATCTATTACTAGTGTTAAGAACAGTTTGATACTGTAAGACAGAGTTAACGGAGCTGAAAAGTGGAATAATTAATTGATCTATTGCACAACCAAAAAATTTGATACTATTTATATTATGTCAAGATAGATTCTTCATTCTGCTATATAGAGTTTTAGTTTGTTTTATTGTGTGCCAGTAATCTGTTTCTGTTGCAGAATTATTTCTTTATGGGTTCTTGTCACATCTATGATAGGAAGTCTTCCAATTGGAATTTTTTTTAACTATAGGCTATATTAGTTTGAATTCATCAACCCTTGGTTTATTAATTGTAGCTCTTTGACATATTGCCACAACATGGTTCAAAAGCCTACATTCTCAGATTGAAATTTTAGGATAAACTGAGGAAGTCATTTCCAAGAGATTAAATCAAACTTATCTTATAAGAAAATTAAGACCACAGGTTAGTCCAATAATTTTGGTGCCGTTACTAGGGAACAATATTAAAGACCTGCATTTTCAGTAAACTAAGTTCAAAACATTGCATTAAGGAGAAAGTCCACACAATTGGTAATTTTGTTTGGGTAATTTACCTTAGTTTTCTTTGTCATGGGCCATTTAGGTGCATGAATCATAATAGGGATAGTAGAGAAAGATTCAATAGGAAAGAAAAGGGAAGTAATTAACAACCCGAAAAACCCAAAAATAATTTAGCGCCATCCATTAAGAATCCACAACCTAAAGAATTGCAAGATAAGTCAAAATCACTTATTGAGGAAAGTAGCTAATCTTAGGAGGAAATGAAAGCTAAATTTCCTTCATTATAATTACCCAAACCTAATCTAGATAAGTGTGTTATTGAGACCACTATTGTCCAAACACCCTTAAATACCCAACCAAGCTCTTCCAAAATATTACGCAAAAAGGTTGAACAATTTTTCAAAGACTCTTGCAAGGAAGAAGCTGGTCCATTATTTGAAGAAGGTCACAATCCATTTGAAACTTATTTTACTCCTTGGGAATTTCAAGTTATGGATCCCAACAACAATAAGAACAATCACAATAAGGCATTAGCTAATAATAATCTGGTTACTTTGGAATTTCCAGTCACACGTCCCGGGAGAGATGCCCCCATGAAGAATATTCCCCATTCTTCTTTGCCCATTTTTTGTGGTCTTTCAGTAGAGGATCCTGAAATGTTTCTATTTGAATTTGATGTGCTGTATCACAACTATTACTATCAAAATGACGCACATAAACTCAATGTTTTTCTAGCTACATTAAAGGATGCTTCCTTACGATAGTTTATGAACATTCAAAACAAAAAAACATGGGAAGTCATGAAGGAGTTATTCCTAAGAAAGCACCAAGAATACTACAAAATGAAGGAGGTTTGGGATAATATTTTCCACATGACTTAAAAAGAAGACGAGTTTGTAGAGGACTACCTTGAACATTTTACGTTTAATCTTCAACAGTCTTGCGAAGAGGGATTAAATGATGATAATATTAAAATTTTATTTCTTAGAGGGATAGGAGACAATGTTATGGATGCATTAAATATAATAGGAAAAGGGAATATTTACAAAATGGAATTTAATGATATATGTGATATTTATAGGAACTATTCGAGGTCATAGTGTTCGAGAAGGAGCTATCCAAGTAAGCCTTATACCACAAACAATATGACAAGTATCACAAAGAGGGAAATAGAAAATTTACTTGAAGACCTTAAAATAGATTTGTTGAATCATATTGGGAAACAAATAGACACTCTTTCTACTAGTAGGAAGCAAGAAGAAGATGCGAAGGCTTTAGCTATGTATTGTCCAACATGTTGCAAGAAGCATGGTAGTGAGGATTTCCCATACAATAGACACACATTTCATCCTTAGAAGAAGTTATTAGGAAATCCACACTAGAAACTTTTCCTACAAGTATGCTCAAAATGGAATATTCTAAGGAACCTATCTATTACATGGCCCCTAGGCGATCTTTTCCACCATGAGAAATGTACCCTAGTATAATGAATGACTATCTTGTTTCAGGACCTAGCCAATCCAATTCCTATCGATCGGTATGCTATGGGGGTTTGTAACAACCACCATACGCTTAGTGGATGCCACAATATCCATATAATTCATAGTCGTGGCAACACGCATGGAGGCCACAACCACCACAACTATAAACATATCAACAAAAACCATTTTAATTTCCACCACATTCTATATTTAACCCATAGCAACAGTCACAACAACTTATTTTGAGTTTTCCATGTTCGACTGCTCAACCCATAAATTCAAGAAATCATCCACCATAGCCACGAAGACCTACATCTGTGCCAACCCAGCTAGATCTCAACCTCAATAATAAGGAAACTCAACCAGTATATAACAATGAGACAACAGGTTACTCCACCTATCGCATAAATACATTAGAGATAGATGGAGTTCAGTTAAGGTCGGGGAGGGATCTTCTAAGGCCCACTATTATGGAAATCAATGAAAATTCAGAACTAAAACTGGCCAAGGAACCTCCTTTTCCCAAAAGATTTCAACTTGAACCAATACAAAGGGAGGAGTCCCAATCCAGGGTTGATTTTTTAATTTATTACGTAATTTTAACATCAAAATTCCTTTTTCTGCAGGCCATCAAGGATATTCTTGTTTACACAAAAAAAAATCTTGAACTTTGTACTCGAAAGGAGAAAAATAAAAAAGATTAGAAAAATATTTAAATCATCAGACAATTGGTATATCTTATGGTCAAAAATATAACCATTCTAAAATACTCTGATCCAAGGAGTCTGGTCATTAAGGTAACAATAGGTAAAGTACGTATTCCTAATACCCTTGTGGATTTAAGTGTTGTAATTGATGTAATGACAAACGAAATGAAGTAAATACTATCATTAGAAGGACTTAGGCCTACTCCTACGGTTATTAAAATGGTAGATAGATCTTTGGTTAAGCTTGAAGGTGTAATTATTTCTATTGATTCATGGGAATACCTGACTGACTTTGTGATTTTGCAGACAAAAATAAAGATGGGGGGATACCCCCTAATTTTGGGATGACCTTCGTTAGCATATGTGGATTCCTTTATCAATTTATGATCAAGGAACATGGTCATCTCCAATGGAAATTATAAGAAACAATTGAATATGTATCCACCAACACAACCTTTATTGGAAACAAAGGACCTAGTTTGGGTTGATAGTGACTTGGATGAGTCACTACCAATTCTGACAATTGATAGAGCTCTAGAAATGGAGAAACCCACTAAGGATAATGTTCTTGTTAATTTTATTCAAAATAGGTATACGTCTAATAATTTTTTTGAAATAATGGTCCTTCATTCAGGTATAAATACTCAATGTCCTTTTGGGAATTTTCCATTGGTTGGTTGTTCATGATTTGTTCAACACTTAATCACATTGCATCAGTTGCTACCTCATAATTGCTTGTATGGTTCTTTCTTATTTTTTGATAAGCCATCCATTTCGTAAGATTTAACCATTAACTCACCCATACAATCTGAAGCTATGAAATTTTTTCCTAATTGTACACTTAACATTAATCCATAATTAACCCCTAAACAAATCCAAGACCTCATCGCCATGCTTAGAACAAACAAAGATGCATTCATTTGGGAATACAAAGATATGTGTGGAATTTATCCCAATACTTGTATCTACATTGAAGAAGGTTGTCATCCAATTAGGCAACCACAACGTCGGCTTAATCCCGCCTTGCATGAAAGAGTAAAGGAGGAATTACAAAAAAAGTTAAATGTTGGGTTTATATATCCTATTTCAGGTAGTCAATGGGTTTCCCCTTTAGTTGTATTTCCTAAGAAAAATGATAAATGGAGAATTTGTGTGGATTATAGATCATTAAAGAAATCTACTAAGAAAGATCATTTTACATTACCATTTATTGATCAAGTGTTAGATACTCTTGTGGGTAAGAAATTCTTTCCTTTTCTGGATGGATTCAATGGTTACAATAAGATTCGCATCGTAGCAGATGATCAAGAAAAAACCACTTTCACTTGTCTTTGGGGGCATTTTTCTTATAGATTCTTGTCATTTGGCTTATGTAATGCACCTTCTACTTTTCAACGAGTAGTTTTAAGCATTTTTGTGGATCTTGTTAATGACTATGTTGAGGTATATATGGATGATTTTTCTGTTCATGGTGATACTTATGAGGAGGCCAAGACAAATTTAGAAAAAGTACTTAGGCATTGTATAGATACCAATTTGTCATTAAGTCATGAAAAATACCATATACTTATGATTGAAGGAATTGTGCTTGGCCATTACATCTCCTCTAAAGGTATACAAGTGGATCCTAAAAAGATCCAAATTATCCAAGACTTGTCCACACCTTCTAGCCAAAAAGATGTTCATAGTTTTCTTGGTCATGTAGGGTATTACCAGAGATTTATTCAAAATTTTAGTAAAAAAGCTTCTCCTTTATTTTATTTTCTCCCTAAATATGTTTCATTCTCCTGGATAGCTAAGTGTAAAGAAGCCTTTGAGGCCATAAAAACAAATCTTGTAACCACACCAGTCCTATGAGGTCCAAAATGGGAACTACAATTTCATACTCATATAGATTCTTCAGATTGTTTGAAGGGAGCTATGCTTGAACAAAGAGAAGATAATATCTTGTACTCCATTTACTACATCAACAAGAATTTCATATGGGCCAAGGTAAATTACATGGTAACCGAAAAAAAATTCTTAGTTGTTGTATATGCAACTAATAAATTTTGGCATTATATTCCTAGTTACAAAGTGATTGTTCACACAAATCATTCGACAATTTGATTTTTATTGAATAAACCTATGGTAACTAGTAGATTCATTAGATGGTTTCTTTTAATCCAAGAATTTGATATAACTATACTTGATATGCCTAGTAGAGAAACTGTTCTTGCTGAATTTTTTTCTAGGTTACAACACTCAAACAACAAACCCTCTCTAGTCAATGATGCATTTTGAGATGATCACCTCTTTGTCATATCTGCAAAGAGCCCATGGTTTGTTGATATTGCAAACTATATAGTCACATGCGAGTTTCCACAACAATTCTCTCTAGGAGAACAACAAAATTTGGT
>CM021107.1:592563822-592591086 GCA_007115665.2 Sequoiadendron giganteum | reverse complement strand
TCCTTTGAAAATCGAAATTAAGACATTGGCCAAACTTTGAATGGTTAAAAAACCTTTCCTAAAAATCATTTGACATAAGGCATCCATTTTTATCACTTTGCACAATCTTAGTCTCATCCCATACACCATCATGTCTTCAAGTCACTATGACATGCTTGCTAGTCGAATTGAATTCCAATTCATTGGTAATGGTCAAGCACAACTTGATAGGGAATTCAAAACACAATACCTCCAATCCAAGTCCAAATTTACAACCCCTAGCCCTCCATCCATCTATCCATCATACCAACAATCCATGAGTCCTAGTCCTCTATCCATCTACTATCAAGAGTCCCCTAACACCATCCATGGAACTAAGTCACAAAAAACATCCATTGGTCATACCCACCCTAACTTTGATAGGGGAAATCATCCATCCATCAATCTAATCCAAGCCTCCACATCATATCCTAGTCCTTCATTCACATCATATCTTAATCCTCCATCCATGTCATATCCCTGTCATGCATAATTGTCCTATTCTAATCCTTCATCTCATCCTAGTCCTTCACCCACTAACCCTTTCCAAACCTCCATGTCATATCCTAGTCCATTACACACCAATCCATTCGAAGACACTACATGTTTTCATGAAAACATATCTTGTCATGGTCTCCAAAGTTCCATCTTCTTACCTAAATTTGAGGATAGATGTCAACAAGAAATTCCAAAGCATGACATCATAACACCACCGTCTTGTCTAGATCAAAGTAGTCTATTGGACCCCATCTTTACATCCATTCAAGAAGTCCTCCTAGAAAATCATGGCATACCAAAGACAATTATCCTCGGTCAAGAGTCCATCCAAAACCATTTCATTGAAGATGAACCTATCCTTGGTCAAGAGTCCATCCAAAACCATGTCATTCAAGATGAACCTATCCTTGGTCAAGAGTCCATCCAAAACCATGTCATTCAAGATGAACCTATCCTTGGTCAAGACCCTATTTTCGATCATGTCATTCCAACTGAGCCCATATTTGATCAATACACTACTTTTGAAGAAGTACAAAATGACCCACTCCTTGACCTTAATGCCCTTCATGATGAAACACTTGAAGATGACCCTCTCCAAGCTTCCAACATTGACACTACCCACAATGAGACACTTGTCTCCATGGGACACATAGATGATCTACCACTAGAACAAGAGTCTCCTAGCATGGACATATTTGAAAATGATCAATCTATTTAAATGAATTCAGTGGGCTCTATGACAATGACCATGAAGACGATTTGACATCAACTTTGAAGCACCAACAAAATCATCAGAATCAAATATGTCAAAAAATCAAACTGAAGATGTCAGTAAAAAATATTTCCAACAATTCAGTGAAGGTACAACATCCTATCAATTAGGATCATCTATCTTTTTCAGAGCAAGCTTTCTCATAGATGAGACTATTTCAAGCATTAATTTCCACAAGGAGGATGGGTTAGCATCTTGCTTCCAAAGTAACAAGTATCCCATCACCCACAAAATCTGTCAGGACATGCATTATCAAGGAAAAGGACTAGGCCTAAATAAGAAAGGAATTATTGAACCACTACAAGTTCAGGAAAATTATAAACCTCACGATCTTGGCTATTCATCAGTCAAAAAATCTAACGATGTTAGTGGTCCCTCTTCGATATTGGGGGCAACTTTATCAGGTGAAAACATCAAAATGGGTGTCATGAGTAGTCTTGGTCTTAAGATTGTTGTTAATACCCCTCCCCTCCACACACCATACACTGTCATTCCAACATGAATAAGCCTTCCATTTGGAACCAACAAAAACAAAATGATTACAAATCCAAAGTTCAAAATCACATGTCAAAGGCCATGGAATCAATCAACAATACAAGTGGACAAATGAATCTAAAATGGATCCCAAAACAAAATGGATCAAGTCAAGAAAAGAATGAATCAGGTAAAGAAAATATGCCAAATCCAAAAGTCAATCAAAATGTGGAGCCACAAGACAAGAGGGCTCTCACATATAATCAATGTCCACCTCCTTCAAAATGGCCATCAAGTAAGACATATAAAATTGTTGGTTCCAAACACTATCCTAATCTGACACCCAAAGTTTGGAAAATAAAAATCAATATATCCAAACATCCAACCAACATGTCCACATCTACCATCATCCATCATAATCCTACATCTCACCTAAAGTCCAAAAGTCCCATGTCACAAATCCATCACATTGGCAGCAACTCTTTACCACAAGGACTCTCATGGCATTCTATCGTAATGTGTATATTTTCATAAGGCCAACTCTAGTATCAACAAGGATCACAATGACATCAGTCAGCTATATGAAAGCGCTATCATCCTAACAAGGCAACTACTTCAAAAAGGTCATTATTGGCATGTCATGGCACTAGTCTCTACATCAGCACCATCAAAGGCTTCAACACAATCAATGGTCATCTAAAGGATCAAGGCCATCCGACAAAATGCAAAACTACAAAAAGAAAAAGAAAAAAAAAATCATCACCTTGATGAAAACCTAGCAAACAGGTGTCATGGTGACACCAAAAAACTCCAAAAATCCAGAAAATAGTAAAGAGAAAAATTTCTTCCAATGGTGAAAACCTGGCAAACAGGCGCTTTGGATAATTGCCATGATGAAACCTAGCAAACAGGCATCATGTGTACAATGAATCATCTATGTGGACCATTACACTTGAGGGAATTTTGTCTCATCTCCCATTCCCTTCACATGGCATTTCCATCTATTCATCCAAGCCCTATCATTTCCATCTATTTTCCCACCTACTTTTGATAAGGAGTAAACTACAAACACAGTTCATGCTTTGGGAGAAAATTTGACATGTCTATCCTTTGACCATACCCTATTCCATATCATGTCATTACTATCATAGCCTCATGCGAAATTTTCCTTGACAACTATATGATAATAGTCCTCATGTCTCCCATCTTTTACAGAGGCTATCCATTGTCCTTTTATATCTATCACCCATCTTTGTTCCCCTTGTCAATGGTCTAAAGATCCCTCGTCATCCCATCTAATCCTCACTTAAGTCATTCCAAATGCTAACATATGGAAAACTAAGCACATCATCCAGAACATTCCTTGAATTTGTCCCTGGCCCTACTGGAGACTTTTATCCTCTTGTCATATCATTGTCATCCTCACATTGTTTCGGGATGTGTCCTTCCCACGTCAAACAATGTTGTCATTGTCATCGTCACTTGTCAATTGGTATTCATCTTGACCATCAATAAAATCATGGTTGTCCTTGGATTCATGTGCGTCGGCATCATTCACATGCATTTTGTCACAATTTTTGCAAAACATTAAAAATCATAAAAATCAAAAAAAGTCCTGAAAAAAGTCTTCAAAAGAAGATCTAAAAATCTGAAAATATCCTGAGAAAATCCAAAAACAGAGCCAAAGTAATATCTTGTCAGTCTAGTCAATCACGTCAATAAATCTTTATCCCAGTCTAAGCTATGTTGTCTCTGCACATTTGCTACATAGGCAAGATTCATCTTTGAATCCCCGAGACATTAGGTCAGTCTTTCAAGGTTTTTCAAAATAAAATCATGATTCAAAATTTTTTCCTTTGGACAAGGTAATTGGTTGTGTCGAACTACGAGGTCTCTGAGTTCACGATGTAGGCAAGGCCATCAATCGATGATCCCCCGAGGCTGCACTAGGTCAGTCCATTAGGGTTCATGGCACAACATTTCCACACACATCAAACTTTCTTTAGATCAAAAAAATCTATCAACCATTCTATTTCATTAGCAATCTCGCTCAATTCAGCATATCAGCAATGGCATGTAATCAATTCTATCAAGACAATTTAACTTGGAAAAACTTCGAATGGGTTCTTCTTCAGATGTGTCCTTCTGAAGAGAAACTCGCGTCATTTCTTTATGATTTTTATGTGTCCTTCCTAAGCATTGTCCTCATCATCTGGCATTTTGATGGATTCTCCTAACTCCGAGAACTGATCTCCCAAATATCAACATCATTCAAGATGTGTCCTTCCTGAATTTGATATCGCTCAACATTTTTCAACCTTGATATTAAAACACTTTGCAAACACTTGGCACTTGTCTTTGGCCTTTTCCTCATGTTACTAGTTTCTCAGTGATGTCCTGACTACGAGATTTAGAAAAACTATGACGTATCATGAAAATGGCTTTATTTCGTGCTTTTGGAAATCATGTTGCTAGTTTCTCGAGGATGTCTTGGAAATAGGATTTAGAGAAGCAACGATGTTTCATGGTTTGTCCTTCTTGTCTTTTTTTCTGTTTGCAGTTGGTTATGACAAAAATACTGGGGCAGTGGTGCTCGTAGTATGAGTCATGACAATCCTTGTCTATGACTGCTTGTCTCATGTGATGGTATGACCTTGCACACCTTGAGTTATGTCATATCATGATGTTTGTTGGCCATTACAATAATCTTCCCAATGACGATTAAAGAGAAATAAATATTAAATTCCTATGGTAGTATGTTGAAGGATTTGGTCTAGGAACTAACATGCATCTCATATAGGCATTGCATCCATATCATCATCCATCATCTTTCACTAACACTTTCTTATCCTATCATTTTCTAGTCTTCTTGTCAATTTCAAGAGCACACCCGTGTTCTTGGAATCTATTTGTCCTCTCGAGGGGCATAGCGCAACTCTCCTCATCATTCTTCCTCATCTTATTTTGCAATGGGGCATATTTTTGACTTATTTTCTTTGCCACAATACAACAGGTTGCATTATGACAAAGAGGGGCAAATGTAGACACACAAAAATGACCTAGGGTTGCAAGCTCTAGTTTAATCCTTTTAGCATAATTAAGACATTTTAATTATGTCCTTGATTCCCTTTTGACTATTAATTAAATAATTCCTAATTATTTAATTAATTCCTATTTGTTTATTCTTCATGATTATTAAATAAATAAATTTTAATTATTTATTTAATGTGTCACTAATTATCTAATGTCTTCTTACAATTAAATAAATTTCTTAATTTATCTAATTATTTTGTCCATTATGTCTTCCAGATTATTAAATAAATAACTTTATTTATTTATTTTATTATGTCACTAATTAAGTCCTATTCTTTCTAAAAATAAATAAATTCTCATTTATTTAATTTTGTCCACCTTCCACTATAATTAAATAATTAAATGTTTAATTATTTAATTATTCATTAGCCTCTTCTCTCCTAAATTAAATACATTTCATTTATTTAATTTCGTCCACTCTCCTCAACTTTGAATTAAATAATTATATTTAATTTAAAAGGTTCCCTTTGTCACATTCTTCTATGATTAAATAATATCTTTATTATTTAGTTTCCACCTAAATTAAATAGTTTTATTATTTAATTTCTCCTCTTTTATTGCACGCATTTTAAATAAAATCTATTTATTTAAAATAAGTCCCACTTTCTAATTTCCCTCTTTTAGTAAATAATTTAATTTAAATTATTTAGTATCACATGACCACACCACTTTTGAATTAAAATAATTTGTAAATTCAAAAATTCAACATCCCCTCTTGCATCAAATAATTTTTAATTATTAATTGATTCTCCAACAACTTCGGTTTGTGTGCCCAGAATCTCTTGTCACATGCATTGTCATCCCTTGATTTGATTTTCTAAAAATCAATCTTGTCCATTCATTTCAAATTTGACCTAATGTTGCCCTAACCCTTCTTGTGTGTTGTCATATTGAATCTTGTCCATAGATTCTAGGGCACTTATCAATCTTTAATCTCATTCGTCCATACAAAATTGCATTTTCTATAAAATGCCAATTTTGTCTTCATCTTGATCATAAGAAGATAATCACAAAAAAATATAAATGTCTTAGTCTTTGAATTTTGTCTACTTCTTCTTCTTCTTCATCATCTTGTATTCTTCAATATAGTCATTTAAATCCTTCAGCATTTGCTTAGGGCTTATCATTATTATTAGATTGCTCATCATAAATCTGAGGGCAACATCATATTTTCAGCAAGTCAAGGAGGTATAATGGAGGTCAGTCATAGAGGATGAATACATTCTAGTGAGATTGTTTCATCTATTCCTTTGCACTTCATTATTGCATTGGGTTTTCATGTTTTGCATGTGATATTGCTAACCCTAGGAAAATTCCCATTGTTACACTTAGTGACCAATATACCTGGATCAATGATTTACTCTTCCACATTGGCGTCGATAATATCATGCAACATTGTGTATCTAAAGATAATGTCTTCGATATAGTTTGTGCATGTCATATAGAGCTATGTGGGGGACACTGTGCTACTCAGACAACTACTCAAAATATTCTCACTATAGGTTACTATTGGCCTACAATCCTTGGTCATAATTGTGACAAGTGTCAGCACATGGGTTGACCTACACGATCTGATGAGAAGCCTTTACAACCCCAGTTGTCTATAGAGTTGTTTGAAAAATGGGGCCTTGATTTTGTTTGTGCAATCAATACACCATGATGAAACAAGGAGTATATCCTTGTATGGATCGATTATGTAACCAAGTGGGTCGAAGAGGTAGCTCATATTTTCCTTGGTTTTTGAGTATGATATTCACCATCATAATTCCTCACCCTATCACCCTCAGGACAATGGACAAGCCAAAGTCACCAATAGAGAGATCAAGAATATTCTTACTAAGACAATTACCTTCACAGGCATGATTGGGCTACACGACTCCTCGAAGTTGTGTGGGCCTATTAAACAATGTGGAAGACCACTACTGGTATGACCCCTTATGAACTTGTCTATGGTAAGAAGGTTATCCTTCCAATTGAGTTCGAAGTAAAAACTCTTCACATTGCACTTTAGTTGGGTACATGAGTCTTTCTGATGCACAAAAGTCACGTATTGATCAATTGCATTCCTTATATGAATTATGCCAGGAAGCACTCTTTCACTCTAAGATTGTTCAAAAATAGTGTGCCTTGTGGCATGACCATCACATTCACCAATGATCATTCCAACCTAGTGATTGGATGCTTTTATATGACTCCCACTTCAAGGACTTCAAAGGGAAGTTTCACACATTATGGCTAGGACCGTATAAGATCCAGACCATATATGACAATGGTGTTGTTTGTCTCTGTATGGTGGACTCTGAATGAAGAAATATCCTTGTTAATGGCCACCACCTTAAACTATATAAGATGCCTCACTCAGAGGAATCTTTATTTCTAGTAGTGGCACAAGAACCTACTGTTGTTCCTTTTGGTCTCCTGAGGGATTCATAATCTATTATTTAAAAAAGAAAGAGCAATAGGGTAAAAGCACAAAGTTGTGTCACACTTTCAACCAACATATCAGCACAATTGAATTTAAGCATTTCTAACTAAAAATCAAGTTCGATCAAACATATGACCTAGTAAGATTCATTTTAGCTAAGTTAGATACTTCCACAATTTATTCAACTAAAATTGTTTGCTAAAATTATATGGAGCACCAGTTTGAGTCCAATTTACCAAAAAAAATATAATTTGAAAAACTTGAAGTTTTAATAATTCCTCCTCATGTAGATAACATTTTTTTTTAAAATGTAAAAATACCCTTTTGTTGATCCATAAGTGTAGTTTTCAAAAATATATTTATTTTAATATTTTAATTATTATTTATATTGATATTTTTATTTATACTAAAATTAGGCTATCAACAAAAAATATTAGGTTGATTAACATGCCAAGGAAAAATACTAAAACTTATTAAAAAATTTGAAAAATATATGATGCACTAGATAAAAGAATCTGTTTCAAGATGCTATAATTTTTTTTCCATTTTAGATAAATATTTAATATGAATGTTGACATCCCATGGAAACAATTGTTTTTTATTCACGCACATTTTAATATTTATATAAAAATACATATTTATCAAAATATGAAAAAATTATATCCATGCACTAAAGTTTCAAGTTATAAATACACAAAAACAATTTGAAAGAAAAAATAAATAAATTATTATAAAAATTTTGACGTCCCGTGCAACTTCATTTTTCAGCATTTTATCAGCAACAAAATTATAGTGTTAATTTACAAAAAACTAGTTTAAAATAATTTTTTAATTTCTTATAAAAAATACATATTTTACTAGTTTACATCATTTAAAAATTCAAAAAATATATGCTACTTTTTAGTGATTCAAGTTTAAAATTTGGATCAACATTGGTCGTTTCCTTTATAAAGTGTGACACAACTTTATGCTTTTACCCAATAAAAGGTCCAGCATTGAAAACCCTTTTTGGGCATTGTTGGCTGGTGAATCTTCAAAAACTGGGTTTTGGCGAGCATTAACTATTTAATAAACCTAGTGGTGAAAACTAATTTTTTTACATCACTGGGCAATAGTAGATTGAAAATCGGGCAACCGATGGTCTACTCTCGTAAAAAAAAAAAAAAAAAAACCAAAAAAAACACATACGCCTGTCCTTTTCTCTGCCAAGATATTTCCATTTTTCTTCCTTTCCCCTCCCTACCTTTTCCACGCCACCCTTGTGTTATTTTCCCATGTTTTTTGGTGGCTTTCATTCAACAAACATTATCTGGTTGGTGATATGTTCCTATTGTTTTTGGTGATAGGAACTATCAACTATCTCTTTTGGCTCTCGTTCCTATCTTTTCTTTGTCAGGAGTGGGTGTTCACTTTCTAAGATTGGTTGTTGATCTTCGTCGGTGCTCGCCAACTCCTTTCCCCATGATGCTTCACTAGTGGCTTCTCATCGGTCATCTTCCTATGTCCATGGCTTCTCTACCTAGCTATCTTTTCGCTATCATCTTCTTTCAACCATTATGACGCCTCCATTTATAGTACTACCCATTGTCTTTCCATTATTGCCACCTAGTTGTCCCTTTCAAGTGATTTACTTTTGGTGGCCGTCATCAGAACATTATGATTTCTTGCTTTTCATATATATCCTCTCTCCAGTCACATCTTTGTAGATTTATGATCTTCCACATTATTTCAGAGCATTCAATGTACCTATTGGCAATCATGGTAATTAGTAAACTATTTCTCTCCATTTCTTTCTTTATTTTATTGTATATTATGTATTTTTCTTCTGTGAAGTGACACTTTTCCCCATGGATGGCTCAACCAATCAGTTGGGGGGAAGGGTTTTCCATGTCATCATTTCTTCCTAGGGTTATCATTGCTATTATTTATGCATTAACCTCTCATTTACTATACTTGTCGTCATTTCCTACCAAATATTCATTCCTAAATTAAGTTGTTAAAGCCATCTCCTCTACAAACAACCATATTGTCTAAATTTCTGCTATTGAGTCATAGTGAGTTCCTTTGAAAATTACAAGAGGTCACCATCCATGTCATGAGCCCATCACCATGGAAAATTTGAAAACGCATGCTGAAGCATATGAATAATTTAAGAAGGCTCACTAGGATGTTTATTTCAAATGTCTATGAGGGTTTGATGAGAGACTGGCCCTGGAATTCACCCATAATTTTTGCAACCAAAAGGCTATTGTTCATGGGATGGATATCACAGTTACAATAGAAATCATTGCTGAAATTTATGGACTTCCATTGAGTGGATAACAATATTTTCCAAAGAAATCTAATAAGTCTATGGAGTTACAACTGACACAAAATAAATTTTTGCAGAGAGGTGAATCTATAGAAATGATTTTTGAGTAGGGTACCAAACTACTATATTTACCATGGAATTGGAGAGAAGTCGCCAGGAACATTATTCATGCTATTACTTGTGAAGGGATATTTAACTATGTTTTTTCTCAACATTTCAAATTAATGTTGTATTTATAGCAAGGGTTGTTGATCGATTTCCCATACTTTATGTATCGAGCCTTGCAATGACTATCTAAAATAGTTAGAAGCGGGAAACCCCATTGTATATCTAACCATGGTTTAATAAAAATTCTAGCATTCTGCGAATTAAAGTTGTTGACTCCTCTCAGTGATTGGGACTCATTTGTCCATTCTCAGGACGGTGAGGAAATTTTGGTCCCACTGAGGAAGAGGAATCTTCCGCAGAGGGTTCCTTTGAAGACAACTCTTCGAATGAGGAGTCTGGTTCTGATGAGACACCTAAGAAATCCAGTGAAAATAAAACTAAGGGAAGCCCTTTTTAATCCTACATACAAACCCCAAGACCTAGAAAAAAAACAACTAGAAGTGCCACAAAGCGAGATTCCTCAAAATCCAACAAGTTAAAACCCTCACCTTTAAATGAGAAAAGTTGTGAGAAAAGTAAATCCTTGGAGTCAACACCCATTGGTCAATTTGGTGATAGGAAGGGAAAAAATAATTTAGATGCTTCAACCAAGTTAGATAACCTATCCCAAGTAGCTAGTAATGTGTTGAGGTCTGAAGAAATAGAGGCATTATCTGAAGTAATAGGGAAACAAGGAAAATTTCATAGAGAATTTAGTAGATAAAAACACTAGAGGGAAAAATAATAGGTATCCAAACAACAAGCTGATGAATCTCTAGAAGATTCACCTACTATTGATTTAGGGAATGAGCCAACTAAAATTCAGCCAGAACAAACAGAAGATGCTAGGGTTATGACGCCACCAAAAATAAATAAGGAACAATAAATTTAAAAAGAGGCGGCTCTAGAAAAATAATCATAGGTTCAGGAGGAACCAATGTATGGTATTGACAATAACCCTCAGATAGAAGTTTTGGCAGAAGATATTGCCCATGAAGAGCAAGATGTACCATCTAGTCCTAATCCACAAGAGGGAAAAAAGATGGATGAAATAATTGAGGATGCGAATGCAAGTTTTCAGATTGGAATTATTGAAGCCAAAGGGAAATTTGAGAGGGAAGAGCCTCCTTCAAGTGTGATAGAAAAATAAATTTAGGATTTAGGTTTTAAGCAAGATAGGTCTTCTAAAATCTCAAGTGAGTGTTCCAAACTTGAAATACCAAGTTTTAGGAATGTTGTTACATTGCGAGATAATGTATTTGAGAAAGGTAGGCCTGCTTCAGGAAAAAGCTGAATTAACTAAAGTACATGTAGAAAACCATACTTTGCATGGATTGCTATAAAAATATCATTCTACTGTCAATTCTCAGGAAAAAGAGATAGGAGAACTCAGAGCTCAACTTGCTAGAAAAACAAATTCGTAGATATCAATCCAAGAACATGAAAAAAAGGTTTAGGCAATGCGGCAACAATGGATTGATGAATTCAAGGGCACAAGCTGCAAAAACTCACAACTTTGTTCAGAAATTTTGCATAGGGACATGCAAAATGTCCAGCTATGGGGAAATGATGAGTGTAGAATAGCCCATAGTTTTGACCTTATAATTTCCTTTTTATCTATATCCCTATCCATATTCCTATCGCCATTTGTTGAAGGAACCTTAATATTTAATAAAATAAGGAAAATAAATTAGGATTAATGAATTATTGAAAATCATGATAAATTTGATTGGTTTTTGTCCTCAGGAAATCGGTGGAGCGAAATTAGCAAGATTTGGTTAAGACTGGTTATTTTGGTTAAGTTGCTTTGATTTAGCATTAAAAGTGGCATGCGACCCTTTATCGGTTTTTAGACTTTTGTTTGTGAGTAGTTGATAGGCCAAATGAAAAAACAAACTTATCTGTTCTTTATAGAATGATTGAAATATATATATGCATGTATGGTGAAAAATGATAAGTATATAATACATAATTAAAATCTGACTTCGGTGATATAATATCTTTGTTTATTTTGTTTCTCTAATTTTGCTAAATGAAAGCTAGTGTCAAATAGATTTATGTATGTGAGTTTCATCATTCAATAACTGGCGAAAGTAGGGCCCACTTCTTTGGTTTCTGGGGATCTCAATATTAGATGTATATGTGTGGTAATGTATGTTTTATAGCTATTTGATTAATTTGATTTCTATGTTATTTATTTGATTCTCATTTTTGTATTATCCATTTTCTTCATCTGCATAATTCATTTAGTCAAGAATTTTAATTTATATTGATTCATTTAAATATTTGTTGTTATGATCTTTATTGATTCATTCAACATCTTTTGGTGTGTGTGTTTCATCAGTTATCTATTACGAGTGTTAAGAACAGTTTGATACCGTAAGACAAAGTTATAAAGAGCTGAAAAGTGGAATAATTAAGTGATCTATTGGACAACCAATAACTCTAATTTTATTTATATTATGTCAAGATATACTCTTCATTCTTCTATATAGAGTTTCAGTTCAATTTTTTTGTGTGCCAATAATTTCTTTCTGTTGCAAAATTATTTCTTTATGGGTTCCTGTCACATCTATGACATGAAGTCTGCCAAGTGGAATTATTTTTAACTATAGGTTACATTAGTTTGCATTAATCAACCCCTAGTTTATTAATTTCAGCTCTTCAACATATTTCTACAACATGGTTCAAAAGCCTACATTCTCATATTGACATTTTAGGATAAACTGACGAAGTCATTTCAAAGAGATTAAATCAAACTTATCTTAAAAAATAGTTAAGGTCACAATTTATTCCAATCACTACCCATTGCTAAAAACCTCACAAGTTGCAAGAAATAATCCTAATATAAGACGACATAATTTAAAAGACAAACCCAAAACTAGACAGAAAAATACACCAAAGAGTTCATGAAACCCATAGACAACAAAGCCCCTACCAACAAGACTTCAATACATAAGGGGATAAGCTCAAAAACCAAATAAAGAGTAGGGTTAACCCCATCTCAATCCCAAACATGATAGAAGCTCTGACAACCAAGCTAGGGAGCTACCAAGGAAAGCCACCATAACCCTCAGATACTATGTCACAGCCACCTAGTTGCACCCACCAAGGCCTCTCTACCACTTCAAAAGGAAATAGAGGACCAAAACCATCTACCTTGTCCTCAAAAATGGCCTCCTTAAATTTTGTAGCAATAGAAGAAACCAAAAGATAACATTGCCTCCTCTAAAACCATAAAGAATGATAGTTATCAACCACAAGAATCAGCATGAAAAATTTGGTGATCACCCAATAAACACCATTCAACCCATCAACAAAAACAAAACATAGCACCAAAGATCCTGCAAAGCCAACAAATACATTTCCATTGCAAGAATGCAACTTCAACCACCACAAATATGTGACCACAACAACAGATTCAAAGGGAAATCCATCCACCTCTCCATGCACATAATAATATTCCTTTCTGACCTCTAGAGAGGATTTGAAATGTACCTTTCTCCTCTTCCCACTCTTTTCTTTCTTTCTCTCCATCATAGATATTTTTTTTTCTTAAGTAAGTAGGATTGAAAGAGCCCTAATCCCTTTAATAGAAAAGGATATTACAATCAAAGCCTATAAATGGGCATAATATCCTGATAAAAAAGACTAGCCAAGGATAAAAACTAGTCAAGAATAAGAAGATAAAATACACTAGTAGCAAGAATAGAGCCACCAAAAAAAGAAAAGACTAACAAACATAGAGAAATAGTTTAAGCACCCAAGCTTGAAATGAATAAGTTTTCCTTCAAAGGAAACTCATCAGAGGTTTTCTTAGGAGTAAATATCTTTTTCCTTTATATACTTGTCTAGGAATTATTAGAAAATAAACTAGAAAGATAATCAGGAGGAGCCTCAAGGGAGTAATCTCTCACTATATAGGGAACAACCAAATATTGAACCTGAATTATAGAAGCCGCTAGAGATAACACCATCAACAATGGGATTTGAAGAGGTAGGGGCCTGAAAGGAGGCAACACAGATAGTAGATAGAACATATATATTTTGAGCTAGAGTTGTAGAATCCACTAGAGAAATAGAAACCTTAGTAGCCGATTTATTTGATTGAGCCAGAGATGGAGGTTTCGAAGCCTTACTATCAAAATCAGAGTTTGTATCAAGGTAAACAGTTAGATGTTCCTTGTGAGAATTCTTCCACTAGGTGGAAGAAAAATTAGGATGAGAGTCATTAGGGTTATCACAAGCCAAGTGTCCAATAGCAAAACATCATCTGCAGTGGAAGGGGATACCTTCGTAATCCACAAGTTGAGACTAGGAATATCCATTAACCTCAAGCACCACCTCCCTAGGAAAAAAATGAGATACATCTACCTCCACTATAATTCCCTACCATGTAACCTAGAGGAAGTTTCAATAACTATGAAAACACACATATTTTTTTATTTAAAAGTATAATGTAACATGAAAGTTCACTATCTATCACCAACATCCTCTAAGGCTACGAGACTAAGGTTATGTTTGAATCCCATACATAAAATATAAATACATCCATAGCATGATTAAATACATATGAAATAAATGTTCATACATTCCAAACATAAAATTACATTAGATAGATAAGAAATACATCAAGATTCCAATATAACATTAATTCATCAAATAAAGTTTACATCACTCATTCCCAGAATGAGGTAGTTCATACAAATGTGTTAAAAATACATGAAATGTCTTTGAATACAACTGAGGTGTAATAATTTTACAAGATTCATCTATAACAATAAAAAAGCATGAAATAACAAGCTGGAATCCATGATCTCTCCAAATTGAAAACTTCGGCATCACGATCTGAAGAAAAGGGGACCCAATGGTATAGGGTGCATGTTCCTCCTAACCAAGTGGTACCTAAAGGCCCACCCCCCATGTTAGGAGATAGTAACAAGGATCCAGGACCAAACTTACTACCTCTAGACACATGCTTGCACATAATGAGTAAACTAAATACAAGAACCATACAATCACAAAGGTCACATTGCTTCCAGTGTTACAAAATCATTTATATCACCAAACTAAGAAATAGTTGACTTAGGAGGAGTTTCATCACAATGTTGCATGGGATATCTTGGTAAGTCTTCCTAGGCCCCAACACCCATCTTGGGATATCCTAGTAGCCTCTCACAACCTATCCTCAGATGCAATCCAAAGAAAAATTGACTATCTTTCATGAAGACAAGATATCGATCGTGCCATTCGAGGCCTTCTCGTCTCATCCCAAGTCTAAAATACCACAAGGGTCCATGAGCGAGGCACATTAATCTTATGAAGTGTTGAACACTACCCAATCCCCTAACAAATTAATTATATTATCAATGGATTAACTAACTCACAAAGAGTTATCTTGGTATCACTTTGTGTGTTGGCTCTCTTTGAAAGCCACTCCCCTTAGACAACCTCATGGAACAATTCCACTACCGAAGGCTAACTAGTGCTACTACAAATATACCAATCCCACTCAAGACATTAGGGAAACACTTCCCCATTCGTGGAAATCGGGTAATCAGTGATAAAGGAAACACACTAACCAAAGGTAACAAACTGGGTTGACACAAAAATAATTCAGAACCCCCAAATCCATATTACGACTGGAAGACTTAAAAATTTCTAAACCGATTTCCCCAAATAAGTAAATAGAGTAAATAACATGTAAAGGAAATCATATAGGAAATAAACTACTTTCGGATATATATTCAATCCAATTTCCCCTCTATAGTGAATTTATAGTAAAAATAACTACCTAAGTAAATAAATTAAATAAAATAAAATTAAAGCCTCTTCGCAACCAGAGAAGGGAAATTCAGTCACATATATATACATATAAGATATTGTAGACATGGAAAATATACCAATCACACCATATCCTAATTTTACTAACACCAACTCATCCTGAATCATCTCTCTGCTAATCATTTAATTAAATAATCTCTATTTAAATAAATTCATCACATTTCATCTCTTAAATAAATCATTTTTATTTAATTAATTATATAGTCCCTCCTTTAATTAAATAATTCATTTTATTTAATTAATCTCTAAAGTCATTCCATTAACTTAAATGAATTAATCCTTATTTGATTTGATCTAACACCATCTTCTTTAATTCAATAAATCAAAATCTTTATTTAATTAAGTATAAATTATTTTCCTCTCATTTTGATTTATTTCAATCAAAAAATCTAAATGAAATGGTCAAATTAGCTAATCCCTTGTTAAACTAATCCGGATTCTTAATCCCCTAAATCCTCTAGATTTTACCAACCACTTGCACATGAAAATACATTTAAATTATTTACTAAATCTCTATTTTCTTTTAACATGGCATAAAAGGAGAATATTCTTCCATAATTGAAAATCCCTCCAAATAGGATTTGTCCTTCCAACAAAGCATTTAACTTCTCTTACATGTCCTTGCACATTGAGCCAAGTGGCATTTAAGTCATTCTTTGGTCCCTACAACAAGCCAAATTTCAAATTTGAAATTCCACCTAATGTCATTTAATCTTCACATTCATCAAAATATGCTCAACCTTTCTCCATTCACATCTTGACAAGTGATATTTGGCCTTTGGATGTTGAATTATCCCACATTGCTACATTTTTCTCATTCCTCCATCTTTTCTTTCCATAAATGAAAGGATTCTCTTTGTATTTTGGATCCACAACTTAGAGCAAAGTTACTCTCTTCACATTGAGAGCTAATTTTATCCATTTCATATCAAGTTTTCATCATTTTATGATTTCATAGCTAGGTTATGCCAAAATTTCATCAAGGAGCTTCAACCATCATCAAATTGTCCTCAAGCTTGCATAGGAGTTTGGAAAGGGCCAATTTCGACATGAAATTGGCACCAACTCCCCCATAGGATTAAGAGTTTGTATGTTAGAATAGGATTTCAATTACTTTTCTTATTTTGTTCTTCATATTTCTTCCTGTTTTGAGCATAGTATATGAATTTCATGGGGAATTCTAGTTCTTACTTCCATTTGATCTAATATTGTGTTTGTTTCCTATGTTTTTGCATGTATAGGATTGGGGTTCTACATTTGACACTAGAAGGAGAGAAAGACCCCGTTATTAATGTTTTTTGAAGGTTTCATCAACAGGTTCGCCTAGAAATCACAAGGTAGTGCATCCATTATCTATTTTCACACATTTGACCCTTGTTTCAACACATCTAACCTCTATTTCGGCACATCTGGCACCTATTTTATCACATCTAGTACCTTTTTCAGCGCATTTGACACCTATTTGAGCACATCTAGCACCTATTTTAGTGCATTTGGCAACTGTTTTAGTGGATAGATCTATGTTTTATCACTTTTATAGTCAGTTTTAGAATGACAATATCTTGGTCATACGGAGGTTAGGAAATAAAAAAAGGGAGCAAGAAACAAAAACAAAGTTTCTTATGACATCATTTATCTATTGTATGAAATGTCTTTAGACACTCTTGAAATAAATTATAATTCCAAGTTTATTGACTTTATCTCTTCAAGCTTTTCAGACTCAATATATTTCAATTTGGGCTCTAAAAAGAACAAGACAAAAAGATTAAAAAGAACCTTAGGAAAATTTATTAGATTTTGTTTAAAGATTAACAATTGAATGAGTAACTTTAAATTTTCCTTTTGGTGCTTCAAAAATAATTCATTATTTCTTTGAAGGATTAAAATGAACTTGTGCTTCTATGTTTTGTAATCACCTACCCAAAATAACATCATCAAAAAGACGTATGCGCTTTTCTTGTGGCTTTCGACAATCTTGAGAATCAAAAGGATTTTGGTGATATTAAGTTGTGTAAATGTTTTCCTCCACATTTCATTTGGGGTTAAAAATTGAACAAGTCTTGCGAATGTGAGTGGAACATATTGCATGTGTTCTCTCTTTGTTTCTAAAAAATATTTATCAAGCTACATATGTGTTTACTCACTTTTTTGCTATCTTAGAGGGTCTGCCTTGTGGGAAAAAGTAATCACCCAAGAGAATGACCCAACCGGGAACACACTAAAGCCAAGTGGCTTCCACCCAAGAAATAAGTGTGGGTACTTGAAGAAAAGAAAGTATCACGAGGATCATTCCGACAAGAAGGGCATAAATGGTCTCTTGTCGCATGGATGGTCCCCCATGAATGGAATGCCCACATTAAAACTCCTTTTTCAGAAAGGCCAAAATCCTAAACTATTTGTTAGTGCAAGAACGGTCGTTCTAAAGCCACCCCACATTCTTATGGCTTTTAGTATAGATGAGAAGTATGCCATGGGTACTAATGCTTCGCTGACCTATGAACTATTTGTCATGGAGGGGAGCTAGTGTGGTCAAGAATCTAATCATCCACTAAGAGTAAGCATATCCAGATTTATCCAAGTGGGAACCCAACAAATATTGTCTTTTCATCTTAGGATTGTGCATGTTATCATAATCAAAAACACTTTGTTTGGATTTCAAAACATTTGAAACAAACATTCTCAAATAATCTTCAAAATTTCAAACCCTTTGGAGGAAACCAATATCTTTGACTAGTACAAGTGCTCTTGCTTGCCCTAGGGATTCCATCCTTAGATGTTTCTAAGTACTTGTGTTTATCATCAGTTGTTTTCACTAGAGTCAATATTAGGAAACTTTTACCTTAATTTCCTTGATTCTCTACATAATGGACTTTGTGGGATGAGAAGAAGTTACGACATTAGACATATAGTTTCAAACCTTAATAAAGAAATTGTTTATGGTAAAAGGAAGTCACTAAGAAAATATAAGAACAATTGAGCCCCACACGTGTTCTTCCAAATTATTTCTTGTAAAATAAAGATCCACAAACCCAAGCTCAAAATACTTAGTCCAAGAGCTCATGAAGAATGTATTTCAAGGCTTCGTGAGGTAAGAGAAAGGTTGGTTTACAATTTTTACAAGAAATCTTCAAATAACGGCCCTAACTTTATGAATTTTATTGTTAGCAAAATCCTACTCTCTTTCAAAGATTTGATCTTCTCACATAGGAAGTGTCAAGCGTGTTCTTCAATACCGAGGTATTGTAAGGAGTTCTACCTAGGTCTAGTCTAGGATCAAAATTATCACTCACACCCATATCTCAACCATCAAAATAAAAAATCATCTCACCAACAAATCTTAAAAGACTTGAAAACATCATCCATACTAGACTTGTGGAAAAGCAAAATCATCTTGTTTGGTTAGATATGTGGGGATGAATCCTTCTCCACATATTTGATCAAATTATGAAATCACTGTGAAAATTTACCTCTTCATAAAATCCAACATCTTGAGGTCTAGGAGTTCATTATCTAAAATCATCTTGTTTCATAAAAAGTGTCTTGATGAATCCTTCTTTACACCTTTAGTCAAATTATCATATTCTATACGAGTCTACTCTAGGATAATATCCAACCTCCTAGAGTTTACAAGTTCACTATCCAAATCAATCCAGATCAAATCCCAAAGTCTAGTATCTCACCAAGGTTTCTCAAGATTTCAATCATCTACATCATTCATCTTCTATTTATCTCATCCCCATCTTTTTGATCCTTAATTATCCTACTTCTTCTCCTTTTGTGCCTAAAATTTGATCAACCTAAAGGATTAAACATTCTTGAAAATTGATCCTTATTTTATGGTGAAAACAAGATCACAACACAAGAACAATATGGAAATAACCAAGGAAACATCAACTTCAAGTGACCTAAGCCAAACTGCTCTTGGAATAAATCTCGTTCGATCGAGTAATCCCCTAAGAAATATCATTCTACCATCACAAAATCCTCAAGAGGAGGGTCAACTAGAGGAAATCACTGACAATGTCTTAGGGATGACACAAGATGAAATCCTTCAGATGGTGCAAAATCCTAAAAATCATCGAATTTGTAATGCCATGCTGAGGTTGTATCCCTCCTAATATATGCTTGAATTAGCAAAAGAAGGGATCACATTCCCTTTCGACTATGACATAAATACTCTTGTGGAGAAAGCTCTCAAGATCATGCCCCCATATCAAAGCATCACCCAAAGTATTCCGTAGATCACATCATCGATTGCTCCAACTCCACCAATTTTTAGCAAGGGAAGTTCATTACTTCATTTTGTTTAAGCACAACCCCTTGTAAATAACCAAGACTTGGATGCAAACACCATATTGGATCAATCCATCCCAATAAATCCATTACACCCATATGCTCCATTCACACTTCATAATCATAAAAATTAATCCTTCTCTCATGTAATCCCAACTTGTCCTCCTGACACACAAGCCTCTCTAACTATGATCCAATAAGGAGAATGTGATTTGTTTGGAGTAGGAGGAGTCTTTGATCCCTCATCATCATCTCACCAAGAGAATACACTGCCCATCTTTCCACCATTTCCACCTCTACCACTTGTCCATCAGCCCTTGGAGTTGGGTCTTCCCTCCTTTACCACCCACTGCATCAATCGATCAAGATCAGATCAGTTCTCTCATCATGGATCAAACATCATTTAAGATCCTCCTGTGTTCCATCGATGTGCAATGATGGATGGAATCAATCAAGTGACCCCAACAGTCAGTATCCACCGTTCCTATAGGACCTCCTCTCAAGGCATTCTGTCTCCCAGGGACTAGGCATCAATCAAATATCCACTTACATCGGGCCTTACATTCATCCAAGGAGGCCGTTTCCTATCTCACGATGAGTGGATGCCACAATGCACCATACCACAGAAATGAGGCTGGCTGCTCAGCAGGAATAGGCACAGTTAAGCCCCGGCAAAAGGCACAGTGAACCTTTAGTAGGCTTTGTGCAATGACAAGAGGCTGCCCCAGTATGCAATCATAGTGGCCCAGCAGGAGGTGTGCTCAGGTTTCCATGACCCAATATCAAGCTCAACAAGTGCAAGTGCACACACAATATCGGGCATAGTTTTAAGCAGTCCAACAACAAGCATATCAACAAGCCATGTAAGAGTATCAAGAACAACAAATAGTGCCCCAACAACATGACCAACAACAAGCGGTTTTGGCTCAATAGCAAATGCAAGCATTAATCATGCAACAAAGCTTGAAACAAACCCCCACCAACACTCCACTTGTCAATCAAACACCTCCGTCTAGGCCTTAAAACACATTCACTCCACTTCCTGATCCACAAGACAATGTGATGGCACAAATAAAACTACTCTCCCAAAAAATGTTGGATGTTAAATTAGAAAAAAAAAACAAGGAAACCCAACAATCTATGTCCTTATCCTTTTGACAAGAGCCTCAAAATGATACCATTCCCTAAGGGATTTGAAATCCCAAAATTTTACAAATATCATGGTTTGGGAAACCTTGAAGATCACATCAGGTAATTCCATGTACATTGAATGTAAATTTCTTACAATGATACATATTTGATGCGGTTGTTTTGTTGTAGCCTAGATGATCCTGCCATGGAATGGTTCTCTCATCTACCTACAAGCATTAGAACATTCCAAGAAATCATACACATTCCTCAAGAATTATGCATTCAACATCAACACAAATGTTAGTCTAAAGGAATTATCAACGCTCAAAAAATTGAAATGGGGAATCATTTGCCTCCTTCCTACAAAAATGGTGATCCAAGGCCAATTGAAGCAAGTGGGCCATGCCAGAGGAGAAACAAATTTGCACTATCATTGCCAATTTGGATAAAAAATTGGCATGTTATCTAAAAATGTAGTGCATCACCACATATGACTAGTTGATCCCCAGGGCACTCAACGTCGAAAGGGCCCTTATTACACAAGGGGGCATGCCTACATATTTTGAACGTCAAGATAGTCACCCATCCACCAGATATAATGAAAAACCTCACACATGGGTGAAAAATAGGAATTGTGAAGGTAGAATGTCCAGACACATCATCAACTATAGAACAACAATCATAGTAGCACAATCCAATACGGTAACCCAACAACCACCCCACAATAAATTCAACAACCTCAATAATCAAGGAGGACAACCTCCACAAAAAAATTATCCCCCAAGAGGAAATTCATAGCCCCTAGAGAATCAATCGAATCCATCATCAAGAAGTTAGTCAATGAGAACCTCATCAAAATCCCTAATGATAATTACCAAGAGCCTCAAGTGAAATCACCCTAGTACAATGAAAAAAACCTTTGTGATTTTCATAATCTGAAGGGGCATACAACCGCCAACTGCATGAAATTGAAAAATGTCATCCAAGACCTCATTGATGACAAAATCATAAATGTCAAGCAACCGGTCGATAATCAAGATTTGAAAATCTACATGAATCTGATGCCCAATCACAACCAAGGAAACAACAAAGGGAAGCAAAAATATGGTAATGTGAGCCATGTGTATGAAGTATTTTGCATATGCCTTGACAAAATGGTAGCTTTTGTTAGTATCAAGGGAGCCAAAGCTGATTGTGGAGTCACCACACATGGCAGAAAGGTCACCATTGTCAGGGCATCACAACCAACTAAGATCTCCACCTCAAATCAGATATCCATCCCTAATGGTTAAAATGTCCTTGACTAGTTAAAAATAACCCCTTCTTAGATCCCTATCATGGAGTTAATGATGTTTTTAGTTTCCCATAGAGAAATCCTTGAGAAAGGATTGGCTTCATCTACTATCTCCGCCAACCTTGATACAAAGAAATTCGAAGCTATGGTCAGTAACATCACCACTCTGAATATCCTCACATTTTCTAATCAGGACATCTCAACCTAGCCACCTCACAACTTTGCACTCCTGAAAAGGGTCTTTGTGGATGGGGGTACAGACCTCAACATTTATTCACTCAAGATTATAGAGAGTCTAGGAATCTTTGAATATTTCATTGAAAAAGGTAAGGGTGTCACAATTAGGGCTTACAACAATCAAGAGAGAGTGTCTCAAGGCATTATTCAAATCCTTATTCAAATAGGGCCAACTACTATGGAAAACTATCAGGTGCTTGACCTTGATCTGCCATATAACATCCTCTTGGGGAACCCATGGATCCATGGGATGCGAGCAGTTACATCACCTTTCCACCAATGTGTCAATTTTTCCTACCAAAATGAAGAGGTTACAATCTATGGTGATCTTGAACTATTTTCATATTGCAAGAGCCTAGAAACCAAGTACTAAAAATTCCTCCAGGTCCCAAAGAGCAATGAATGTCCCTCAACACCATAAATAGACCCATCCAGCATAGCCTCCACTTCTTTGACAAAGAAACCCACCATCCCTGACATATCCGACATCAAGCTTATAATCGAAGACAATGGCTGTGGGGAATACAAAATGAAGAAAGGAGCCTTTTGTCATTTGGGAGTTACCTCAATCCCCCATGGATATCCACAACCCACCAATTCAACAACACAAACCTTGAGAGCGGATCGGTTCCAATTCAAAAGGTGGGTAGATCTAAGCCAATAAGTTGTGGATGAGTGAGACATATCCAGTCTTCTCTATCAAGATGAAAGACGCACACCAACCCCTCCTATGGATGATGCAAACAAAGGACTTCAATTAATGTTGGGTATGGGCTATAACAAAGATGGAAGTTTGTGAAAGAACAACAATGGTCATCATGAACCTATCATTTTTGAGAAATAAATGAAGAATCTTGGTCTTGGGTGTACCCATCCAAGTGTAACCATATGTGGAAGAATTCCCTTGATTAAAATAGTCAGAACTTCCCCTCATCTATTGGTATTTGTTGTCTAGTTACCCGTGTCCATAGGTTGAGTCATAGATAACTTTACCTTTGACATAACCGATGTGTATAGTAGTAGTGATGATGAAGATGATACAATAACTGGCTTACCCATGCTTTTTGAAGAGTCCTCCATACTCATGATTAGTACCCTATATTTTGAGTTGGAACATCAAACCCACAAAATAAATTTGTTCTACCCCCAAATCATCTATTACAACCAACGAGGACCACCAGTTCTGGACACATTTAAAAATGATGAGGCGCTCTCGGAGTTCATGGGATTTAGGGATACGATACCATATGGAGATCATAAAGCTGGGTTTGACATCACACTGGACACTCAAGCCTATTACGGGGAGACAATTGAATCCTTCAGTCACAAAAGTGAGAAATTGAGAATAATCTCAAGGTCTTTGAGTGAAAACCACACTATGGCACTATTTGACCATAAAATAGTAAAAATGGACGCATCCAATGGTCAAAACATATTTGAGGCACCGAAGGATGAAGGATTCAATCTTCCCATCACTGTACTTCATCAATAAAAATCAATAGTCCTAGTAGAACAATGCAATCTTGTCAACTTGGGAACAGAGGAGCTATTGCACATAACTTTATATAATGAATCACTTGTCATGGAAGAAAAATAAATTTTAGCTGCATTCCTCAAATAAAGAAAATTAAATTTTGCATGGACTTATGCTGGCATGTGTGGGCTTGATCCAAAGGTAGTCATTCATCACTTGGTTGTATATCCTCAAGTAAAACTTGTGAGACAAAATCTCAGAGAGATGCATCCCCAAATAGCCTTGCTAGTCAAAATTGAAATACAGAAGCTCTTGGATGTAGAGTTTATATGCACGATTGACTTTCTAGAGTGGGTATCAAACCTTGTACCTATATCAAAGCCCACTAGGGGCATCCACATTTGCACCAATTTCAGAGACTTAAACAAAGTGTGTCCTAAGGATGACTTTCCACTACCCAAAATCAACATGATAGTGGATATGATGGCTAGACACGAGATGCTATCACTATAATGCATGAGTTTTCTTTATATAATAAGATCATGATAGCAAAGGAGGATCAACACAAGACAATGTTCACATGTCCATGGGGAACCTACTACTAGAACATGATTCTATTTGTGCTAAAGAATGCAGGAGAAACTTATCAGAGAGCCATGACATAATTCATAAGATGGTGGAAGACTATGTGCATGACATATTGGCTAAATCAAGAAAAAGACAAGACCACATATCAACTTTGAGCTCCATTTTTGATAGGTTGGAAAAGTACAAGGTTTAGCTCAACCCAAAGAAGTGTGTCTTCATAGCGCAATCAGGAAAAATCCTTGGGTATATCATGTCAATGAGAGGAGTCAAGGTAGATCCCACCAAATTTAAGGTGATCCTCAAAATGGAAGCACCCAAGAAACTAAAGCAACAAAGGAGTCTACAAGGAAGACTTCAGTCCATCCGCAAGTTCATAGCACAACTAGTAGATAAAAAAATCCCATATTCTCATGTACTCCACAAGGGGGTAGCATAAAAATGGGACAAAAAATGTGACCAAGCATTCAAAAAATTCAAGGAATACTACTCATACCGCTAGGTCTAATGTTGCCAATTCTAGGAAAACCATCAATCCTATACATATCAGCAACAATGATAGCTCTTGGTGCTCTCTTAGCCCAGCATGATGAAAATGGAAGGGAAAGAGCAATCTATTACATCAGTTTGACCATGGTAGGAGATGAGCTAAAATAAACACCTATTGAGAAATCTTGTGTCGTAGTCGTATTTATAGCTCAAAATTTTATACACTACATGTTGGCTCATTAGATCAAGCTACTCACAAAAATAGTTTTGCTCAAATACCTACTTTTCAAAGCAACTCTTATAGGAAGGAAAACTAAGTGGGTTATGATCCTAACATAGCATGGCATTGAATATGTAGAGCACAAGGCCATCAAAGGACAATTATTTTTGGACCAATTGGTAGAAGCACCAATGTATGTTGATAATTCATTGGTATCAAAGTTCCTCGACGAATCTATCTTCAACATAAACATAGGAGACCACTGGAAAATGTATTTTGATGGATCCTACATGTGGCATGGGTTAGGGGAAGGAATTTTCTTCATCACTCCCCAAGGAGACTGTGTACCCATATCCTACAAGCTATCATTCCCATGGATGAATAATATAGTATAGTATGAGGCTCTCATCATAGGGTTAAGAATTGGAATACAATGGAAAATTATGGGTCTTGAAGTATATGGAAACTCTTAGTTTATAATAAATCAGGTAAATAATGAATATCAGACAAAGGATGGTAAAATCACTCCATATAAGAGATTGATGGGGAGTCTCAAGGAATCATTCATTGATGTTACATTTGAACAGCTACCCAGAGTAAACAATAGAGCAGCACACACAATGGCTACAATTGGATCACTCTTGGAAATCCCACATAAACTCCCAAAATAGGAATTCCTTGTAGAGAATCTTCTCATACCAACATTGAAGGTACTAGAGTCTAAACTCATGCACAAAATTTTTGGTCCCAGTGATCCCTTGTACCATGACATTTACACCTACCTAGGAATAGGAGTCTTGCCTCTTGACATAACCCTCAAGGTCTCAAAGGAGCTTTTCACAAAAATTCTTCATGTTTCGTCATCCTAGGAAAACCCATCTACCATAGGAGCATCAAAGTGACCCTATTGCACTTCCTAAATATTGAAGAAGCTCAGACTACTTTAACTGAGGTACACAATGACATTTGTGGTTCACACTCAAGCGGTATCACTTTTGCTAAGAAACTGCTAAGGACATAATACTATTGGCTCACAATGGAAAGAGATGCACATGACTTTGTCATAATACATTTGCACTATTAGCCGCATGGGGAGCTCATCCATGCACCATCTTAGGAGTTTCATACCATTGTCATACCTTGGCCCTTTTCATAGTGTGGGCTTAATCTCATTGGTAAAATCACGCCCACCTTATCCAATGGCCACAAAATCATCATCACCACCACATAGTACTTTACGAAGTGGGTCAAAGCCATTCCCATGACCTACATAACTAGAAAGTAGATATCCAAGTTCATCCTGTGAACCCCAATCCTAGATACCTACACAAACATGGCAAACAAGCACATTATTAGATTTAAATGCAAGTAAGAACAAGGATTCCACATGAAATTCATTAGCAATGCTCAAAATAGGTAAATATGAAGAACAAGACAAGAAAAGCAATTAAATCCTATTTAAATAGGCAAATCCTCAATCGTAATGGGGAGTTGGTGCCAATTATGTGTAGAAATTGGCCCTTTCCCAACTCCTATGCAAGTTTGTGATGATTTGATGAAGATTTTATCCACTTTGGTTGAATTCCTGCATAACCTAGCTAAGAACTTGATTAAAATAAATGAAAATGGATATTCTTGAAGATGAAATTGAGTATAATAAGTTTACTCAAATTGTGGATGATCAACTCAATAGAGGAGGCCTCTATGTATAGATTTGAAGAATTGAAGATTGAAGGATTTGGGTGAATGTGGGACAAAGGACCAACCAATGAGAAGACGCCACTTGCCCACATGTGATTGGAGGAAGAATGCACACATTTTGGTGAATGTACCCATAAACGCTATTAGATTCAAATTTGAAATTTGAAAGTGACATGTTTAGAGGGAAGGTAAATGGAGTTAATGTCAATTGGCTCAATGCCAAGGACATGTAAGAGGAATTAAATGCCTTGTTCTAGA
>CM021107.1:592503964-592563722 GCA_007115665.2 Sequoiadendron giganteum | reverse complement strand
AAAGTATAATATATCCAAATTATAATTACTACGAATTATAAAATTAATTTAAAAATATATATGCAACAAAAAATTATCAAAAAATATCCATCCCCTAGATAATAGTGTGAAAACACTGTATTTAAAAAATTAGAATTGTATGGTTTCTATAAAAAAAGTAATGCAGTCGAAAGTAAGCATCATTTTTTGAAAATGATGTTTAGTAAAAAAAAATAAGTTAATAAAAACTAAATAAAATAATTCACAATTTTCTTTTAAATTTTTTTTAAAAATATAATTAGATTTTCAACAAAAAATATCACAAATCACTAGTTTGCTTCATCTTCAAATTCTTAATGGTTTAGCTTCTATAGGCGTATGAAAGTGAAGATCTGATGAAAAATGTTGATTTCAATGTCAAATTTGGCCAAAAAGTGTAACCAATTATTGTGGGATCACCCAGGGGTCTTGGGAGCTGATCCATAGATTAGCCTTGCCTACATTATACATGTAGAGACCACGTATTTTGAAGGACGATTGACTTGAATCAATGATGAGATAGATGGAAAAATGGATTATCATTTCTATTGTGACAAATGCCTAAAGGACTAACCTAAATTGTCTCGAGGGATGATCAAAGATCAACCTTTCCTACATTAAAGCTCAGAGATGATGTAGTTCGGGTAATGAAATACTCGATTATTGATGAGATAGATAGGAAAAAAAAATTCCATTTCTATTGCAACGAATGCCTAAATGATTGATAGAAAATGTTTCAGGGGATGATCAAAGATCAACCTTGCCTATGTTCAAGCTCAAAGATGACATAGTTCGGTTGACTATAGACTTAATTATTGATGAGATAGATAGGAAAAAGAATTTCCATTTCTACTACGATGGACACCTAAAGGACTAACCTAAAATGTCTGAGGGAATGATCAGAGATCAACCTTTCAAACATTCAATATTAGAGATGAAGTAGTTCGACTAGATAATGCACTAATATGATTTTGATTTTTAAATATTTTTGATGAATTTCTAATGTTTTTTGAATGTTTTTGGATTGTCGCATGATTTTGATGATTTAGATATGGATATGTGATGATATTAGTGCTCTATTTTATGCTTTTTTAAAAAACCAAGCTAGTGTTGATTGATCAGATTGATGGATTGATGATGATAACATTGATGAGAATACACAACAATGCAAGGATAGTGTTAAGGAACAGGAAGATTTCCACATTGATGATGATAACATTTTTTTGGATACACAAAAATGAAAGGATAGTGTTAAGAAACACAATGATTGGGAAGGATATCTTGAGATAATGATGGATTGATTGGATTAGATTGAGATTTTGAAGCTTGATTTGGAGAATTTTTTTTTTGAATGATTTGATGTGATGCTAAAGTTAAAATTAGATGCGACTGATATGGATTATTTGGATTGATGTTCAATGAAAGATAAACCTTGATAAGTAACATATTATCATCAAAAGATTCCATTGGGTATTGATTTGGAATTGGCTCACAAATGCTTTGACCAATTTGATTTCACGTTTGCCAATGTTTGGATCGCCACATAAGTTAGAGGATATAGATCAAGATTTATTCTCGAAGCAAGATGTAAATATATGCCCCCATATATAGCAATGTATGGATGGGTGTCATAAGCATGCAAAGGATGTCAAGGATTATCTTGTGAAAAGATAATTTTTTCGAATAGAGGATGCTTGTTTGAATAATGCTTTATGGAAGATAATGTTGGGAAGGATAGGATCATTGAAAATGACCCATGTCAAGATGTTTACCATAAACAAGTGTAAAGTGTGCACCAAAATTATATCAAGATCAAGATAAGATGGAAGATGGATGTAGATAGATGAAGATGGATTGGATAACTGGTTCCTAGATGAATGAATTTAAGATGGATGAAATGTTGGCTTTATTATGGATGGGATGAGATGCTTACAACTGAACTAGCACACATAGATGCTCAATTCTAAACATGATGCCTATTTTATATGTTTTGATCATGTTACTTGCCCAAAGCACCACCGAAGTGGTTTTCGCTGGAGGATGATTTTTTATCTTTACTATTTTCATGATTATTAGATTTTTTATATATATTTTTCGTATTTTTCAGGAATTTTTGCTAAAATATTTTAAGATCATATTGAACCACCTGGTGGTGTCGATGTAGATGCTTTTGTAATAATATTTCATTTGTATCTTGCTTGAAGAATCTACCTAGCCAAGATATGTGCACTTAAATGCAACTTTTGAAAATCCTGATTTACTTTATTGATACGAAAGTTAAATTTGTCTTTGTGCGCACATCAGGATAGAGTACCTTTTGAGTCCTTATGATGAAGGGTCATTCACAACACATGGTCAATGTGAGAATTGGATATGATACATGGAGGTGTGGATGGAGTGTGTTAAGGAATAAAAGATGGATTGGTTGATAGTTTTGAACTTTTGACTCTCCAAAATTGGCAAGATGAGCAATGATGGGTGGATACGAAAGTGTGCATGGAATTAGGACCAACTGCTTCATATACTTTGTACATTTCTTGAGAATCCTTCTTTTTCCTTTCTGGACATTGTTGATGGATACTTTTCCTTTTTTAATTTTGCCCCATAGTTTTTTTGACTAATACAGTTTGATAGGGATCATCTTTCTTTATGTTTTTTGGTATCCATATGTATTTGATTTGTCTAATATGCTTCCTAGCTTATTTTTCTTTGATAAAATTATTTGTTCTTTGATTCATATTTTTCTTTTGTTGTTGGTCCCAATTCGTGGATGGGGTGATGGGTGGATGAAGATTTGTGATGTGGCCTGTTGTAGTATTGGCATTTTTTTCATCGTAAGGATTATTTGTTCTCCCTATGTTGGTGCATGCTTGAGACAAATTTTCCCCTAGTTTATAGAGGTATCACTGATATGTTTAGATCCCTTAATTACCGAATAACCAAGACCTTGATGCCTAGGATTACCAATAATCTACACTAATTCAAGGATACCCTATTCATTTAGGCCTAATCCTCTACCTTGATCATTCATTTGTTGAAACATTTTATTTGGAATAGAATATGATTTAACTTGGAAACAAGGTGCTACTACTTTTTTGCTCTATGGTGGATCTTCAAAGGTGACAAATTCTTTATTGATGAGATAGCTTGCCCTAAAAAAGGTAAGTGATCCAATTTTATAGGTGATAGGATCCTCCATTTGTGGGATAAGTTCCTGATTGATATCTTTGGTTTGAGCTTGTGAAATATCATATTTTAATGCCTCTTCAAGAAGTGTTGATGATTCACTATCCACATAAAAGTATTCCTCATGATTCATTTCACAGGATGTTTCTGATTCATGAGTTTTTTAGGAGCCTCCTTCATGATCTATTTTTGATTCCCCACTTCTATAGAAGCCTTCTTCATGATCCACTTTTGGTATGTCTCTAGATTTTTCTATACCTTGATCATGTGTACAAATGTTAAGAGTAGGAAACTCTTGTACCTTGGTAATGATGTCAATAGTAGGAGACTCTTGTTTTGAATGAAGATTATCTATGTGTCCATCCAAAGAAAGCATCTCATGGGTGGATGGAGGAGTACGTGCTATATGTATATGATTATCTTTTGTGACATATTTTATAGATAGGAAAGTGTCCATTAGATCATTATACTATCTCAGAGATACAAATTCTTGATCTTGAGTGATTTCATAATTGCTTTCGACATGCTTTGGATCAAGTTCTTGACAAGGGTCGATTTCAAAGGATTGATTGCTTACAAAGGGTTATTGGGCATCGTCATTAGGCATGGGAAGTGGCTCAATACCCTTTTGATCTTTGAGTGGATTTGGATCAAATGTTGAGTTCAAGATTCTTTCCCTATTCGTAACCATGAGGTCAAAGGATGTCAATGTGTCTAAGGAACCATTGCTAGACCTTGGTGATAAATGTTGATCATGCTTTGTAATAAATTCTTGAGATATGTCCTCTCACTTGTTAGGTGATGTAGATACATTGTCAACATGATCATTGGTGGATGGATCTTGGATTATTTCAATAGGATCAAATAACATCAACAATCCTTGAAATATAGATCTTTGTAGGAGGGGTCTTGATCATGACTAAAAAATGGCTCTTGATGTATGTTGATTTGATCATTGGATGAGGTGGAAACATCTTCAAGGTGTTCATCAATGGATAGATCTTGATCACTATTTTCAAAAATTGTGGTGGGAATTTGTTGCAAGCTTTGTTGAGCGAGTAATTCCTACATTTTCTATTTAGCCAACAACGCTTGTTTTTTGTCATGTTTTTGTTGTGCAAATAATGCTTGTTGTTGGACTTGTTGTTGTTGTGCCAAAAAATCTTGTCATTGGGCTTTTCACACTTGTTGGACTTCTGGTGCAATTTGAGTGAATTGTGCGGCTTGAGTTGTTTGCACAGCTTGGGCGGCTTGAGTTGTGTGTCCAGCTTGAGCGTCTTGTTTTCGTTGTAATAAAGCTTGGGCCTACATAGCCAATTATAACTTTTGCACTTGTTGTGTTGCTAATTGTGCTTGTTGAGCACCTAGTTGTACAGCTTGTTGATTTTGGAGTGCCTTTTGTTGGGCAACTTGTTGAGCAACTTCCAACAAGATGTTGAATGAATTTTCCAAGTTCTATTTTGGCGGTGGCGGTGGTGGATTGGGCACAGTGTTGACTGTTTGATGAGAAAAATAGTCATTTTGATGATCGGGGTTTGAGTTATGGATGGTGTGATTGAGATGCTTGGTTGTTGGGAAACCATTCTTTGAGAGACTTGGGATGTGTTGACCATTGGGGTTGTTTGGATGGTTTCCATGTGTTCCTGAGATATTGATGACACAACTAGAGGATTTGGTAGGATGCTTTGATTTGGTTGATTGATGAGAGGTGAAGGGGGAAAACCCAACCTGAGGAATGATGTAGATGTAAGTGGTAGAGGTGGAAATGATGGAAAGATAGGAATTACTCGCTCAACAAAGCTTCAAGTGATGATGAGGGATCAAAGATTCCCCCTACTCCAAACAAATCACCCTCTCCTTGTGAGGTAGGAAGAGAAGTTTGTGTGTCTAGAGGATAAATTGGTGTTGCATGATAAGAGGTTGGATTGGTGGAATTATGGAATGTGAGAGGGACATATGGGTGTAATGGATTTATCAAGATGGATTGATCTTCAACAATTTTTTGATCTGGTGTGATGTTTAGATTTGGTATTATAGGTTGACTTTGAACATTTTTTTTGTTTGGAAATATCTTGCCTTGATTTAGGTAACATTTATTTTGCATGAGGTTACCTTGACTTGGATCAATACATTGAGTTGTCAATATATTTCTTAGATTTTGAAAAACATTGGTTTGATTTGTAAATATATCTATCCCAAAGTTTACCAAGTGTAGATTTAAAATTTTCATGTTTGGTAAACTTTGATTTGGTATAGTCACATTTGGCATGTATGGATTTGGTGGGATAATCTTGTTTGGAAGAAGACTTGTGCATTGATTTTTTAGTTGATAGATTTGTAGGTTTGGACTTTGATTTAAATCTATCAGAGGGAAAAGTGGTTCACAACTTAGATTGGGCATAATCACAATCATTGTACCATTAATGTTTGGAGGAGACAATGATCCCATGTATGGATTGTATAAATGTGAGTTTAGATAATCATGGCGTATCAAGCGGGTTTATATTCCATGTTCTTCTTGTGTTTTGACCTTGTTGCAAAAGTGAACCTCTAAGGTGTTTAGGACCAATGATGAGATGAAAGATGAAAGGCGTGAATGATACGGGTGTTTAAAATTTTAGGAAATTTGGATCAATGCTAGAATTTAGGAATTGATTTGATTTGATTTTAGATGAGGGTTGTTTCACTAAGTGTGTTAAGTCAAACACCGTGATTTTGGAATTGTAAACTCTAGGAAGTTGTGTTATCCTAGAGAAAAATCATGCACAAGAGGATAATTTGGGTAGGCGTGTTAATCCAAACAAGATAATGAACTCCTAGACTGCAAGATGTTAGATTTTATCAAGAGAAAGATTTGTCCACAAGGATTGATGATTTGACTAAGTGTGTTAAAACAAAATAAGATTATTTTGATTTTTCCTATAAGTTTAGCATAAATGATGTTCTCAAAGTTCCCAAAAGTTTGTTGGTGAGATGGGATTTGATTTTGATGTTTGAGGGATGGGTGAGAGTTATGACTTGATCCTAGATGAACCTAAAAGGAATTTTTTTACAAGACCAAGGTAATGAAGAACATGTTTTTCCGTAAAACTGGTTCAAACCAAAAGACCAATGTTTGCATGAAAACCAAATAGCTCAAAATGGACCAAGCACAGGTGTGGTTAAATTTTTTCTTACCTTTCTTAGATTTGGTTCTTTTTATCACAAACACTTTTTTGATTATTTTTCAAACTACATGTCTAATGTCCTAGCTTCTTCTCATCCCACAAAGTCCATTGTATGGAAATCAAGGAAATTAGGGAAAAAAATTCTTAGTTGTTGACTTTAGTATGGGAAAATTATGATGTAAATCCAAATTTTTAGAATCCTATAATGATAAAATCCCTAGGGAAAGCAATAACACTTGGTTTTGGTGAGAGGTATTTTCCCCTCCTAAAGGGTTTAAAATTTGGAGGATTTGTGAATGTTTATTTCCAATTTGTTTTGAGATCCAGGCAAATTGTTTTTTATTTCAAGCACATGCACAATCCTAGGATGAAAAGACAATATTTATTGTGATCCCAGTTGGATGAATCCAGCTACGCATATTCAGTGTGGATGATTACATGCTTGACCACACAGGTTCCCCCTTATAGTGCACTCGCTTCTCGGGTCAACCAAGCATCAATACCCATGAATATCCCATGGAATAATATTCATCTCTACAAAAAAATACATGTATATGTGGGGCATCTTCAAAGGACATGACTTTTTGCACCAAAAAATAGTTATGGATTGTGGCCTTTGCTAAACAAGGGTCTTAATATAGGTATTTTGTTCATGGGGGACCATCCATGCGGTGAGAGACCACTGCTACCCTTCTCCTTGAAATAATATGCATCATATTTCATAGATTTAAATGCACCCCAATCCGATAATTGCACAAACATGTCAAGCAAGCACATTATTAGATTTAAATGCAAGTAAGAACAAGGATTCCCCATGAAACTCACTAACAATTCTCAAACTAGGAAAATATGAAGAACAAGACAAGAAAAGCAATTAAATCCTTTTTAAATAGGAAAATCCCCAATCCCATGGGGGAGTTGGTACCAATTATGTGTATAAATTGGCCCTTTCCCAACTCCTATGCAAGCTTTGTGATGATTTGATGAAGATTTTATCCACTTTGGTTGAATTCATGTATAAACTAGCTAAGAACTTGATTAAAATAGATGAAAACAGATATGCTTGAAGATTAAATTGAGTAAAATAAGTTTGCTAAAATTATGGATGATCAATTCAATAGAGGAGGCCTCTATTTATAGATTTGAAGAATGGAAGATTCAAGGATTTGGGTGAATGTGGGACAAAAGACCAACCAATGAGAAGAGGCCACTTTTCCAGATGTGATTGGAGGAGGAATGAGCACATTTTGGTGAATGTGCCCATCAATTCTATTAGATTCAAATTTTAAATTTGAAAGTGACATGTTTAGAGGGAAGGAAAATGGAGTTAATGTCACTTGGCTCAATACCAAGGACATGCAAGAGGAAATTGATGATTTAATAAATCAAATAAATTGATTTATTGTGCAAGTTGCAAAATCTAGAGGATTGAAGTGATTAGGATGAGATTTAATCATGATTTGATCAAATTAAGTAGAGATTAGTTGATTTAACAATTTGACTTAGATTTTTGGATTAAATAAATCAAAGTTGAGAGAAATAATGATATTTAGATTTCATTAAATAAAGATTTATTTATGTAACTAAGGAGAATGGTGTTAGATTAAATCAAATACATGCTCATTTATTTAATTTAAGGGGATGACTTTAGAGATTTAATTAAATAAAGTTAATTATTTAATTAAAAGAGAGACTATAGGATTAATTAAACAAATTGATTTATTCAATTAATAGGATATGATGACTTTATCGGTTAAATTTGATTTATTTAATTGAGAGAGGAAATATGATGAATTTAATCAAATAAATATTATTCAAATAAATTAACAAGTAGAGGGGATGATTTAGGAGGAAACGATGTTAGTAAGACTAAGATCAAGTGTATAGGATCAAATTGTATATTTTCCATGTCTACACATCCTGAACTACCTTATATGCTGATATGGTGTACCTCAAGTCATTATCTCAGATAATGGAACACCATTCAAAAATCAAGATGTTGATGACCTTTGCCAAAAATTCAATATCCAACATCGCTTTTCCACTTTATATTATCCCCAAGACAATGGCCAAGTAGAATCCACCAATAAAACCATTATAAAGATCCTTAAGAAAATAGTCAATGATGCTAGTCATGACTCCAGTATCTATAGCTAAATCCTTCCTTATGGGATTATCACACTAGAATATGGAGAAAAACAAAGAAACATCCACTTCAAGTGATCAAGGTCAAACTAAGACATAGTTCAATCCCATGATATCCATTGACCTCCCGATCAATCCTCCTCTAGTACATCAAAATCATCAAGAGGAGGGCCAAGGAGAGGATATCACTAACAACAAGATGGCATAGGAGTAAATCCTAGCAATGGTGCAAAATATTGAAAATCATCGAATTGTAAATGTTATGTTGAGGTTATATCCATCCCAATACATGCTTGAGTTAGAAAAAGAAGGGGCTAAACTCCCTTCTGACTTTAACATTAGCACTATTGTGGAAAGAAATTTGTGTATCATGCCCCCAACCTCATCCGCACTTTTGCTTCCAAGTGTCACTCAATACATCCCACCAATCATATCATCTATTTCTTCAACCCCATTGGTTGCTAACAAGGGAAGCACCATGATGTGCGAACTCCAAAAACATCACCTTGTGAACAAAAAAGGGTTGAATATGAACATCACACTAGATCAACCATTCTGGTAAATCCATTACATCATTACATTTATCTTACATTCCATGATTCTTCCAATCCAACCTCTTATCATGCAACACCAATTTATTCTCTAGACACACAAACCTCTCTCCCTGCCTGACAAGGAGAAGGTTATTTGTTTGGATCAGGGGGAGTCTTTGATCCCTCATCATCACTTCAAGGGATTACACTGCATGTTTTTCTTCTATTTCCATCCCTACTAGTTACATCCACATCACCCCTTGGGTTGGGTCTTCCTCCTCTACCCTCCATCAATCAATCAAACCAAAGAATCATAACAAATCCTCTCATTTTTCCGTCGATATAGCAACAATAGATGACAACCATCCAAGCAACATCAATGATCAACACATCCACCATTCCCCAAGTCTCTCAAAGTATGGTTTCCCAAGGACCAAGCATATTGATCACACCATCTACAAGCCAAACTTTGATCATCAACATGACCATTCCACTCATCACAATGGTCCAAGCCATTCCCAATCCACCACCACCACCGCCAAAACACAACACGAAATATTTATTCACCATCACGTTGCAAGTTTCCTAACTAAAGGTACTCCAAAACCAATATGCTGCACAACTAGCTGCTCAACAAGCGCAACAAGCACAATAGGTTGTGCAAGCCAAAGCCTTACTAAAAAAACCACAATTTGCCCAAGTTGCGCAAAAAGCTCAAGCCATTCAAGTTGCCCAAGCTGTGCAAGCAAGTCAAGCCGCACAAGTTCAAATCGCACAAGAAATCCAAGTACATGCTCAAGCCCAAACCCAATATCAATCCCAACAAGCGCAAGTGCAAGCATAATACGAAGAAAAATTGCAAGCAACCTAACGAGAAGCATATCAAAAAGCCTTGCAAGATTATCAAATAGAACAGGAGGTAGCTCAACAACAAGCCCAACAACAAGCGTTGTTGGCACAAAAACACCACAACCAACAAAAAGTGTTGTTGGCACAACAACAACACGGCCAACAACAAGCATTGTTATTTAAATTAAAAAACAGGCACTACTTGATTAGAAAATCTTGCAAGAAACTCCCACCAACTCACTCCACCTCTTGATCCACAAATAAAACTACTCTCACAACAAGTTCTTAATCTTCAATCAAGAAAAAAACCAAGGACACCTAGTAATTTGTGTCCCTATCCATTTAACAGGATCTTAGTAATGGTACCATTCTCGAAGGGATTCAAAATCCCAAATTTTTAAAAATATCATGGGATAGGGAACCCTGAAGATAACATGAGGGAGTTCCAAGTACATTGTATGGAAGTTGCATACATCAACACATATCTAATTTAGTTTTTCCCTCAAAGCTTGGTTGATGCCTCCATGGAATGGTTCTCTCTTCTACCTACTAGCATTAGAACATTCCAAGAAATAAAAAATGTCATCCTCCAAAATTATGCATTCAACATTATCGCAAATTCAGTCTAGAGGAACTATCCACACTAAAAAAAGGAAAGGGGGAATCATTCACCTCCTTCCTACAATGATGGTGATCCAAGGTCAATCGGGGAAAATGGGGCATGGCAAAGGAGCAACAGGTATACACATTCATTTCTAATTAGGACAAGACCTTGGACTTTTATCTAAAGATGCAATCAATCACCACCTACGACCAATTGATCCCCAAACCGGTCAAATTCGAAAGGGCCCTTATAACACATGGGGGTATGCCTACCTATCCTGAACATTAGGATAGTCACCCATCGACTAGGTAGAATGATAAACCTCACACATGGGCAAAGATCATGAATGCCACCAATGATGGAGTGGTCGATGCTAAGGTCATGATCAGTGCTCCAAAGAAAAATAATCAAATGAATCATCATCAACCGTAGAATAATAATTGAAATAACATGCAAGAAAATGTGATAAACTAACAACCACCCCACAATCATATCAATAATCTCAATAATCAAGGAGGACCAACTCCACAAAACAAATATCCCCCCAAGAAAAAATTCACAACCCTTGTGGAGTCAATTTAGTCCATCATGAAAAATTTGGTCAATGAGAGCATCACCAAGGTCCCCACTCATGATAATTACAATGAACCCCAAGTGAAGCAACCCTAGTACAACAAAAATCTCCTTTCTGATTATCATAAGCTCAAGGGGCATACGACCACCAATTGCATGAAATTGAAAAACATCATCAAAGATCTCATTAAGGATCTAAAGTAATAAATGTTGTGCAACTAGCTAGTAATCAAGATCTAAAAATATACATGAATTTTATGCCCAACAACAATCAAGAAAATGATAAAGGTAAGCAGACGTCTTGCAAAGTGAACCATGTATAAGAGGGTCTTGTCGTATGCATTGATGAATTGGTCACTGTTGTTAACACTAAGGGATCCAACGCTGGTTGTGGAGTCACCACACATGGCAAAAATTTCACCATTGTTAGGGCATTGTAGTCATCTTAGACCTCCACCTCAAAATCCATTCATAATGGTTTCAACATCCTTGACCAGTTAAAAAGAACCCCTGCTGAGATCTCCATCATGGAGTTACTAAAGATTTCAACCACCCATAGGGAAATACTTGACGAAGAATTAGCTTCATCCATTGTCTCTGCTAGCCTTGGTACAGAGCAGCTCCAAGCTATGGTTGGCAACATCATCACTCCAAATCTCCTCACCTTTTTCGATAAAGACTTCCCTGCCCAACCATGTCACAATCATGCATTACACCTCAAATTCTCAGTTTATAGGAAAAATTTCAAAAGGGTCTTGGTGGATGGAGGTGTGGGCCTAAACATTTGTCCCCTCAAGCTCCTAAAGAATCTGGGAATATCTGAATATTCCTTTGATAAAGACAAAGTTCTTACAATTAGAGCTTATGATGACCAGAAAAGTGTGTCTCAAGGCACTATCAAACTCCCAATCCAAGTAGGGCCAACTACTATGGAAACCACATGTCAGGTCCTTAACCTTGATTTTCCCTACAATATCCTCTTGGGATGCCCATGGATCCATGGGATGAAGGCAGTTTCCTGAACATTCCACCAATGCGTTAACTTTTCATACCAAAATGAAGAAATCACAATTCATGGTGATCCTCAACCCTTCGCCTATTGCAAGAATCTGGAAGCCAAGTTCTATAAAGTTCCCCAAGTCATGAAGAATGTTGAGGGCCCCTAAAATTCATATGTTGACCTATCCAACATTCCCTCCACTTTTGGGAAAAATAAACCTTCCATCCTTGACATATCTGACATCAAGCTCATGATCCACGATAATGGGTGTGGGGAATACACAATGAAGAAGAATAATTTTGTCATAGGAGAGTTACCTCAATCCCCTAGGTAACATGGGTGACCCCAACCAGCTGAAACACCCTCTCACACTTTCAAGGCGAACTCTTCAAGATTCTGATGTTGGGGGGATCTAAGTTGGGAAGTCGTGGATGAAAGAGAAATTTCAAGCTCACTATACCAAGATGCAAGGCCCACACCTAATATTCCCATGGATGAATGAAGCAAGGGGCAAAAAATGATGCTTGGTATGGGCTACAATAGAAATGAAAGCCTTGGAAGGAAGAGAAATGGCCGATTAGAACTCTACGTTGTTCATAAACAATTGAAAAATATTGGCCTTGGGTGTACCCCTTTGAGTATAACCATATGTGGCCGAGGTCCCCCAGTTAACGCAATCATGAATCCCCCTCAGTTATCGATAGCTGCCCTACGATTACTGTTCAACAAAAACTACTGAGGTCTTTGCAGTTTTATATTTACCATTGCGGGTGCACCTTATTTTTCTATGCTCACTGTCTTTGGAGCTCTCCACGTGGCTTCCTCATGAAACTTTTCACTTTTCCTTCGCTTCGCTTTTCGGCAATCTTCATCTGTGTGTCGCATGGCTCACACTGGCTACTTTTCTGAGTTGGGCACACCTCATTCCTTATTTTTTTTGGAGCTCTCCACGTGGCTCTCTCTCGAGGCTTTCTACTGGGCACCTTTTCAACTTTCTTTCAGGCTCCGTCTGAGCGACACGTGGCATTTTTGTTTCTGCACCGGTTACCTTGGAAATGCCGACGGATCTTTTGTACTTCCTGCTGCCGTATGTTCTCCCCTGCTATAGCATGGTTTTCTGCTTTATGTCGTAGCCTCACTGGCGTGTTTTTGACTGATCGATATTTACTGTGGTGGCTTGAGATGATCTGAGGCATCGATCACTACACGTGGTTTTTCTCTTCTTTGGATGTGTCTCCAAGCAGTGGGCTGGCCAATAAATGGGGCCTTGTTTTCTTTCATTAGGTTGTTGATTAAGTTTTAAAAAACTCTCAAGCACCAAGAAGTAAACCTCTTGTAATAGTTGCTTTCAATTCAAAGATTGCGGACTGTGCCAAATAGTTTCGGTCTTTCTGTTTTTAAGCATTTGTTAGGATTATTGACCTGTGTTGTTATCTTTATTTTTGTATGAATGCCTATTCTTCAGTTTATGTAACCTTTCATAGCTAAAATGAATGCAGACCATGTTTCTTCAACTCTTCTATGTTAATATAAAGTTATGCTTGATTACATTATACAAATTAGAGGGTATTTTAGCATGATAAGTGCTTTTGAGAAAATTATCTTAAATAACAACAATTTAGTGGTTCGGGCCTTTGCATTCTGTACTGTGCTCTGGTAAAGTTGTCTAAATACTTTGGTGCATCGCCTGTAGTGTAAATTTTACATTCCTGTAATCTCCTTCACTTTCTACTTTACCCATTAAATGAAGAACCGACTTCGACAAAATCTCGGAGGTTACTTAGCTAGCGCATGGTGTCCGCCAATAGCTAAGTTTCCCATAAGGTTGTTGCTACATGCAAAATATTGCGTCAACAATTCTTTTTTTGTCATGCCCGGTGGGACCCGAACTAGCACGTACGCTCGATCTTTATAAGTGTGTATGAGCCATCGACCTGTGACTAGGTCACAGATTGCAAGATTCCTTGGCTAGCTTGTTTCACCTTTAATTTATGTGCACTCGAGGGGTCGCCAAGGTAGCCCTTCACCACCTCTGTCTCCTCCTTCTCTGACATCACCTAATCCACCCACATATATGGCTCCTAGAAATTATGTAGCCTAAGACTCTGATAGTCCATTAGTAGCACATGTGCCTCCTACAGTATGGGCCCCTATCCCCATTTCTGCTCTAAAGGTGATCCCTAAATATTCAAGGGATGAATCAAAGACACCAATGAAGCAGCTACAAGATGTAGCAGATGTATGTCTGGTACATGGCGTATCGAACAAAAATGTAGCCCTCAGATTGTTGGCTTCCTCCTTCTGAGGAAAGTAGCTAAACTGGTATAGGACTTTACAAGCTGGTACTATTTCTTCCTGGGATCAACTCAGAACCCCGTTTTATGAGCATTTTTCAAACACTGGCAACAAATCTTCACTGTACCAGCAACTGGAAAATATAAAGCAAGCCCCTCATGAAGCTCTGCCTGACTTCAATTCAAGATTCCATTCGACCTGGCAGAGAGTGCCTGTGGGTAGCTGACCACCTCTGGATCTAGCATTTATGTTCTATTTGAAGTCAATCAACGCCGATATCTCCATAATGTTACAAGCTTTGGGCGGAGACACTCTTCCTGATGCTTACACCCTAGCTGTCACTGCAAAAAATAATCTGATCACTGTAGGGAAGTTGGCGCCGAGACCCATCATGCCATTATTCCCCAAGTGCAACATTGTAGAGGCCAAAGTTCCCTCCACCAGCACTCCTATATCTCCTCCCCAATCTATGTACACCTATCCCGGAAGTGTTCCAAGCATGGCCCCGATGGCAGCTCCTGTGGTAGCTCCTATGCCTAATCCTATGGCTACCGAGATGAATGAGATGAGAGAACAAATGCGGTCTATGACTAATGAATTGACCACCTTAAAGTGGCAGCAATACAGCTATCAAAAGCCTACGTAGAAAAATTACCAAGGCGAAAAACCTCTGTACCAATCAAATCAGTGGTAGGATAGGTCACATGGGAATACTTTGACTCAACCAAGTAATCAAATGGTTCTGGTAACCCTGCCTATGCAGACTGGTCATCCTAGTTTGAATAAGGAACTGGTAGCAGGACAAAACAATTTTGTCGAAGATGCTAACTCATGGTGTTTTCCTTGCAATGATGCACACATGTCGCGAAACTGTTCGCGGGGAAATTTGCAACAACAAATTGTAGATCAACGTAGCCAGGGCAACGCATACATTTCCGTCAACTCACCATATGCTTCTCAACAAATGGACAATGCAGTATTCGCCGTGCAAATGTCAAGGATGTCTATCCAGCAAGAGTTGGACATTGTTCTGAACTAGGCTCTCTTTTCTTGGATGGAAGGAGAAGAGTCAGCATTTCCAAATGACATCCCTATAGGTAAAATACCCTGAGTGCAATTTGATTATAACACTCGTTCCAAGCATAGATTCACTGGAGAGTTCACAACCTTACCTACCAAAGCTACATCACAACCAATGCCTAGCCAAGTGGCAAGCCTATTGCCAATCCCATCACAGTCACAAGTCGCTCTTCCTAGCTCTCCAAGTCCACTTCCTCTAAAGGAGAAGGTTCCATCGATCACTCCAGTTGATGCTAAACCATCGGATGTACCAACCGCAAGGCCTGTACCAATCGTCAAACTGAAAGAGCAAGCCACTACCACTCACCAAGTACGAGTGCAATTCAATGTGGTGGAGCAATTGAAGAAGTCATCAGCCAACACTTCTCTGTGGGATGTCCTAGCTATTCCAGAGCAAAAGGTGCTACTACAAAAGGCATTTTCAATTGAGGAGGATTATGAGGTTCCTGCCCTATCTAATGGAGAGGGTGTATCTAGGCCCGACTTGGATAAAGTGCTAACAATTCAATCGGAGGAGAAGCTCGAGTCTGAAAGGGAAAGTAAGCCTAAACCTAAGCCTTTCTTTCGAACACTAATTATTGGTGACAAGCTTCTGCATAACTGTATGATTGACTCTAGTGCTAGCACCACTGTCATGCCAAAGCACGTAGCTAATGCTTTGGGTATAAAATATGAGCCTCTGAATAAAGGAGTCATGCAGCTTAATGGAAACAAGGTTGATACTGTCGGGATAATCAAGGGATTACCTATGACTTTGTTTGCCTTCCCTAGTATCATTGTAAATTAGGATACCATACTCATCGATATCCCTCATCTGTTCAGGATCTGTTTGTCCTGAGAGTTCACTGCAAACGTAGGAGGATATCTAGCGCTAGACTTGTCGCACTTGATTATGAGGACTAAGCATGGGGCTAAGATGAAACTATTATCAAAAACTCTTCATTCCGAACATGTAGCTGATGAGGCTTTGCTAAATTTTGAAGCAGCACACACTTCAATCTCTCAAGAAGAAAGGTACAATGTGGAATTTCTTGAAGAAGAAGAGGCTACTAGCTCTCAGACAGTAGATGAAGAAGATTCGTTGAAAGAATTTATTGATACAGACCCTTTCAGGAATTACCACTCAACTGGCCTCAAAAATTATGTTATACATGAAGAGGGGAAGATCATGCCCAAGGTTACCAAAGAACCTAAAGGTGAAGAATCTTCAGAAATATGGACTTTATACTTTGATGGAGCCAGATGTAGAATAGGAGCTAGAGCTGGGATTTGTTTGATATCCCCATCTGACGATAGAACCTTGAGGTCCTACCATTTCTAGTTTGCATGCTCAAACAATGAGGCTGAATATGAAGGTCTCGTCCATGGTTTAAGCCTTGCAGAATAAATGGGTGCTAGATAGACAAGTGCCTTCGGAGATTCGGAGCTAGTGTGTAACCAAATCTGCAGGACTTCTACTACTAAAAACATCCATATGCGATCTTATCGACATAGAGTCTGGGATCTGATTAACAACTTTGAAGCATTCAATATCTAGGCTATTCCGAGAGAGATGAATTCTGAAGCCGACAAAATGGCAACTATAGGGACTCTATTCGAGCCAGCCTCTGAATTATTAAGAAATAAGCATGTGGTAAAGGTACTCATAAGACCTGCTATTCCTAACAACAATCAAGATTGGAAAGTATTTTATAGCGATGCTCATATTACATAATTCCTCCAGTCATCTAGAGAATTCGTCGAAGCTTAGAGAGATCAAATCATCTAGTTGAAGTCCAACAAGCTCTCGAGAGGCCTAGTTACTCTGGAGAGCATTTTTTATTTTGATGATGCGACAAGAGACAAAAGAAAGCTGGTGGCAAATAAAGGCGATTACACCGATTTGCATATCGGGGAAGATAGGAGGCTCAAAGTTGGGAAAGAAGTCTCACAAAAGAATAAAGATGGACTAAGACACTTCTGCGAAGAATACCCGAGTGTAGTAGCTTGTTTATATGATGATCTTAAGGGATATGATCCTGGAATCATCGAGTATACTATTGAGCTATCTAAAGGGGCAAAGCGAGTTTACCAAAAACAAAAACCTGTGAACGCAAAGATAGAATCTCTCATGTCACAGGAGTTGAACAAGTTGATCGCGTCTCGAATAGTGTTCCCGATCAAACATAGCACTTGGGTGTCAAACCTTGTGCCAGTCCGGAAGAAAAATGGAGATATATGACTATGTGTGGACTTTCGAGACCTAAATAGAGCATCCTTCAAGGAGTATTACCCCCTGCCTTCAATGGAAGTAATCATGCAAACTGTTGTTGGCTCTGAAATGTTTTCAATGCTGGATGGTTTTTCGGGCTATAACAGGATTTGGGTAAAGGAGGAGGACCAATACAAAACAACGTTCACCATGAAATGGGGAACATATGCATATGCTAAAATTCCTTTCGGGCTCTGAAATGCTGGAGCCACTTTTCAGAGAGCTATGGACGTTGCTTTTAAAGATTTGATCCATAATATTATACTCATCTACCTGGATGACTTAACAGTATTCTCAAAGTTTGTTGATGATCATTTGGAGCTTGTTTTCCAGAAATGCCAGGAATTCAGGATCTCCTTGAACCTGAAGAAGTGTGTGTTTGGAGTTCCCCAAGGAATGTTATTAGGGTATGTTGTCTCCAAAGAAGGCATTGCCTTTGATCCAGAAAGAGTGGACGCGATCCTAGAACTCTCGTTACCCATCAACAAAAAAGGTGTGCAGTCTTTTCTAGGAAAAGTCAATTTTATTAGCCATTTTATTATGGATTTTGCAAGTATTGTTCACCCTATTATCTTAATGCTCAAGAAGGAGAAAATTTTCAAATGGATAATGGAAGCTAGAAAATCTTTTGAGTTTATAAAGGAGGCTATTTCTTCCACCCCTGTGTTGGTTAACCCGGACCTGTCGAAAGATTTTATTACGTATTTTTTGGTGGTGGAAATAGTATTGCCACAGTGCTCATGCAGAAGGATGATAAAGATACAAGGGAGTCCCCTATTGCTTTCTACTCATGAACCCTAAAAGAGTATAAAGTAAATTATAACTTTGTAGAAAAATAGGCCTTTGCCATTATTAAGGGGATCAAGAAGCTTCGGCATTTGATATCATATAAGAAGGTGATTGTTTGTGTACTACATCCTAGTGTGTGAGGATATATCATGGAGGGAGAAATCACTGAGAAGAGAGCTAATTGGATCACCAAGATCCTAGAATATGACATTGAAGTCAAACCTATCAAGACCATAAAGGGAAAAAGATTGTGCGAATATATCACTGAAAACAGTGAAATGGTGATAGAGCTTGGAGCTCTGGAGCCTGTGTTAATAAACGAAGAGAATTTCCAGAGCAACTGGCTTGATGATAAAATAAATTTTATGCAGACAGGAAGGTATCCAATTGATCTCCCATATTTTAAAAGACATTTCTATCACCTACAGAATAGCAATTATGTCCTTTTGGAAGGTGTCCTCTATAAAAGGAATTTTAACGACATCTTGCTAAGATGTGTGAATGAGGAGCAAGCCAAAAATATTTTAGAGCAATACCATAATAGCCCTGCCAGTGAACATTTTTCTGCAAGAACCACGACAATTAAAATTATATGTGCAGATTGTTTTTGGCCAACACTTTTTGATGATGCGTTTTCATTGATTAAGTCTTACAAGGAACGTCAGTTTTATGTCAGAAAGAGACAGAATTCCGCCATGCCTTTGACGCCTATGGTGGTAGAAGAACCTTTTGTTCAATGGGGTTTAGATTTCATTGGGATGATTTACCCTTTTTCTGCTGCTAGACATAAATGGACACTAACAACAATTGACTATTTTACCAGGTGGGTTGAAGCAGTGTCGTTGAAAAATGCAACTGAATTGAAGATTGTTAATTTCCTAGAAGAACTGGTGGCCAGATTTGGCCCACCTAAAACAATTATCTCTGACAATGCTAAGGATTTTCTCACCTCAAAAATAATCCAGTTCACTCTAAAATACGAAGTGTTCCTAAAAACCTCCTCTAACTACTATCCACAGGGAAATGGTCTCACGAAGTCTACTAATAAAAACCTCATCAAGTTGATCAAAAGCATAGGCTCGGAACATCAAAAGGAGTGGCATAGGAACCTCCAGATAGCACTCTAGGCAGATCGAATTACATCCAAGCAAATACTAATGACTTCCCCTTACAAGATGGTGTACAAGAAGGAGGCATTGCTGCCCATCACCATGGAAATTCCCGCCCTACAATTGCTCAAGTCCCTAGAAATTGAACAAAATGGGGGGATGGAGGTGCATTTTTTTGAGTTGCTCAAGGTATAAGAGAAAAGAGAACACGCCCTAGAAGTAATGAATAGCTGCTAGCAGGTGGTAAAGAAATGGTTCGACAAAAGGGCTTTTGATCAAGGGTTACAATGTGGAGATTTGGTCCTCAAATTCAATGTGCGCGGAGCAAAGCCCAGACAACACAACAAATTTGACAGTCTCTGGGAAGGGCCATTCAAGATTTATGAGTGTAGACAGTTCAACTCATTCGAGTTGGAAGATGTGGAAGGTAACACCTTGAGTATTCTAGTCAATGGAATACATCTTAAAAAATTCTATTAATTCTGCCTATGTGTTATTTTTGTACATTTGTATATATGTAATTACTCTTCCCGGCTTTAAGTTTTTGATCCTCTCGGTGCAAGAAATGAAATATAGCAATGATGCGAACAATTGAAAGAAATTTGTAAATGGGCTAGGTGCTCTAAAAGGGACATATATTATATTCATCAAATTTGAAAATTTTACAATATATATTCAAGCCGAAGGCCTTGTATTAACACTTACACATGCCTACTATAGCGCGGAGCTTGTAAGCATAAAAAAAAAAAAATTGTAAAAAATCATCTTCATTCTCAAGATATCATGGGGAGGAACCAGCAATCATGGCAGCAGGTGGCACAGAGTCAGGAAACACCATTCCTTCAAAATCTTCGTACCACTGAAGATTTTGAAATGGCTCAATATAGTGCACACGCATCAGGAAATATCAGCCTACGCGGACTTTGGCATGATGCTCCTCGTAAGTTTCCAGCTCGAACTCAAAAAGGAATGGCCTGGTTGGAATGATGCCTCCATACAGCTATTGTAGGCAAAAGTTTCAAACCAAGGGAATCCCACGATCAAATTCGGCCGCACACACATTTTGCTCCAAGCCTTCAAGGTAGCGCTGAGGGAAGACCCGTTTTGTTAGCTTTAAAATCTTACGCTTGGAGACGTTAATGTCCAATAGTGAGGTGACAAAGTGGGAGAAAATGGTGGTGTTCACCCAGTATTGCTCTTCATACTGCACATAATCCTTCCTAAGGACCCACTTGATTGCCTTCACATATAATAGATTTTTCACACCTATCATACGCTTTAGGCGCCAGCATGCAATTTTGCCAAGAAAGGTAGCCTGGGTCTTTTCACAAGTAAGCCTCACTGGTGTTTCCATGTTGTCTATTTTTCTACCTAAAAATGAAAATTATTAAGGCAGCAGGAGCTTACTAAGCTAGAAAAGCTTGAGGATGTTGTGATTTGTGATGTTGTACAAAGGGTCTTATTTATAGACTAGCTAAGGTTTGCCAGCCGAAGAAAATCATGATTATCAGCTCAGCCCGAGTGTGTTGTATTGCCTCGATTTTCAGCATTTCAATGTGCGAGGTGATGGGAAAGTGTAGGTGCAACATGCAACTTGCTCTGTCGAGCTGCAACATCAATTCACGGATTAGCCAGGTGTCAATAATATGAAGCATCGCAGTCTCATCTGAATAAGATTAAATTATAGAGAAAATCTTTGTTGGGCGATGTGCCTTGTACGAGCATTGAAATCAATCGATGCAGATAACCTGCAGGGAGGCTCGCAGGGTTGGCCTGGTTCGTCTTTCGAGATAAAATTTGTCTCCATCACGTGTGAAATATTGTCAATTAAATGCTCGAGTAGTTTGGCTGGTTGGCGATCTTTTCACATGAATAAACTGGTAACGCATAGTAGCAACTTGGGATAAATGACTCGCACGTACCTTTTTCGGCCGTCTTTCTCGAGAAATCAAAAAAGAAAGTTATAGCATGTAGAGAAACATATTTATTACAAAAGTTACCAAAAATTGAACAATTAAGGCATTCGCAAGAAGGGAGAAGTTTTCAAAAAAGCTAAGCCATTTGCCAAAGGTTTGCAGAAAAAACTCTTGCCAATATAAAATGGCCAAAATTGTAGAGGACCCTTTACGGATCTTGGCTCAAGTGAGTCTAAGCGAGCGAATGAGGAACGCACCCCATGTGCAGCTTTACGACAGGGATTTTGATGCCACTCCGAGCATACCTGTGAAACCTAGCCGGTCTTCCACTCACCCGGTGAACCAGAAGTTATTAAGCACTATTCCTCATAGAGACTAGGCAGTGGTCTTGGAATATTGGGATAATGTCTTTGATCTTGAGTTATTTTGCAATTCTAAGAGCCTTAGGGAGGCCGCATGCGAAGGAATGAAGCATATGATAGACCAATTTCATAAATGGCTATGCTTTTGTGGGCTCGCATAGTACATGGTTCCCTTGGTGCACCCTTGCCCAGAGGTTGTTGGAGCATGCGCGACATGTTTCGACCCGAACACAGGGGTTATCAACGGTAAAAATTTTAGGGTAGTCATTAGCCCTGAGGCTATTCACGATATGTTGTGCATCCCGCTTCCCTTGGGGAATGAGGTTGAAAATTTTGAAGTGGAAAGAATGCAACAAAAGTAGGGAGAGGTCCAGTCTGGGCGACATTTTTATCGTTCTGAGCCTTAGCAAATCAGTAGTTCAACCGTGCCTGAATTCCCTTTCAGTTTGAAGGATCTAAAAGGTGGGGCTTCTTCTTTCACTTCGACGCTAGAGATGGTGTGCGGTTTGGACTTGGACGTGAGGGTTTTTCAGTTTCAAATGTCCCCCTAATTTATGTTCAAAAATAATCATGAGTCTCCACTCCTAGACTTTCCAAGAGTTATTAGTGATGGAATTTGGTAGCAATTACAAAAATTTGGGGTCGGCTCTAAGTTCAGGTATTCGCCTTTCTTGGCTTACTTGATTTTGCAATAGAATGTGGATTACTTTTCAATGTCTATGCTCCTGTCTATTTTTTATGAGGGTGGCTTAAGGAAGTCAGTTTCGACATGGACCCCTATCATGTCAAAAACCTTTGATTATTATGCATTCTCGGATGGATTCATAGCCCCAACTATAAGGGCTTTGGATAAGGCTAGCATAAATATGACCGAACGCATATCACTCTGATAGAAGTCTTAGTTGGGGAAGTTAACTCCGCCCTATAGCTGGTTCTTTGGTGTGGATTTCACCATGCTCTGCATGCCAGGATTCATCCAGGAGCCTTTCCAACTTCCTCATTTTCTTTCCGATAGAGTGTTGGCCCTAGAGGCAATGAAGCAGCTATGTACCCTTGAAGATGATTACTGGGGAGGAAAGCACTTAACCTCCCATTTACTATTGCCAATCATGTTCGGTTCAGTTTCGTTGGTTAAAAAGAGGACTTCGAAGATTGATACCTCGGTGATTTTGCTTTCAAAGTTGGGTCACCTCAGGTTGGTATTAATTGATGATACCTGGAATTACAACCTTGACAATAATTTATCGGAAATTGGCAAAGATCCCACATTCGCCTCGGCCATTCTAGGACCTCCGACGAAACGCCGAGGAGGGAAATTTAGGTAGATATGTAGGCCTTGAATATTTTCCTACAGTGGATGGTTGACTGCCATGGCTAAATTTTTATCACATAGTGGGGAGCGTTAACCCAAAGATAAATATCAACTCCTCCCTGGTCACCCAATTGAGTAAGCTCGATTGGGTGCCCGATAAGATGCAAGCCTTTTGGATATACCAGAAGGAAATTTTGGCAATTAGCAAGATGCATAACGAGGTAGCCCTCAATGATAGATTTTATGACATTTGAGAAAATGAACACCCGGATGTTAAAAATTATCCGAACCGATCAACATCCGTGTAGCAATATAGAAGAGAGGAGGCTACCGTGGAATTAGAGGAAGAAGTAAATCGAAATCCCCTTGCCATTCTCAGGAGTCCAATGCATGAGAAGAGTACGGGTAAGTAGCCTGTGCAGGAGGAAGAGCCGCACGCACAAACATCAGAACCAGCTGCCTCCTCTAAATCAACATGGAGACAGGCAAGGACTACCGACGGTAAGAGATGGGTCATTCTTGACCTCGATGATTTTCCAGAAGAGAAGCGACAATGAACCGGAGAGGCCGGTGTGGAGGAGGAGCAGTTGAAGAAGGGGGTAGTCAAAGCATCTATGACTCCACATGAGCATCAGGTAAATTTTCCTCTTTCTTCTCTCTCATCTATATGTCTAGTCTCACCTTAGTCTGCCCCTACTCTTTCATCCATGCCAGTTCTCTCCGCCACTGGATTGGGCGGGCATCCCAGCCCCACTCCTCCTGCTTTCCCACCGTTATCTTCCGCTTTCCAAGTCTTGCCAAGAATGCAATTTGGTGTAAGTTTTGGGCTCGTGGGCCAACAATTTTTCTCCCCAAGGCCTAGCCCTTTGGTTGATGCATCTTCGGTTTTCCCTTATACCTCATTTTCATCCCCTCCGAGTGGTGAATTCATTCCGCCATTCTCCCCAACTATTATAACACGACCAAGCAAAAATTATGATGTATCGGCCACGATGTCTTTCTCGCTGGGTGTCCCTGAGGAGTATCCTTTTGCTAGTGGACTGGGTATTCGGGCCCAGGAATATTTCTCGTAGGTCGATGCTAATAAAAGCACCCATGCTAACCAGATCAACAAAAGAAGACTAAAAGATGTAGGCTGGTAGGCAGAGCCCTTTTTCCAAATCGTATTCAAGGAAGGCCAAAATTCCTTGATGTTTGTGAAGCTCACTCCTAATGTGGTCAATGTAGTAGGCAAAATGCAACCTAGTGACTATTTTGTGAGTGTTGTCGGGTTAGACTTGCAATAGGCCCGCCCACAAGATAAAGTTGAGCTGATGGAGGAGACCCAAAAAATAGTAACCACTAATTTTCTCAAGCTCAACCAACAGGCAAAGAAGAAGGATGATCAGATTGCAGAGCTCAAAAGTAAGTTCGACATCTAGGTAAACAAGTTCAAAGCCTAGGAGAACGAAATAGGGCGACTTGAGAAGGAGAGGAGCACTTTCGAAAGTCAGATCAAGGAGTTGCAAAGGTTGAGCGAAGAGATCGTTCCGATTCTCGAGCTATAGGTCGAGCAGAGCAAATGAGGAGAGGCTTCGAGCTGAGTCCGATTTGCTAAACACGGGAATGAAGGAGCTCCAGCTGAACACCACTACTGAAATTGCTGAAATGAATACCAACATAGAGTTGGAGGTCCAAAGGACTAAGCGGGTCGAATTGGCCCTGGGAAAAAGGGAAAGGGAAGTTCTTGCCCTGAAGGAGCAGATGTCCGCATTGGACAAAAACTTGGTAGAAGCAATTGCAGGTCTAGGCAGCAAAGAGGTAGAATTGGCTACCCTAAGGACTCAACCCCTTATACCCTGGATGAGCTCATTAGAAATTTCCAAAAAGTTACATGCATCATACTGGGACAAGGTGAAGGCTTTATGCCTTGCTCTTCAGCCCACCTTAAAATTTATGGCATAAGAGGCTAGTCTCTGCGGAACAGTGAGTGAATCAATTCAGGAAGTTCATGAGTTAACTTCCGACAAGGTTTCGGAGGCTAAAATTTTATTAGGTAAGTTATATACTGCTTCAGATGAGGTATGGACTGGCATGGGCATCAATGACCGAATGATGGTGGCTTTGTGCATAAGTAGCCTTATATCCATGCATGAGGCCGTTCAATAGGTTGCGGATTGTAGAGCTCGGTTAAACTAGGTTACCAGCGACATGCGGGTGAAGTTTTCTCATTTGACTCAGAGAGGCCTCCCTTCGCCTTTCATTTTTGACTAGGCAGTACCGGGCGTGGAGCATATTGTTGCAATGATCGAAGAGAAGAAGCGAGACCTTTCAATTTTCTGGACATTTGATCAAGCTCTGACCGCTGAAGAAGTCTAGGGAATAGTGCATCAACTACCGTAATTTTTCTTCCAAATGGAATTGGAAGCAAAAGTGTCAGGTGGATTACCCTTCAAAGTAGGTATTGATCTCCAGTTGGCTCATGAGCATCTGCGAGCTCTCTTTGCACCGTCAAACAAAGTATGGACCAATCTATAGGCTGCCCTCTTGAGGTTGTGAGCATTTTTTATGTTGAACAAAAGTTTTTGGGGATCTCCTTTCCACGAGCGAAAAGCCCCTATGAGTCGCCAAACTGTTCAACAAAAACTACCAAGGTCTTTGCAGTTTTATATTTACCATTGCGGCCGTGCCTTCTTTTTCTATGCTCACTGTCTTTGGGTCTCTCCACATGGCTTCCTCATGAAGCTTTTCACTTTTCCTTTGCTTCACTTTTTGGCAATCTTCATCTGCATGCCGTATGGTTCACATCGGCTGCTTTTCTGAGTTGTGTCTACCTCGTTCTTTATTTTGTTCGGAGCTCTCCATGTGGCTCTCTCTCTTGGCTTTTTGTTGGGCACCTTTTCAACTTTCAGTTGGGCTCCGTCTCAGCGACACCTGGCATTTCCGTTTCTGCACCAGTTACCTTGGAAATGCCGATGGATCTTTTATACTTCCTACCGCTGCGTGTTCTCCCCTGCTACTGCATGGTTTTCCACTTTATGTTGTGGCCTCACTGGTATGTTGCTGACCAGTCGATATTTACTATGGCGGTTCGAGATGATTTGAGGCGTTGATCACTGCATGTGGTTTTTCTCTTCTTTGGATGCATCTCCTAGCTGTGGGCTGGCCAATAAATGGGGCCTTTTCTTCTTTCATTAGGTTGTTGATTAAGTTATAAAAAACTCTCAAGCACTGAGAAGTAAGCCTCTTGTAATAGTTACTTTCAATTCAAAGACTACAGACTGTGCCAAATAGTTTCGACCTTTTTGTTTTTAAGCATTTGTTAGTATTATTGACCTGTGTTGTTATCTTTATTTTTGTATGAATGCCTATTCTTCAGTTTATGTAACCTTTCATAGCTAAAATGAATGTAGACCATGTTTCTTCAACTCTTCTATGTTAATATAAAGTTATGCTTGATTACATTATACAAATTAGAGGGTATTTTAGCATGATAAGTGCTTTTGAGAAAATTATCTTAATTAACAACAATTTAGTGGTTCGGGCCTTTGCATTCTACACTGTGCTCTGGTAAAGTTGTCTAAAGACTTTGGTGCATCGCCTGTAGTGTAAATTTTACATTCCTGTAATCTCCTTCACTTTCTACTTTACCCATTAAATGAAGAGCCGGCTTTGACAAAATCTCGGAGGTTACTTAGCTAGCGCATGGTGTCCCCCAATAGCTAAGTTTCCCATAAGGCTATTGCTACATGAAAAATATTGTTTCAACAGTTACCAATATCCATAGTTCTATCCCTAGACAACTTCAACTTTGATATAACTGATGTATGTAGTAGTATCGATGACAAGGATACCATAACTAGCTCACCCACTCTTTTTCAAGACTCCTCACTACTCATGATTAGTGCCTTATCCTTTGAGTCAAACCAACAAACTTACAAAATAAACATGTTTTTCCCCCAACTCATTGATTATGACCAACGAGGGCCACCGATTCTGGACATGTTAAAAAATGATGAGGCGCTCTAGGAAATCATGGTACTAAGGGATACGGTACCATGTGGAGATCATATGGTGGGATTTGACATCACACTAGACACATAGGCCTATTATGGGGAGACAATTGAGTCCTTCAGTCGCAAAAGTGAACAATTGAGAATAATCTGAAGGTCATTGAGTGAAAACCACACTATGTCACTTTCTAACCATAAAATAGTAAAAATAAAGGACGCATCCAATGGTGAAAACCTCTGTGAGGTTCTGAAGGATGAAGGATTCAATCTCCCCCCTATTGTACTTCATCAAGAAAAATGAGCAGTTCTAGCACAGCAATTGCAATCCTATCAATTTGGGAACAAAACTAATACCACAAATCACTTTCTATGTTGAGTCACTTCTATCAGAAAAACAAGAGCTCCTAACGACATTCTTAAGGGAAATAAAGGTAAACTTTGCATGGACCTATTCTGGCATGTCGAGTCTCAATGCAAAAGTCATGGTTCATCACTTACCTATCTATCCAGGGGCAAAGGTAGTAAGATAGAAGTTGAGAAAGATGCACCCCCAAATAGCCTTGTTAGTCAAAGTGGAATTTCAGAAGCTCTTGGATGTAGGAATCATAAGGCCAATTGAGTCTAAACACATAAAAATGACTTAGGCATACAAGGTCTATTTTTAATATTTTCATCCTAGCATAATTATGACATTTTAATTATGTTTCTAACTCACCGTCAACTATTAATGAAATAATTCATAATTATTTAATTAATTCATATATTTTTATTCTTCATGATTATTAAATAAATAAATTTTAATTATTTATTTAATGTGTCACTAATTGTCTAATGTCTTTCTATAATTAAATAAATTTCTTAATATATTTAATTTTTTTTGTCCATTATGTCTTCCTAATTATTAAATAAATAACTTTATTTATTTACTTAATTTGGTCCACTCTCATGAATTTTAAATTAAATCATTTATATTTAATTTAAAAGGTTCCCTTTGTCACACTGTTCTATAATTAAATAATATCTTTATTATTTAATTTTCGTCTAGATTAAATATCTTTTTGTTGTGCTCATTTTAATTAAAATTTATTTATTTAAAATAAGTCACACCACCTAAATTAAATAATTTTATTATTTAATTTCTCCTCTTTTACTATACTCATTTTAAATAAAATGTATTCATTTAAAATAAGTCTCACTTTCTAATTTCCCTATTTGAGTAAATAATTAAAATTAAAATTATTTAATCTCACATAGCCCCACCACTTTTGAATTGAATTAATTTTTAATTCAAAAGGTCAACATCACCTCTTGAATCAAATAATTTAAATTATTATTGGATTCTCTAGCAACTTCATTTTGTGTGCCCAAAATCTCTTGTCACATGTATTTTCAGCCATTGATTTGATTTTCTAAAAATCAATCTTGACCATTCCTTTCAAATCTGACCTAATGTTTCCCTAACCCTAATTTTGGGTCGTTATATTGAATCTCATCCATTGATTCTAGGGTACTTGTTGACTTTTAATCTTGGCTATTCAGACAAAATTGCATTTTCTATAAAATGGCAATTTTAGTTTCATTTTGACATATCTTGCAATTTCATATCGTGCAACCTCACATCTTGCAGTCTCATTTTATTGCACTTTCATATTCTTACATGCTTCTTCATTTTTCATAGGCATATTTAGTTTTCATTTGACATAGTTTAGACATTTTAGATGCTTACTAGTTGCAGTAGGGCATAGTATTGCATATAGTTGTTCAAATCTTTCAACATTTGATTAGGGCTTGTCATTTCCATTGGCTTGCTCATCATAAATCTAAGGGCACCAACATATTTCAGCAAGTTGAGAAGGTGTAATGGAGGTCAGTCATGGAGGATGAAGATATCTAGTGAGATTGTTTCATCTATTCCTTTGCACTTCATTATTGCTTTGGGTTTTCATTTTTTGCATCTGATTTGCTAACCCTAGGAAAATTCTCATTGTTACATTAGTGAAACCGACATGAACCTGACATGTTTTGATAAATTTTGAAGAATTTTAGAGTTGAATTTTTTTTGTTGTAGGTTTTGTTAGCATTTTATTGCAGGTTTTGCATCATTTTGGGGACAAAACCCTAGTTTTCAAAGATTTAACCATATCGCACAAATGACTCCATATTTTCTAACAAAATTATTTTTTCAGGTTAGGGACAATATCAAGAGCTTCTAGTCCAAAAACTAGACTTTTGGAGTTGTTTTTATTTTTTTATAATTTTGTTTGTTATTTTCATGAAAAATCAATTTTGAGAGAAACTTAGTGAATTTTAAAGATTTATTTATAGTTTCATAAAGCTCTCGGAATTTCGATAGGGACCCGTTTTTTATCGTTTTAATTTTCCTACAAACTAATTGGACAAAAAATAGATCTTTCAAAATTAGGGTTTCAAAATGATTTGCTTATATCTCACAAACAGTTGTAGATTTGGAATGATGTCAAAAACCTTCAATTAAAAAATCAGATTTTTTGGACCTATTTTGAAATTTTCATAATCTTTTATGATTTTTCGTTAAAAATAAATTTTGGATGCAAAACAACAATTTTTTTGGGTTTCTTTACATTTCTCGAAAGCTTTCGAATTTCAATAAAGGTCTATTTTCTATATTTTTTACTTTTGATGTAAAAAATAGTTCCAAACATCGGATTTATTTTGACTAGCTAACCGTCTAATATTAGTGATCAATTATCTATTAGGGTTTTGGCTTGGTTGTTGGTTTTGTGAATGTGTTGGAAAAATAAACACTTCGTGGGTCCAAGACATCTTTTCAAACTACTAACAAGTGGTTTTGTAGGTTTGATTTTCCAAGGATTTTATTTGTAAAACCATTTGTGCTTGTTTTAGATCAGCAAATACTTCCATTGGTGCTTTAAAAATAAACTTTGCTTGTCTCACTTCGATTTAATTAGGGAGTTAAAGAATTTTTCTTTATTTTTCTTGAAGATGGTAAGTGATTATGCTCTCACCTTGTGCAAAATAGGTGATCAAAATACCAAGCCCATCTATTTTTGTGTCACCCCGATTCAATAATAGAAGTATCCTCTCCCCTTAAGCACTTGTGCTATCCTGGGTGTAAGAGAAACGGTTATTGACTCTAGGAATTGGGCCTCCACTAGGTCAATTAGGGTTAGGGAAACACTTTTTTCTGTATGGTAGTTTAAAGATTTTGGGTTACTGATTTTCTATTTGCAGCTTTTGGCGAGGAGTCTAATATTTGTTTTCTTTGTTTTATTTCACAAATCTTAAACAAACAAGTATAAATTTGCATTTTTTTTTTACATTCATGAGTTAAAATGAACATGCATGCATATTCATTGGATTAAAAAAAACATAATATTGCATGATACCTCATTGGATTAAAATAAATTTGCATCTCTTCATAGCATTGGGTTAAAATGAACTTTTAGTTAGCTCACACTACAAACGGTTAAGATGAGCCCCATGTTTTGAAAAATAGTACAAATGATTAAAATGAACTCCATGTTTTTTATGTCTATCAACACATTTCATTTTGGGCTTAAAATGAACACCATGTGAGTGTGAGTTGAGATATTCATGTGCTCTCTCTTTGTTTTTAAAAAAAGATCAATTGAACTATGAGTATTTTACCTCGCTTTTGTTAACCTTAGATTTTGGGCCTGCTTTGGTGGGAAAAAGTATTCACCCCAAAGCAACTCAAACCAGGAACACATTAAATCCAAGCAACACCCAACCCGTATATAAATTTTAATGTTATGGAAACCTTAGCCTTACAAAAATCCCCACGGACCAGCAATTGAGTGCCCAGTACCCTTGTGGTGCGTCAAAACCTGTAGAATGTAACCTCTATAGATTGGGATGATAATGCCTCTTGCATGGCCTTTTGAACAGGTGCCTAAAATAAATCCTTTATTTTATAAAACAAAAACCCTTCTATTCTTTGGTGCAGCAACGTTCGTTGCCAAGCCACTAGCACCTGTGCAGTTCTTAGTAGAGATGATTAATCTGCCATGGGAGTTTCAAACAGGTTGGAAACTTGGTTGCCCTGAGAAGTGAGTGCATTGTAAGGGGGAGCCCGTGGGGCCAAGCTTTTGATTTCATCCACTAAGGATATGCGGTTAGTGCGATCCATAGGAATATTGTCCTTGCAGCCATAGGATTTTTGTAAAATGATTTCTATGTGGTTGATTTTCATTTTTTACAACACCATGTGTTTGCCAACTATTTTCAGACAATTCGAACAAATAAACATTAAACTTTCCAAAATCTGAAATAAATTTTCCAAACTGAAGCAAATCTTTACAATCGACCTAAAATTTTGTCAAATCACTTCTTGCAACGCATTTTCCATCATGAACTGCATTTGTCAAATCAAGTCCTCAATTTTGCACACTTTGGGATAGGAAAAATTTCCTTTCTTTGTTAAACCATTGTATCAAAAAGTAAATTGTCATTGGACCAAGTCAAAAAAATCAATCATTTTGTCATCTGTTCCTTCAAACAAGTCCTTTGACAATCCAAGTTGAGAGATTGGCCAAACTTTGGTTGGTTTGAAAACCTTTCCTAAAAATCATTTGACATAAGGCATCCCCTTTTATCACTTTGCATTGTCACCTTGCATAAAGCATAGCCTCATTCCATCCATAGTCATGTCTTCAAGCCACTTTGATATGCTTGCTAGTTGAATTTAATTCTAATTTCTCAGTAATGGTCAAGCCCAACTGGCTAGGGACTTCAAAACACTATACCTCCAATCCAAGTCCAAATTTATAACCCCTAGCCCTCCATCCATCTATCCATCTTACCAACAATCCATGAGTCCTAGTCCTCTATCCATATACTATCGAAAGTCCCCTAACACCATCCATGGCACTAACTCACAACAAGATTCCATTAGTCATACCCAACCCAACTTTGACAAGGGAAATCAGCCATCCATCAATCCAATCCAACCTTCCACATCATATCATAGTCCTTCATCCTATCCTAATCTTCCATCCATGTCATATCCTAGTCCTCCATTCACGTCATATCCTAGTCCTCCATCCACATCATATCCTTGTCATGCATTCATGTCCTATCCTAGTCCATCATACCTTAACCAAGTCCAAAAACCCATAACATATCCTATTCCATTACACACCAATCCATTCCAAGACACTCCATGTTCTCATGAAAACATATTTAGTCATGGTGTCCAAAGTCCCATATTCTTACCTACACTTGAGGATACATATCAAGAGGCAAGTCCAAAGCATGACATCATAACATCACCGTCTTGTCCAGATTAAAGTAGTTTATTAGACCCCATCTTGACATCCATTCAAGAAGTCATCCTAGACAATCATGGAATACCAAATAAACCTATCCTTGGTCAAGATTCCATCCATAACCATGTTATCCAAGATGAAACTATCCTTGGTAAAGTCCCAATTTTCAATCATGTCAATCCAACTGAGCCCATCTTTGATCAAAACACTACTTTTGAATAAGTCCAAAATGATCCACTCCTTGACCTTTATGCCCTTTATGATGAAACACTTAAAGATGACCCTCTCCAAGATTCCAACATTGACACTACCAAAAATGACACACTTGCCTCCATGGGACACATAGATGATCTACCACTAGAAGAAGAGTCTCCTAGCATGGACATATTTGTAAATGATTAAGTTATAACTAAATTTAGTGGCCTCTATGACCATGACCATGAAGACAGTTTCGAAATAAAATTCGAAGCACCGGCAGAACAATCAAAATCTGATATGTCATAAAACCAAACCGAACATTTCAGTCAAAAATATGTCCAACAGGTCAATGAAGCTAAAAAATCCTATCTGTTAGGATCATCTATCTTGTTTAGAGTAGGCTTTCTTACCGCTGAGGAGATTTCAAGCATTCATTTCCACAATAAGGATGGGTTGGCATATTGCTTCGAAAATAACAAGTACCCCATCACAAACAAAATTTTTCAGAACATGCATTGTCAGGGAAAAAGATTAGGCCTACACAAGCAAGGAATTTTGGAACCCATACAAGTTCAAGCACATTACAAACATCAAGGTCTTGGCTATTCATCACTCATCAAATCTAATGATGTTAGTGGTCCCTCTTCAATATTGGGGGTAACATTATCTAATACAAATGTCAAAATGGGTGTCATGAGTAGTCCTTGTCATTAGATTGTTGCCAACACCCCTTCCCTCCACACCCCAGACCATCATTCCATCATGAATAAACCTTCCATTTGGAACCAAAAAAAGTGTTACAAATCTAAAATTCAAAATCACATGTCAAAGGCCATGGAATCAATCAACAATACAAGTGGAAAAATGAAGCTAAAATGGATCCCAAAAAAAAAGGATCAAGTCAAGAAACGAATGAATCGGGCAAAGAAAATATGCCAAATCCAAAATTCAATCAAAATGTGGAGCCACAACACAAGAGGACTCCCACATACAATACATGTCCACCTCCACCAAAATGGCCATAAAGAAAGACATATAAAAGTGTTGGTTCAAAACACTATCCTAATCTGGCACACAAAGTTTGGAAAATAAAAACTAATACACTCAAACATCCAACCAAACCGTCCATGTCGACCGCCATCCGTCATAATCCTACATCCTCCTTAAAGTCCAAACGTGTCAGGTCACAAATCCATCACATCTTGGCATAAAATCTCTATCATAAGGACTCTCATGGAACTCTATCACGATCTGCATATTCTGATAAGGCCAACTCTAGTATCAAAAAGGATCACAATCACATCAATAAGTTGTATGCAAGTTCTATGATCATAACAAAGAAACTACTTTAGAAAGGTCATTATTGGCATGTCATGGCACCAGTCTCTACATCAGCATTTTCAAAGGATTCACCAATGTCAGTGTTCATCTAAAAGGCTATTCGAAAATACAAAAAAATTGAAAAAGATAAAAAAAAAAAAAAAAGTAGTAAAGAGAAAAATTCCGTCCAATAGTGACAACCATTCTTATGGTGCATTGGATAAGTACCATGATGAAAACCTAGAAAATAGCCGCCATGAGTAAATTAATTGTCTATATGGACCATTGCACTTGGGGGAAAGTTATCTCATTTCCTATACTCTTTACATGAAATTTTTGAAATTTTCATCCATCCATCTAAACCTTATCATGTCCATCCATTTTCCCACCTATTTTGATCTTGACAAAGACTAGGGGAAAAAGCACAAATCATGCTTTGGAATGTCTTGGACATGTCTATCTTCTAGACATACCTTAGTCATTGAATATCATGTCATTACATTCATAGCCTTCTTTTCGCTATGCAACATCGTCCTTAGAGACCATATGATAATTCTCCTAGTCCAAGCCATCCATTGTCCTTTTATGCCTATCACCCATCTTGGTTTCCTTTGTCAATGGTCTAAAGATCCCTTGTCATCTCATCTAATCCTCATGAATTCATTCCACATGCAACAATATGGAAAACCTAGCGCGTCATCCAAAACATTCCTTGACTTTGTCCCTGGCCCTATTGTAGACTTTTATCCACTTTTCATATCATTTTCATCCTCACGCTTTTTCGGGATGTGTCCTTCCCATGTCAAACAAAGTTGTCATTGTCATCATCACTTGTCAATCGGTATTCAGCTTGACTAGTAGAAAAGTTATTGTTGTCCTTGGATTCATGTGCATGAACATCATTCACATGCATTTATCACAATTTTTCATAAAAATTGGAAAATGTCCTAAAAAAATCCTAAAAAATTGTATAAAGTCCTGAAAAAGACCTAACAATTGAAAAATGTCTTGAAGAAAACACAAAAACATTCAAAAAGTGTCAAAAATCTCAAAACAGATTCAAAGTAATATCTTGTGAGTCTAGTCAATCACGTCAATCAATCTTTGTCCAAGTTCGAACTACGTTGTCTCTACGCATTTGCTACATAGGAAAGATTCATCCTTGAATCCTCGAGACATTAGGTCAATCTTTCTAGGTTGATCAAAATAAAATCATGATTCAAACTTTTTTCCTTTGGACAAGGTCATTGGTCGTGTCGAACTACGAGGTCTCTGAGTGCACGACATACGCAAGGCCATCAATTGATGAGCCCCCGAGGTCACACTAGGTCAGTCCATTAGGGTTCATGGCACAACATTTTCACACACGCCAAAATCTCTTCAAATCGAGCAAATATTCCATAAATCCCGAGCAAGAAATCTATCAACAGTCTATTTCATTAGCAATTTCGATCAATTCAACATCTCAACAATGACATGTAATCAATTTCTATCAAGAAAATTTAACCTAGAAAAACTTTGGGTTCTTCTTCAGATGTGTCCTTCTAAAGAGAAACTCTCGTCATTTCTTTATTCTTTTGGATGTGTCCTTCCTAAGCATTGTCCTCATCATCTGGCTTTTTGATGGATTCTCCTAACTCCAAGAATTGATCTCCTGGATATCAACGTCATTCAGGATACATCCTTCCTAAATTTGATATCGTTTGACATTTGGCAACCTTTACATTAAAAAATTTGACATTCAGACACACTTGGAAAACACTTGGCACTTGTCTTTGGCCTTTTCATCATGTTACTAATTTTTCAATGAGATCCCGACAATAGGATTTAGAGAAACAGTGACGTCTCATGATGTTTGTCTTGTCTTTTGACACTCATAATACTAGTTTCTCAACGATGTCCTGACTACGAGATTTAGGAAAAAAATGATGTATCATGATAGTGGCTTTATTTTGTTCTTTTGGAAATCTTGTTTCTAGTTTCTCGAGGATGTCCTGGAAATAGGATTTAGAGAGACAACGACATTTCATGGTTTATCCTTCTTGTATTTTTCTTCTTATGCTTGGTGATGAAAAAAATACTAGGGTAATTGTGCTCTTTGTATGAGTCACGATCATCCTTTTCTGTGACTCCTTATCTTATGTGATGGTACAACCTTGCACACCTTGATTTATGTCATATCATGGTGTTTGTTGGCCATTACAATAATCTACCCAATGATGATTAAGAGCAATGAATATTGAACTCCTATGGTAATATGTTGAAGGATATGGTCTAGGAACTAACATGCATCTCATATAGGCAATACATCCATATCATCATCCATATCTTTTTCACTAACACTTTCTTGTCCCATCATCTTCTAGTCTACTCATCAATTTTGCAAGCACACCCTTGTTCTTGGAACTTGTCCATCCTCTTGAGGGGGCATACCATAACCATCCTTGTCATTCTTCCTCATCCTATTTTTCACTGGGGATTATTTTTGACTTATTTTCTTTGCCACAATCCGACAAGCTGCATTATGACAAAGAGGGGCAAATGTAGACACATAAATATGATCTAGGCATACAAGTTCTATTTTTAATCTTTTCATCCTAGAATAATTATGACATTTTAATTATGTTTCTAACTCACTTTAGACTATTAATTAAATAATTCATAATTATTTAATTAATTCATATCTCTTTATTCTTCATGATTATTAAATAAATAAATTTTAATTATTTATTTAATGTGTCACTAATTGTCTAATGTCTTTCTATAACTAAATAAAAAATTTCATTTATTTAATTGTTTTTGTCCATTATGTCTTCCTAATTATTAAATAAATAGCTTTATTTATTTATTTAATTATGTCACTAATTAAATCTTCTTTCTAAAATTAAATAAATTTTTATTTATTTAATTTTGTCCACTTTCCACTATAATTAAATAATTATGTTTAATTATTTAAATATTCATTAGCCTCTCCTCTCCTAAATTAAATAAATTTTATTTTTTTAATTATTTCATTTATATTTAATTTAAAAGGTTCCCTTTGTCGCATTCTTCTATAATTAAATAATATCTTTATTATTTAATTTCCACCTAGATCAAATAACTTTTTGTTGTGCTCATTTTAAATAAATTTTATTTATTTAAAATAAGTCCCACTACCTAAATTCTCCTCTTTTACTATGCTCATTTTAAATAAAATGTATTTATTTAAAATAAGTCTCAATTTCTAATTTCCCTATTTGAGTAAATAATTAAAATTAAAATTATTTACTATCACATGACCCCACCACTTTTGAATAAGGTTAATTTTTAATTCAAAATGTCAACATCACCTCTTGAATCAAAAAAATTAAATTATTATTTGATTCTCCAGCAACTTCGTTTTTTGTGCCTAGAATCTCTTGTCACATGCATTGTTAGCGATTGATTTGATTTTCTAAAACCAATCTTGACCATTCACTTCAAATCTGACCTAATGTTGCCCTAACCCTAATTGTGGGTTGTTATATTGAATCTCGTCCATTGATTCTAGGGTACTTGTTGACTTTTGATCTTGGCCATTCACACAAAATTGCATTTTCTATAAAATGGCAATTTTGGTCTCATTTTGGCATATCTTGCAACCTCACATCTTGCAGTCTCATTTTATTGTAATTTCATACTCTTAAATACTTCTTCATTTGTCATAGGCATATTTAGTTTTCATTTGACATAGTTTAGACATTTTAGATGCTTACTAGTTGTAGTAGGACATAGTATTGCATATAGTTCAAATCCTTAAACATTTTCATAGGGCTTGTCATTTCCACTGGCTTGCTCATCATAAATATGAGGGCAACAACATATTTCAGCAAGTTGAGAAGGTATAATGGAGGCTAGTCATGGAGGATGAAGATATCTGGTGAGATTGTTTCATCTATTCCTTTGCACTTTGTTATTGCTTTGGGTTTTCATTTTTTGCATTTGATTTGCTACCCCTAGGAAAATTTCCATTGTTACATTGATTATCTTGAATGGTTGTCAAATTATGTACATGTTTCAAAGCCAAATGAGGGCATCCGTAGCTACATCGACTTTAGAGACTTAAATAAAGCATGTCCTAAGGATGAATTTTCACTACCAAACATCAACATGATAGTGGATATGATGACCAAACATGAGATTCTATCACTAGTGGATGAATTTTTTGGATAGAATCAAATCATGATAGCAAAGGAGGATCAATACAAGACAATGTTCACATATCCATGGGGGACCTAGTGCTAGAACATGATTCCTTTCGGGTAAAGAATGAAGGTGCAACCTACCAAAGAGCCATGCCACTAATCTTTCATGACATGATTCATAAGATAGTGGAATACTACGTAGATGACATATTGGCTAAATCCAAAAGAAGACAAGACCACATAGAAAATTTCAGCTCTATTTTTGATAGATTGGAAAAATATAAGGTCTATCTCAATCCAGAGAAATGTGTCTTTGGGGTGCAATCAAGCAAGCTCCTAGGATATATAGTGTCAATGAGAGGAATAGAGGTAGATCCCACCAAAGTCAAAGTGATCCTTGATATGGAAGCACCGAAGATACTAAAGCAACTAAAAGGTCTACAAGGTAGGCTCTAGTCCATCCACAAATTCATAGCGCAACTAGCAGATAAAAAAATCCCGTACTCTCATCTAGTCCACAAGGGGGTAGCATAAAAATGGGATGAAAAATGCAACCAAGCATTTAATAAAATAAAAGAATACTTACTCATGCCACCAGTTTTGATGCCACCAATCCTAGGAAAGCCACTGATCCTATACATTTCAACAACCATAGTATCTCTCAGTGCTCTATTAGCTCAACACAATGAAAATGAAAGAGAGAGAGAGAGAAATATATTATATCATTATAACTATGGTGGGACATGAGCTAAACTATAATCCTATTGAAAAATCTTGTCTGGTAGTTGTCTTTGCAGCATAAAAATTTAGACACTACATTGTGGCTAACTAAATCAAGCTAATTGCATAGATAGATCCACTCAAGTACCTGATTTCTAAAGCCACTCTCACAGGATGAAAAACCAAGTGGGTCATCATATTGATAGAATATGAAATTGAATATAAGAAAAAAAAAGGCCATTAAGGGACAATAAATTGCAAATAAACTAGCAGAGGCTCCTATATATGCAGAAACCCACTCATTTTAGAATTCCCTAACAAATTGATATTTAACCTAAGTCTTGCAGACCACTGGAAGATGTATTTTGAAGGATCTTATGCACAACATAGATCAAGAGTAGATATTTTCTTCATAACTCCCTAAGCAGACTGCATACCCAGATCTTACAAGCTATCATTCCCATGCATGAATAACATAGCAGAGTATGGGGCTCTCATCATAGGCTTAAGGACTGTAGTACGATGGCATATTATGGCCCTCAAGGTCTATGGAGATTCATAAAATATCATCAACCAAGTCAATGGAGAGTACCGAACAAAGGACGATAACTTGACTCCATACAAAAATTGGTGGAAAGCCTCAAAGAATTATTTATTGATGTCACCTTTCAACAAATACCTAGAGAAAAAAATAGAGAAACAAACACAATGGATACAATTGGATCACTCTTGGAAATCCCACACAACATCCCAAAGCAATAATTCCTTTTAGAGTAGCTTCTTGTACAAGCATTTGAGGTACCAGAGTCTAAATTAATTTGTGAACTCGTTGGTCCCAATGATCCTTGCTATCATGAAATTTACATATACTTAAGAATAGGAGTCTTGCCCACCGATATAACCTTGAACCTTAAATGAGCCTTCATCAAAAATTCAACCCACTTTGTCATGATAGAAGAACCCCTTTACTATAGGGACATTGAAGGAACCCTATTGCATTGACTAAATACTGCTCAAGAAGCCCTGACTGCTTTACCTGAGGTGCACAATGATATTTGTGGATCACACTCGAGTTGTATGACCTTGGATAAGAAGTTTCTAAGGACTGGATACTACTGGCCAACAATGGATAGAGCTGCACATGAGTTTTTCAGAAAATGTTTGCAATGTCAATAACATGGGGATCTCATCCATGCACCAACTCAGGAGCTTCATCGCATTGTTACACCTTGTCTCTTTTCATAGCGGGGGCTCGATCTCATTAAAAAAATCACCCCCACCTCATCCAACGGCTAAAAATTGATCATCACCACCACAAAGTACTTTACAAAGTGGTTTGAAGCCATTCCCATGACCTACATAACTAGAAAGTAGATATCTAAGCTCATCATGAACTACCTCATTTTCCAATACGACGTCTCCTAAGGTATTATCTCAGATAATAGGTCACCTTTCAAAAATTAGGATGTTCGGGACTTATGTGAAAAATTCAATATCCAACATCGCTTTTCCACTCCATACTACCCCAAAGGCAATGGCTAACCAAAAGCCACCAATAAAACCATCTAGAAAATTATTAAAAAAATAGTTATTGATGTTGGTCATGACTGACACCTACAACTAAATCTTGTATTATGGGCCTATGGTACCAATATCTGAACACCAATAGGTGCCACCACATTCTCCCTAGTCTACGAATCAAAATCCATCTTACCCATTCAATTTGAGCTCCCATCCTTGATAATATCATTGTAAAACCTCATCGCAGATGAAGAATATAGGGTCTCATGTCTGAATGAGCTGGAGTTACCAAATGAACAACGTATGGATGCCCTAAACCATCTACAGGTGTATCAAGACTAACTTAAGAAGAGTTATAACAAGATCATAAGGCAGACCTTCTAGGTTGGAAAACTTGTGCTAAAGGAGAACCAGAAGAATGTGCCAAACCCAAAAAGAAAAGGAAAATTTGAGCCCAAGTGTTTGGAACCTTTCATCATCATTACAAGCTATAAATTAGGGGCATATCAGTTATCAACACCAGAAGGTGAACCCCTACAGGAGCTGATGAACAACTCCCATCTCAAAATGTTTTATGCCTAAAATATTTCGAGCTATAGAACCAAAAAATACCAAAAAATTAGAAAATGTCTTGAAAAAATGGTCACACTGATAAAAACCTAGCAAAAAGGCGTCTTGGTGACAACAAAAAAATACAAAAATACAAAAATCCAAAAAAGTCAAAAAAATTATTAAAAAAATAGTAAAGAAAAAAATCATCCTCAATCGAAAACCACTTTGGTGGCGCTTTGGAGAAGTACCTTGGTGAAAAATTGGGAAATAGGCACCAACCATAAATAAATCACTCTCCATCCACCAAGATCTTCATGACTCAATTATCCATTACATTCCATATATCCTTCCACCATCCATCCACATTCGTACCATAGCTTGATTTGTGTTCGTATCAGGATCTACCATAGAACTACTTGGCACATTCCTAAGGTTATTTTTTCTTTCCTTTATCGAAGTAGTTTATCAAATCATGTTGGGGGCATGTTCTTGTACCAACATTAGATTAGATTCGTGTATATTCTTGTGATCTTATTTAAAAATCGAACATCCAAAAACATTCAGAAAACCAATCAAAAATCCAAAAACATTTAGAAATCTACCAAAAATCCCAAAACATTCAGAAAATCAATCAAAAATAAAAAAATATTTAGAAATCCATAAAAATCCCAAAACATTCAAAAACCCATCAAAAATTCCAAAACATTTAAAAAATCAATCCAAAATTTAAAAAACCATCAAAAAATCCAAAATCCAAAAAAATCAGAATCATATCAAAATCCAAAACATGTCAAAATTTTGAAAAATAAAAAATAGTCATCCAACTGAGCTACATTGTCTCTGAGCTTGAATGTAGGCAATGTTGATCTCTGTTCATCCCTCGAGGCATTTTAGGTCAATTCTTTAGGCGTCCCTTGCAATGGAAATTCCTTTGCCGATCAATCTCATCAGTAATCAAGTTTGTGTTAGTCAAACTATGTGGTCTCTACATGTATAACGTAGGCAACACTAATCTATTGATCAGCTCCCAAGACCCCTAGGATAGGTCTTTATGTTAGTCTGTTGGTCATAAATCTCCAAAATACAAAAAAAGACCTCAAAACATTCAAAAAACACCAAAAACATCCAAATATTTGAAAAAACCAAAATGGTGCATCTATCTCATATCACTCTCACCCACAATAATCATCATTCATAATAAATCAATGTCATTTTCATTCTTCAATAAGTCAATCAGAAGCAAGTCTAGCAGGTTCAAAAGTGAACGCCTAATCATCAAAGTCTTAGGTATAGGTCAGTAAGTCAACAATTTGATCAACTTAGAGTATCAATAGCTTATCAACCAATCAATCTCATCATCACTTGATCACAACATGTCCTAGGATACATCCTTCCTGTGATGGACATCAACATCAAACATCATCATAGTTTAGTCTTGGCTATCAGTAACATTAGCTTGTTTTTTTACATTATCTTCTCTTTGGATTTATCTTATTGCAGTCATTCCAATGACCTCTCGATGATGTCTAAATAAAAATATTTAGAGAGAAATGAATGGGGCAATGATCATTATCTTTTTTCTGATGTTCTTGTTGGATGTTCTTGTAAAATAACTTAATCATATATAGCGTTTTTTTGTAGGGAGGATGTTTTAGTTTTCTTGTTGACCACATAAGAAGGCTCGCCCTTTTATGTTTTGGTTTTAGATGTGTAGAATATTTGAACTGCACTCTGAATAAGGTTTCGTATGTCAGGTATGAACAAGAGTACTCTTATTTGATTATCAAGTGAAAGTCTATCACACTAGGTGCAACACCATCTTGGTTCTTTATACCTCAATCCATCGCATCTATGTGTGTTATCAAACATAAAGAAGGATATGCTCTTTATCTCTCCCATCCTTGGATAAGAAATTCATCATCATCATTCATCATTATATCTAATGGAATTTTTGGACCTCTCCATCATCCTAGATTCAAGGGTTAATACCTCTCATTTGATTTAAACAAATCAAATAATCTATTAACCCTATAGATTTTTTGATTTGTTTAACTCTAATCCATGTCCTATCATCTAGCTTTTCCCACTTTCATAATAAACCATTTATTTTGATTTATAAAAACTCTATTTTCCTCACAAAGAACAGAATATACCCTCATTAACTCCATTTATTTGACTTTTGTGTCCAAAAAAATTCCCCCCCCCCCAAAACTCTCAACCATATGCATTTAATGCTATTTTCAAATTTGAAATTTCAACTAATGGCATTTATGGGCACATTCATGAAAACTTGTAGATCCTTTTCCCATTCACATGATAACAAGTGGCATGAATCTATTGGTTTAGTATTATTCCCACATTCCTCCTCTTTGTCTCTTCTTCTCTCAATCCCATCTATAAATTCAAGGTTTTTCTCCTTCATTTCCATCTACAATTTTAGCATTCCTATTATAGGCATTTGAGTTCATCTTGAATCTCTTTGTCTATCGTCATCTCAAGGCTTAGAAATGATAGGGAAAGGGCTCCTTTACATGTCAAGGGTGCACCAATCCACTATGGAATAGGTATCTAATATGTTTTTTATGATTTTAATTAGTTTATCTTGTTATTTTGTCTATCAATCATGTTGGATTATTTCATAGCGATGTTTATTATTTTCTTTAATTTAAAACACTAACCATACTAGGAGTTTCTATGTTGAAGTTTTTTTTAACAAAATATAGATTTTGACATCTACATTAAGTATAAATCATTTTCCTCTCATTTTGATTTATTTCAATCCAAAAATCTAAATCAAATGGTCAAATCAGCTAATCCCTCATTAAATTAATCAAATCGTGATTAATTTGATCTTAATCCCTTAAATCCTCTAAATTTTTCCACTTGCACATGAAAATACATTTAAATGATTTATCAAATCTCTATTTTCTTTCAACCTCGCATAAAAAGAGAATATTCTTCCAAATTTGAAAATCCCTCCAAATGGGATATTTCCTTCCAACAAAGAATTTAACTCCTCTAACATGTCCTTGTACATTGAGCCAAGTGGAATTTAAGTCATTCTTTTCTCCCTCCAACAAGCTAACTTTAAAATTTGAAATTCCACCTAATATCATTTATTGTGCACATTCATTAAAATTTTCTCAACCTTCATCCATTCACATCTTGACAAGTGGCATTTGGCCATTGGATGTTGAATCATCCCACATTGCTCCATTTTTCTCATTCCTCCATCTTGTCTTTCTATGAATGAAAGGCTTCTCTTTGTATTTTGGATCCACAACTTAGAGAAAAGTTACTCTCTTCACATTCAGAGCTAATTTTATCCATTTCATATCAAGTGTTCATCATTTTATGATTTAATAGCTAGGTTATGCAAAAAAATCATCAAGGAGCTTCAACCATAATCAAATTTTCATCAAGCTTGGATAGGAATTGCGAAAGGGCTAATTTCCACATCAAATTGACACCAACTCCTCCATGGGATTAAGAGTTTGCATATCAAAATAGGATTTCAATGAATTTTATTGTTTTGTTCTTCATCTTTCTTCCTATTTTGGGCATAGTAGATGAATTTCATGGGGAATTCTAGTTCTTACTTGCATTTGATCTAATATCATGTTTGTTTTCTATGTTTTTATATGTATAGGATTGGGGTTCTACAAATATAATCAATTTTTTATAATATATATATATTAACATTATAAATAAAATTACAAAGTCAAAATCTGTTTCTTAAAGGAAGACAAAAATTCTTAGTATTAATAAGGTTCTTAGTTAATAGAAGGTGAGGTCAATTGTAATATACAACTGAGTGTCTCTTAAGAAGTCGTAGTCAAGAACTTTGGGGAGGCTATGGAGGGTTTACCTCAATAGAGTCATCCCCCTTGTGGGGTGGCAGTGGAGGTAAGACCTCCACACCCTTCCCCAAAAACATCCACAATTTCTTTTACATAGAAATTCTTTTCAAATAAAGATCATTCCCTAGCCAAAATGGAGCTTTCGTCGTACAACGATAAGAGTTAATTTAAAAAAAAATTAAACAAAATTTCAATAGTCTATTATACATATATAACTATATATAAATTATTTTCATACATATATATATATGTGTATATATATATTTATTTATAATATAAATTTGATTAAACAAATACTATAATTGGGAAAATAATTCCTAGAATGTGTTCTACACACAAAATTTTACAAACACCACGGAAAGCCAAATTTCAGAAAGAAAATTCTACAGATGAATTTTTCAACCAAATTATAGAGGGATCTTTTAACTTTTCCCATACAAGAATATTAAGAAGAAAGAACAAAAAAAATTCTCACAAAGTAATTTCATAAAAAAATTCCTGAGAGTTCACAATCCTATAAGAAAATTTTCTACAGTAAACTAAATTCCCTTCTGAAGATCTTCTTTTCAGATCCCTAACTGTAATATTCTAGGTTCCCCTAAATTCACAATTATACAAAATTTATGATTTTTCTATAGTTTCCATAGAGAATTTCAATCTACAGAGGAGTTTATTCAATAGAGGATTCATTCGACAAAGGATTCCAATATGGAAAATATAATTTTTAAAACAAAGCTCAAACTTAAAATTTTGCACAAACAATCTTTTATACAAAAAGATCTAAACTAAGAAGCTTTTCAATTTAAACTTAACAAAATTTAAGGAATGAACCTAAGTCCAATTCTTGTGAATTTGTAAATTCTGAACCCCTCCACAGATCCAAGTAATTCTCGTAGATAGACAATAGCTTCGTTCAAAATAATACAATTTCCCGAACATAGCAACAACTCTCGAGAATAACTCTTTCTAATAATTCAAGAAAACAAAACTTATTTCTACAACAATTCCTCAAAAAAATTCCAAAACACATCCAAATCACTAAATACTTTCCTTTTCCTAATATTTTTCCAACCCACAAAACATTCTTTGTGCTTGTCTATGAAGAAGCTTGACACTTCTTCCATTAAAGCTACAATATTCTCCCCATGAATAAATTTCCAACAACCTCATTAAATCTTCTAGCACATGTTAAAACTAAAAAAATATCTTTAACAACCAATTTGCATAAATTCCTCTAGAAATTCAAAATTAAAACATTTAATAATTACAAAATATTTAGTATTTCAAATTTAACATAGTTAATCTTATTTAATTGGTTAATAAATAATATAATCCTAACCAGTTTAAATTAATTAATTAATTAATTCACCACTTCTAATATAAAAATAAGATAAATTTAAAAATCAACTCAAATAATTCAATCCATTAAATTCCTTTTTTAAACTTTTCAACATAAAAATTCAAAGCAAAATAGGCAAATGTTAAACAAGCAAAATCGACTAGACCTACCAACACACTAAGACTAGGGTAAAGGCTTGACACAAGAATCCTAGCTACTATCTCCCAATCAAAATTACCATTGGGTGATAAACATGCTCAAACCTGTGAAGCCAGATGGAGTCAATGTCATGTACCTACAAACTTGTAAACAAGGCATAAATAGAACATGTATATATAAAAATCATAATAGAACACACCGTGAAGAGGAAATAATGGAATCATAGGGTGCTCACAAGTGACTGATGCAATTTTGTCCCCTTCACCAATAAAATATCACAAAACTAAAAATGCTAACATATATAATCTACTCATGTGCAATAACCATGTTATTCCAAAAAATAATTATACTAATCTAAGACATGTCAAATGATAACATCAAAATAGATTAACATCACATGACAACATATAATCCACATCGCTCTACAAATAGTGATTAAATAATAAAAAATTATGTAAGTATATCAAAGTCTAAGAGGAACTAGAAAACGAAGCAAATAAATGTAGGACAATGTCTAATACAAAGAGAAAAATGGAGGGGTATTACATCCTCCCCCCTATAGTCAGGCTTACTTTTGGAAGCTTGCAAAAAAATATGGATATAAATCCTTCATCCTAGCTACATCATCCTAGGTAGAAGAAGTACCACCCCTCAATCCAACTGGACCCTCACCTAATCAATATCTTGCCCTCGGAGGGCGAGTGTTCTATGCTCTATGAAAACCATGAGATCCAAAGCTGGCTACCCATCCTCTACTTGTAAAGAATTCCAATAAAGGATATGAGAAATGTCTAGATGATAAGGTCGAAGAAAAAAAACATGAAACACATCGTGAATATGCGAGATATTGGGCAGCAAAGCAAGCCGATAAGCAACAAGACCAATCTTCGCAAGAATCTCAAAGGTTCCGACAAAGTGAGGTGAAAGCTTAGAGCCCTTTCCATAATGGATTGGACTCTTTTGCGGATGCACTCACAAAAATACTCTATACCCTACATAAAATTGTTGATCCACCCTATGCCCATCCACATACTTCTTCTACCTATCCTGAGCTACCACCAAATGCTATTTGATTCAAACAACCTATTGCTCCATATCATGTAACATCTCAAGACCAAAAAGTAATCTATCCTCCAATCAATCCCAACTCAATGGAGTCCCACATGAATTCCCATACAATTCCTGGAAATGAGGCATACTGATAGAACTCTGAAAATAGTTGTTGTATGAAAACTCTACGAAATAGATATAATGCTCTCATCGCATTTGCTGGTCCATCACATACATACACAACATGTCCTTGAGGATTTGATTGACCCTCTCGATCTGTCCATCTATCTATGGGTGATGAGTTGAACTAAAGTTCAATTGTGTCCCCATAGCATGTTGTAATGAAGTCCAAAGAGTTGAGGTAAACACTAGATCCCTGTAAGAAATAATTTATCAAGGTATGTCATGCAACCTCACTATATCCTCCATAAAAACTTTGGCTATGGATGATGCATTATAAAATGAGTGTATAGGTGAGAATTTTCCTACCTTCAGCAACCTATCAACTATCACCATAATGGCATCATGTCATGTCAAAGAGTTAGGTAAACCAACAATGAAATCCAATGAGATCATGTCCCACTTCCACTTTGGCACTAAGTGCAGTTGAAAAAGCCTTGTTGGATGCTGGTATTCAACCTTCACCCATTGACACTCTAGAAATATCAACACATAATCCATGATATCACACTTATTCCTACCCAGAAATACAACTGATGTAGATCCACATGCATCTTCTTCACCCTTGGATGGGCTGAATAAGATGCTCGATGTGCCTCTTCCATAATTAAGGTGCAAAGATCACCTATTAATGGATCATATATGCATCCCATATGCCTCAATAACTCATCTCAATCAAGGGAGTATACTTATTACCTACCCTCAAGAGGTCTACCTACCTCTATCTTTATCCTAACCTCCTGGTACAAATTATTCACTAGAAGTGCAAAAAGAATTTGACTCCGTAAGTCTAAAACAAGAGTCAACTCAAACAACTCATGTCTTCATCTACTGAGTGCATTGGCTACAAAATTCTCCTTTCCCTAGATATACTTCACTTCGAATTCATATTCATAGAGAAACTCCATCCAACACCTCTACCTAGCATTAAGGTTAGGCTACGTGAAGATATACTGAAGACTCCTATGATCACTGTGCAACTCAAACTTGTGCTCTAGAAGGAAATGCCTCCATCTCATCAAAGCATGAAAATCTATTTCCAACTAAAGATCTTGCATAGGGTAGTTTAGTTCATGATCCTTGAGCTTTTGTGACTCATATGCAATGACTCAACCCTCCTACATCAACACTATTCCTAATCCCTTCGAGGATGCATCTGTATAGACTACAAAATCCCTAGGAGGATCAACTATCGTGAGTATCGATAAACTGGTCAGTCTCTCCTTAAGAGTCTAAAATGTTGTCTCACATTGCTCTGACCACAAAAAACTCTTCCCTTTCCTCTGAAGAGAGGTGATAGGATGCCTTATCATCGAGAATCCCTACGGAAAATACCTGTAGTAACTTGCTAACCCCATAAAGCTATGTATCTCAACCATATTTTTGGCACAGGCTAATCTAAGATTGCTTGAATCTTTGAAGGGTCCACTAAAATACCTTCTACCAAAATCACATGACCAAGATACTTGACCTTAGTCTTAAATAATTTTCATTTTGATAGGTTGGCATACAACTGATTATCTCATAAGCACTGCAATACCTGCTTCAAATGCTCCTCATGTTCCTCCACAATCTTGGAGTATATCAAAATATCATCTAGGAACAAAAGGATGAATCTGTCTAGATATGTGTGGAAAACCGTGTTCATTAGAATCATGAACACAAAGGGAGCATTCATTAACCCGAATGGAACCATATAATGAACTCGTAGTGACCATATTGTGTATGAAACATTGTCTTATGGATGTCTAAATCGAAGATGTGGAGTTGATGATATCCTGACTTAAGATCAATTTTCAAATATATCGTAGCACCCTTGATCTGATCGAACAAGTCATCAATCATAGGTAGGGGATACTGATTCATGATAGTTACTATGTTCAACTTTTGGTAATCAATGCATAACTAAAGTGAACCATCCTTCTTCTTCATGAAGATCATTGGTGCTCCCCATGGAGAAACACTGGGGTGAATGAAGCCTTTTGCTAACAAATCCTCAAGCTGCAAGCAAAGCTCTTTCAACTCTTGAGTGGTCATGCGGTATAGAGCTTGTGAAATGGGCTCAGATCTAGGTACAAGGTCGATCTTAGAGTCTATGTCACATTGAGGTGGCATTCCTAGAATCTCATCTAGAAAAACATCATAATACTCCTGAAGAATAGGGTGACTATCGAGAGAGACTTTATCCTCTCCATCTCCTAAGTACAAGTCATCGACTGTAACAAAAAATAACTAACATCCCTCTCATACACACCTTCTCAACTGCATAGCTAAGATCATCCACAAAGAAATAGGCTTCTCTACCTCTTTGCTAGATTCATCAACACATCGAATCAGGGTATGTGTAGGATCATGATGGGCCAAAACATGGCAATATGTAATCAAGATCTAATGGCCCATGTGGTTGACAACTTTTTTTTACCCAAAATTGATGACACGAAAAGGGTTTTTAAAGGAGATTCTTAGATTTACACCAATATAAATTATGCTTTAATTTGAATTTAATAAATAATTATTATTTTTTTTTTATTTATATTATGACTAAACTCCTGATTGAGAGTCTGATTGAAAAACACCTATAGCTTTCAAAGCGTATCACATTTTTTGAATCTGAAATATGAATCACATTCTATGCTTCACATACTAAAGGTTTAAAAAAAAAAAAGAATTCATGAAGTTTTGACCAAGTTAAGGTGGTTAAGGATATGTGCAGGATCATGATGGGCCAAAAAGTGGTGATATCTAAGTGATATGATGGCCCATGTGGCTGGCGACTTTTTTTTTACCCAAAATTGATGAAACAAAAAGGGTTTTTAAAGGATATTCTTAGCTTTCCACCAATATAAATTATGCTTTAATTTGAATTTAATAAGTAATTATTATTCATTTTCTATTTGAATTATGACTAAAGTCCTAATTGATAGGTTGATTGAAAAAAATCTATAGTTTTCAAACAGTATCACATTTTTTGAATCCAAAACATGTGTCACATTCTATGCTTCAAATAATATACGATTAAAAAAATAAAATTGAATTTCATCAAGTTTTGACCAAGTTAAGGTGGTCAGACATACGATTTTTTATATTTTTTAAAATTTGTAATAAAAAATTCATAATTAATTATTTACTTGGAAACAAATTACAAAAAAATATGCATCACATTATGACATGAGTCCCCTACTTATATCTAAAATTCGATAAGAAAATATTATCATTTTATTATGGTTAGGGTGGTCAGAAAGACACCTACTTCTCTTTTTTTCCTTGAAATTTAAGTACTGCTGCAATGAAATTTAAAATTTTCACCAAATAGATTTTAAATAATAAAAATAAATCTAGTAGTTTAAAAACTAAATTCAATTTTCTACAGATTCTAGTCTTACATATGTTTGAAATACTATAGATAACTTATTCAATTTTGTACATCAAGTTGCCTAACTCTAATTTTCTAAATTTTATTGCCACTTAAGGGCCTAGTTTTTCCATGATGATCCTACACATACCCTCAAACGTATGTGTTTTTTTAATTAATAAAAAACTCATAACTAATTATTTCCTAGGAAAAAAATTAAAAAAATATATTCATCACATCCGGACATGAGTCTTCTACTTATTATCTAAAATCTTATAAAAAAATATTATCATTTTATTGTGGTTAGGGTGGTTAGATAGACACCTACTTCTTATTTTTTCCCTGAAATTTAAGTACTATTGCATTGAAATTTCAAATTTTCATGAAATAGATTTTTTTTAAATAAAAATAAACCTAGTAGTTTAGAAACTAAATTCAATTTGCAAAAAAATGCATTGTTACATATTTTTGAAATAATATAGTTAACTTATTCAAATTTTTACATCAAGTTGCGTAAATCTAATTTTTTTGAATTTTATTTCCACTTAAGGGCCTATTTTTCCATGATGATCCTGCACATGCCCACCAACTTATGTCAAAAATCAATGACTTCTCTATGAGTCTCTAGCCATTCCATCCCTATGAAAATTCCATAAGACCCCAATGGTATGACTTGAAGGTCTAATGTAGTAGGGAGAGGTCCAATCTCCAATCTATAATTTTGTACTAGGGAGGCTGATGTGATTTTTGCAACTGAGGATAACTCAAACTGCCACCTATCAACTTGCTTTACTCTCCCCAGTCTACATCATGTCACAATGAAAGAAGAAATAAAGGATTCTAATGCTCCAAAATCAAACAATATGGTAGCTCGGTTGCTCAATAACATACTAGATGTCTCCACAACAGTGCCCTAATGCTCTACCTAGCGGTTATCAACCGCTATGAAAACTTAATGCCCCTTGCCTGCATCTCAAACTGTTGACTCAAATGCCACTCATCTCTATTTATACCTTGATCTTCCCTTGTTAGGACACATTCTAGCTATATGACCATGTTGGCCACATACGAAACATCCAGTTTCCCTGCCAGAGCCCCTACCTCTAGGTGGTGCACTAAACTATTTTGCACTACCCGTAAAGGTGGACTATGTGCTCTAGTTTGGCTGCTCAAAGTTGTGGCATTTAATATGCCTCCAATTCCTATCCCCCCATATCTACTAGAAACCCTAACATCTCCCTTATGTGTTTTGTTGCTACTACCTACTCTGAGATGGAACTTGCTGAGTCTTGGGTGGTGCAGCTCCCTAAGCTTGAATCCAATGAGCACTAGACCCTGAAACTAATCCATTGCAATCTAAAGTCATGTGTGACCTTCCAGTTCCATGGCTAAGTTATCCTCAACTAGCAATTCCTTCTCTACTACCATCTCCATGGTTTTGGGTTTGAAAACCTGCACAACTCCGTTGATTCAAGCATTTAAGCCCCTAAAAAAATGATGGACGAGCATGCGATCATCATCTTTGATGTCGAAGAACTATTTTATCTCATAAAAATGATGCTCATACTTCTCTACTGACGTCACCAACTAGTGCAAGGCATGAAACTCATCACCATGGTGTTGATTCCAGTGATCTAAAAGAAAACGAGATTTGGACCTCTCTAGGAACATGTCCCATGACACAAAATTAATGTCAATCTAAAGATTTTTCTCTTCCAACCTCTGCTAGGTGGACATGAATCCTATCAAATACATAATCATGCACCAAGCTTTGGTATTACTACCATAGGCGTGCATCATGAACCATTAGTTAATGTCAGTAAGTTATTTCTCCACCTCAAGGTCACTTCAAGATCTGTCAAATGTAGGTGGATGTGCTCTGATAAAGTCCCTCATATGTGCAACTATTATTTCCTTAGTCTAAAATGGAACTTCCCTCTCTCTAGGATTACCCTGGTCACTGCCTTGTATTGGCCCAAGAAGACCCAATGCTTTCTCTAATATCTTGTGCAACTTTGCGCCCTTGATCCTTGGAGGATCCTACTGCTAATCTATGCCCCCTGGGGCATTCTAAGATGCCTAGTGTTCCTCACAATTTGAATCATGTGGAACATGAGGAGGGAAATCGTGTTGACTCCCTCCTCAACCACCTACATGGCCACGACCTCAACCTCTACCTTGTTTGTGTTCGGGAGGCATGATCCTACACAGACACACTAAGGTATTAAATAAGGTAAACACATAAAACCTATGCAACTAAAGCTTAATGGGTTCATCAGAATCCTAGAGCACCCACTATTTAAAACTAGGCTATGATACCATGTGTAGTGCCTTGACATGTAACCCTAGAGGAAGTTGCAATAACTACAAAAATACTTATTTTTTATTATTTAAAAGTAAAAAGTAACATGAAATTTCACTATCTATCACCAACATCCTCTAAGGCTATGAGACAAAGGTTACATTTGTATCCTATACATAAAACATAAATAAATCCATAGCATGATTATCTACATAAGAAATCAATGTTCATACATTCCAAACAAGAAAGTACATCACATAGATAAGAAATACATCAAGATTCCAATATAGAATTAATTCATCAAATAAAGTTTACATCACTGATTCCCAAAATGAGGTAGTTCATACAAATGTGTTATAAATACATGAAACCTCCTCAAATACAACTGAGGGGTCATAAACTTACAAGAGTCGTCTATAACAATAACAAATCATGAAATAACAAGCTAGAATCCATGAGCTCTCCAACTGGAAAACCTCGCCATCACAATCTAAAGAAAAGGGGACCTAACAGTGTAGGGTGCATGTTCCTCCTAGCCAAGTGGTACCTGAAGGTCCACCCCTCGTGCTAGGTGATAGTAACAAGGGTCCAAGACCAGACCTACTACCTCTAGACACAGGCTAACACATAATTACTAAACCAAATAAAAGAACCATACAATCAAAAAGGTCACACATCTTTCAGTGTTACACAATCATTTATAGCAGAGAACTAAGAAATGGTTGACTTAGGAGGAGTTTCATCACAATATTGCATAGGATATCCTGGTAAGTCTTCCTAGGCCTCGACCCTCATCTTGGGATATCCTGGTAGCCTCTCATGACTCTCGGCCCCACATGCAATCCCAAGAAGAATCAACTATCTTTCATCAAGACAAGATATCGATCATGCCAACCCAAGCCTTCTCATCTCATCCCAAGTCTAAAATATCACAAGGGTCCATGAGTGAGGCACACTAAAATCTTATTAAGTTTCGAACGCTACCCAATCCCAAAAAAAATTAATTACATTGTCACTGGATTACCTAACTCACAATGAGTTATCCTAGCACCACTTTGTGTGTCAGCTCTCGCTGAAAGCCACTTCCCCAAGACAACCTCGTTGAACAATTCCACTACCCAACGCAACCTAGTGCTACTACAAATATACCAATCCCACTCAAGATATTAGGGCAACAATTCCCCATTCGTGGAAACCAGGTAATCACTCATAAAGGAAAGACACTAACCAAGGGTAACAAATTGGGTTGAGATTGTATACACCTAAAATTGGTCTGGAGTATCCGATTAATTAAATACGAATTATTAGATTAATTATCCTAATTTCCTCTACTCTTGAATAAATATAAATATTTATTTAATATAGTTCACATTCACATTCTTCATAATTTCTTCTAAATCTCATCTTAATTAAATAAACAAAATTAAATACCTTTTTTGATTTAATTATCAAATCCCTATTTCAATCTATCACATCATTTCCAAATTAATTAAATAAAGACAAAACACTTTATTGATTAATTGCCATATTCTTTTGTTTAATTAAATTATTTATCTTTCTTTTGCTAATTTAAATAAATCAAAATATTTGAATTGTTGCACAAAGAATATTCCATCTATATTCTCTCAAAAATGAATTAGATACCCTATGTCTAAACCATGTCTAAATTATGTCAAATCATGTCTAAATTAATTGATTTAAACTTCATGGAAAGTTTTGGAGACAAATTGGAGACAAATTTGGAATTTGATCTCTCAATCCTCTTCCATCAATCCTTCCTCTTCTCTTGCCTGGTGTTTTCATGGGTAGAGAAAATCTCCATCTTTATCTCAATCTCCTCAATCTCTCACCATTCAATTCTCTAGATTGAATCCAAGCCTTTCAAAGCTTTCCCTGTGCATTTCCACAGCCAAGAAATCTATAAATACAAGCCTCATTCAACCAAGAAAGGATCCAGATAATCAAGCTTTTGCACTATTACTCTACAGGAATTCAAGCATCAAGAATCAAGCATTCACACATCAAGCATCAAGCAAATCAAGATTCAACCATGGCTGCCTCCTGTAGCTACAATCATCTATTTCACATCAATATCATGCTAGTTTAATTATTTAGTATTGCATTATCATCACCTCATTCTTTAGATAGTCATTTTAACAGTCTTATTTGCTTACACAATCTGAGAGCAATTTAGATTTAATAAATCTTTGGAGATAGAGAACAATATGATGGTTTCATTTGATTACTGCTTTCAATTGATTCAATTTGTTTAATCATTGATATAATGTCGTATTAAGAAGTGTTTTAAATCTTATTCACATATTTCACCACTTACAATTTGGTGCCCACCGTGGGGCATTAACCCCAATTTTATCAAAATTATCAATTTTTTGAAAAGTGTCACGCAAGTTCTCGACGTGTTTTCATTATAGCGCTTTCGTTAAAAGTTTTAGCGCTTTCAATTTTCAGTGCTTCCAGTCATTATTTCAGCGCTTCCAGTCATTATTTCAGCGCTTCCGGTTCATATTTTAGCGCTTTCAGTTTTTAGTGCTTCCAGTCACTGTTTTAGCGTTTTCGGTCCATATTTCAACGCTTTCGGTAATTTAGCACTTCCATGCCAAACTTCGGCGCTCCGGGTTCTTGTTTCGGCACTTTCGGGTTTCAACGCATCAAGTAACTATTTTAGCACTTCGATGCAATATTCCAGTGCTTTTGTAAAAGTAAGTCTGGATACGACACATCCGTGGCCAGATTTTAGTTTTTTTTCACAGTTGGACTAAAATTGATCAATCTAGGATAGTCACCTCAAAGTTTTCTAAAATTGATCAATCTAAGATAATCACTTCAAAGTTTCTAAAATTGATCAATCTAGGATAGTCACTTTCTTGTTTTTCTTAAAGAAAATCTATCAATCCTAGCATAGTCACCACATTTTTATAGTAGAAATTAAAAAGAACATCATGATTTATGTGAAGCAACACCTTCACGTAGATTAGAAAATTTCTTTTTGGGCTTTTAAAATAGGACAAACTTATATGTTGTGCTTGTGGTGATTAGGCTTATGCTCTCCCCTTAACTGGGTGACCAAAATGCCAGATTCACTTTTATCTCATGTCATTTACACTTTCTTAAAATCCTTTAGTAGGCCTGCCGTAGTGGGAAAAAGTACTCACCCTATGGGAACAACCAAAGCCAGGTTATCCAACCCACTATAATAAAAATGCAAGTTGTTGATGAAATTCCAACTTGACGGTATTGAGTAAGATAGCCATCCCCAAAATCTTTGTTCTAAAGATTGGGAGGTCTCCTGAGGGAGTTTTTTTTTTGCCACACCGAACAGAACCCTATCTACGAACCATAGAGTATTTTCTCACCAAGTCAGTATCCATACATTATCATACTCATGGTGCAAGGGGATGGAAGAATCTACCCCCAAGACACTCACCATATAATTACCAAGGACCACTTGCTCAAGGGATTCAGTATCCACTTCCATCACTTTGAGTACACACCTGGAAATAACAAAAACATGGGCGCCCTCTAGGGGGTGACATGACTGTGTGAGTCAACGTAATCGCAAGATGTGGGCTGTGAGTATAATGATGACCTACTTGTCCTTAAGTGTGAGTCTACTTGATTTGTATATAATTGTTAAAAACAACCCGTCAAAATCAATAAAGATCATTCGTGATTTTTGAACATACACAGTATTTTCAGTTTTTAAAACACTTATTCAAAATTGCTTGCCGTGTTTTCACAAATTTATTTAAATCAGATTAAGGATCATCCTGAGAACGTCAAGTCAAAATCCACATTGCGAAAGTGGAAATCCACCACTTTTGTCAAGAGAAAAATCAAAGGTACAAGGCCCAAGCAACCTCTTGGTTATAGAAATAAATTAAGAAGACAACGTTTTCTATATCAAAATCGAAAACTCTTTTTACAACATAGAACATTAATTCATTGTTATCACGATTTTGCTAGGGGTCACTCTTTAGACTACGTAGTAGAACCGCTCTATTCACGAGCCTTCTTTCAAAGAAGAGCTCTCACACAATTCCACAACCATAGTCAACGGATTCATCCTTCATATCTTCCGCAATCTCTAATACAGTATGCCACAAGGCCAGACCAAATTCTACAATAGAGAAAATTGAACTTCTGTTTTAAGCGTTTTGGAAACCTGTTTTAGCACTTCTGGTCTTTGTTTTAGCGCTTCTGGGAAATAGCACTTTTGGGTACTATTTCAGTGCTTCCAGTCTGTATTTTAGCACTTTTGGTAAAATAGCGCTTTTATCAAAAATTTCAGCGCTTCCGGTCTGTATTTCACCGCTTTCAGTAGAATAGCGCTTTCATTAATTTCCACAACGCTTCCAGGCACTATTCTAGCACTTCTGGTCAATTAGCGCTTTTGTCACTTATTTCAGCGCTTCTGGTCTCTGTTCTAGCACTTCCAGGAAATAGTGCTTCTGGTCTTTGTTTTAGCGCTTTTAAAACAAAGACTTCAGGATTTTTACTAGTCCATCAATCTGTCATTTTATCCACATTTTTCACCAAAATAAATTTCTTCTTACCAGAGTCACTATTTAGGAACCAAAGTCAGAAAGGTTTATACAAATTTCCACCTTATCAACTGAATCAAGATCTTGCAAATCACAAGTGTTGAAATCAAATACAAAATCAATTACTACACTAAAGTTTCATTATCAAGATATTATAATCCTTCATCACGAAACAAAGTATAGTGATTAATTTTTTAAATATTGTCACATGAATAAGATAGGTCATCTTATTCGACTTTACTTAAAAAGGTTCAATTGACACTATCTCACACATAAGATCAACATTTCAGAAGAAAGGGCAAAAAATTTGTATGCCAATCTTAACTAGGTCGCAAAAACAGAGATTCTTAGAACAAGAAATTTTAAAATCACAAGAAATGGTAGAGGAAAATCGTTAGAATAATCTGAACCGCAATGATAAGAAAGAAATAACTCTGGAAGATATCCAAGCGGCTCAACAAGATTCCAAGTTTCACATATTTATGGAGAAAATTCTAGAACAAGACATGGAAAAATATCTTTTAATGTTAGCCAAATTAGGGGCAAAACTTCCAAAATATTTTGATGTAAACCGTTTGAAAGAAACATCAGAAATGAATGAGACTGAGATACCACAACCTACACAAACAATAGATCCGGTTGCCGCTTTAACATCTCAAATGCAACTGTTACAACAAAAAATACAAGATATGACGCAAGGGACTACCAAGAGATATGTGATACAGGACATTTGTCCTTATCCTTTCGATGCAATGGTCAACTTGATACCTTTTCCAAGGCATTGTGAGATCCCAAAATATGATAAGTATAATGGAAGAACGGATCCAATTGATCACATCAGAGAATTCAAAACGATGAGTCTTGAGTTTTCCCAAGAAGAGACATATTTAATGCGACTATTCCCAAGGAGTTTGGGAGGATCATGTATGGAATGGCTTTCGAAGTTGAAACCAGGTATTAGAACTTTTGAGGAACTCGTTAACAGATTTATCTCTCAATACTCATTCAACATCCAACACGATGTGACAATCAAAGATCTTTACAATCTCAAACAAAACAAGGGAGAAACGTTCTTGTCTTTTCTCCAAAGATGGTGATGCTTGTTCGCTAGGTATCCAAGGTCCATTCTTGAAGAGGAAAAGATGGAGTTGTTTATTGAAAACTTGATGGAAGAAATGAGTTATAGATTAGAACTACAATGTCCTCCAACATTTGAAAAAGTGATAAAAAATGGTCTTAAAATCAAAGAGGCATTAGTCAAGAGAGGAGTTATCAAACATTTTAATGATAAAACAAACAACACAAGTAACTCCTCAAATCAATACTCAAGCGGTGAGAAACCGAAATTCTGGCAAAAGAATCACAACATGACTATCAATGAAACAACAAATGATCTCCAAAATGTCAAACTAGTTTTCAATTTGACTGCATCCACATCAAAGAATCAGAACAATGAACAAAATGTTAGGACAAATACCATACAAAACAATGAAATCATAAAACCACAGTCATATCAAAAACTGTCAAATTGGTGAAGGTTCATACCTTTGGGTCAATCAATGGAATCGGCAATGAAGGAACTAGTTACCAGAGGCCTTCTCACTGCACGGGAAGCTAGATTCTGGGATCCAAAAGTCAAACCATCATGGTGGAATGACGTTGATTATTGCAATTATCATAATAATAAGGGTCACAAAACCAATGACTGTATGGAATTGAAACATGCAGTACAAGATTTGGTGGAAAACAACAAAGTGTATGTGGAAGGACCTCAAAATAACAATGATCATTTGGCCTTCAAAGATCCTTTGCCCAATTATGACAAAGGTGCATCATCTTCAAATAGCAAAGGAAAGCACGCTAATCATGTCTATGACAAACAATCCTATGTCTATCTGAAGTCAAACATGATCACGCAGTTAGCGATAACATTGTGGAGAACAAAACTAATACCATTACCTCTTTGGATTTACTCCCAAGTGCGCAAAGCTCTGATAATCAAATAAAT
>CM021107.1:592367925-592503864 GCA_007115665.2 Sequoiadendron giganteum | reverse complement strand
CATTTCCTATGTCATACTGGACCTGATACAAATTCTCTCTATACTACTCATAACAAAATGACTCAATAGGAGGGTGTCAAATCTTCCAGTTGCAAAATTGACAACAAGGAAAATAGATCTAATGGTGAAAACCATTCTATGGCAGCATTAGATCTAGAAAAAGTTAAAATAAAGAACTCATCCAACAGTGAAAACCTTTCTGAGGCACTAAAGGATGGAAGATTTAACACTCTCCCAGAACACTATCATGAGCGATCATTAGTTCAGGTCGAACCTACACAATCAGTGGACATTGGCAATGAAGAGAAGGCAAAAATCCTACATCTAGCGGAATCCATGACAAAACAAGAAAGACCGGCATTCATCCAATTCTTTAAAGAAAGAAGTATCAATTTCGCTTGGTCATATTCTGATATGCTAGGCTTAGATCTCAATCTGTTTATGCATCATTTGTCTTTGCCAACAGGAATCAAGCCTGTTAAACAAAAATTAAGAAAGATGCACCCACACATTGCATTGATGGTAAAGTCAGAATTAAAGAAATTATTGGATGCTAAATTCATAAGGTCCATAGATTATGTCGAATGGATATCAAATCTTGTGTCTGTTTCCAAGCCAGACAATAGCATTAGAATCTGCATAGATTTCAGGGACCTCAATAAAGCATGCCCGAAGGATGATTTTCCACTATCGAATATAGACATCATTGTGGACTTGACAGCAGGGCATGCCATGTTATCAATCATGGATAGTTTCTTTGGGTACAATCAAATAAGAATAGCTCCAGAAGATCAAGAAAAGATAGCTTTTACATGTCCATGGGGAACCTTCTGCTAGAACGTCATGCCATTTGGTTTAAACAATGCAGGAGCCACTTATCAAAGAGAAATGACGACAATATTCCATGATATGATGCACACCTTCATGGAAGATTATGTAGATGAAATCTTAGCAAAATCTACTACTAGGGAAGGACATTTGCATATGCTAGATAAAATATTCACACGGATGGAGAAATTTAATGTCAGGTTAAACCCTAAGAAATGTGTCTTCGGGGTTACATCAACAAAGCTGTTAGGGTACATTATCTCATAAAAAGCCATTGAAGTTGATCCGGAAAAAGTCAAAGCTATAATGGAGATGCCACCTCCTAGAAACATCAGCCAGCTCAGATCACTATAAGGACGGCTTCAATCAATCAGAAGATTCATCTCCTAGCTGGCAGATAGAAGTCATCCTTTCAATCATCTATTGCATAAACACATTGTTTTCATGTGGGATGAGAGGTGTGAAGCGACATTCAATCAGATCAAACAATATCTAATGTCACCACCTGTTCTCATGCCACCAATAGAAGGAAGACCCCTCATATTGTATATTGCTACAATTGATATCTCATTGGGGGCACTTTTAGCATAAGAGGATAATAAAGGAAAAGAGCATGCCATCTACTACATCAGTAGAACTTTAAATGGCTATGAAATAAACTATACATTCATAGAAAAGTCTTGCTTAGTAGTAGTGTTTGCTATTCAAAAGCTGAGACACTACATGATGGCTCATACAATCAGGTTAATTACAAAGATTGATCCTTTGAAATATCTACTAAGTAAAGCTGCCTTAATAGGAAGATTGGAAAAATGGGTTATGCTCCTAAGTGAATTCGACATTCAATATGTCGAGAGAAAGGAAATCAAGGGAAAAGAAATTGTTGAATAGCTAGCTGAAGCTCCTCTACCAGATGATCACCCAATGACAATGGAATTTCCATATGCAGACATAATGACAGCAATGCCCAAACAATGGTTACTATATTTTGATGGATTGTATACACAACAAGGATCAGGAGTAGGGATTTTGTTCATCTCTCCCCAAGGAAACACAATTCCAAAGTCATATAGACTCATGTTTTAGTGTACAAACAATGTGGCAGAGTATGAAGCATTGATTATTGGGGTCAAAATAGCAATTCGCTGGAAAATCACAGCTTTACAGGTATATGGGGACTCTCAATTGGTTATTTACCAAGTCAATGATGAATATCAAACAAAGGATGAAAAATTGATGCCTTATAAGAAACAAATAGATAATCTAAAATAGTCCTTTGTTAGTATCACATTTGATCAGATTCCAAGAACGGAGAACAAAGCTGTAGACGCTATGGCTACAATTGCTTCATTACTACAATTTCCTGAGAAGCGTGTTTGTTATGAGTTTATGGTAGAACAAGTATCTTATCCTTCTCATTATCAATTAGAATCTGCTACCATAAGCCATATAGAAACCATTGAACCCTCCATATACAAAAAAACCTATGCTTACCTAAAAGATAATATTCTTCCTCCATATCTTTCCAAGAACCAAAAATGAAACTTTATCCGCCTATCTGCCCGACATACATTAATCACAGATATCCTTTATCATTGAGGTCTTAATGGTACTTTACTCTGATGCCTAGAACACAATAAATCTAAAACGGCCCTCTGGGAAGTTCACGAGGGTATTTGTGGTGCTCACTCGAGTGGAATGACTCTAGCTAAGAAACTCCTACGTTTAGGTTATTATTGGCCATGCATGGAAAAAGAATCATATCAATTTGTCAAGAAATGTCACAAATGTCAGGTTCATAGCAATCTGGTTCACTCACTAGCACAAGAACTGCATCCCTTTACATCAACATGGCATTTTTGTCAATGGGGCCTAGATCTAGTAGGGAAAATCAATCCATATTCATCTAATGGACACAAGTTCATTATAACAACTACATAATATTTCATGAAATGGATTGAAGCAGTACCTCTTATTACCATCACAGATAAACAAATTTCCTCTTTCATCTTGAACTACATAATATGTTGATATGGTATCCCTCAATCCATTAACACTGATAATGGACGACCTTTCAAAAATCAAGATGTCCAAGAGCTATGTGATAAGTTCCACATCCAACATCGTTTTTAACACCGTACTATCCTCAAAGGAATGGCCAAGCAAAGGCCTCAAACAAAACCATACTCAAAATTCTCAAAAAGATGATCAACGATATTGGACGTGATTGGTATGTTCAACTCAACCCTGCACTATGGGCCTATAGAACAAGCATCAGAACACCAATGGGAGCTACACAATTTTCTTTGGTATATGGATCAAAAGCCATAATACCCATTGAAGTTGAAATTCCATCCCTTCGTGTATCACTCAAAGGTATCATTTTAGATGAAGACTACAGGGTATCTAGACTGTAGGAACTAGAATTGCTAGATGAGCATCGTCAACAAGCTATTAATCATTTAATAGCTTATCAACAGAGAATGTCAAGAAGTTATAATCACATGGTAAAACTAAGGTTCTTTCAAGTTGGTGATTTAGTACTAAAGGAAAATCCTAGGAATCAACAAGACAGAGAAAAGAAAGGAAAATTTGAGCCTAATTGGCTTGGTCCATTTGTTGTCATATCAGTGTATGGATCAGGAGCATATCAGTTATCGACGTCAGGAGGGGATTTGCTTGATGAACCTATCAACAGTATTCATCTCAGAAAATTCTATGCTTAAAATCTCCTAGTGCACGAGGCAAATTCTGAAAATTGTTTCCTTAGTGAAAACCTAGCAAGCAGGCATCTTGACAAACACAAAAAGAAAAAAGAAGAAAAATTAGAAAATAAAAAAACACAATGGGTGTAACCAAAGCATGTGGTGAAAACCTGGAAACAGGCATCGTATGTGATTCTAAGATCAAATTTCCCATCTATTTGGATATATGTCAGGATCATTTCGTCTAAAAATTCATATCATATCGTTCATTAGGCCATCATTACATCCATTATCAAAATCGTGTCACATGGTCAAAATATAACTCCATAGCTTGGGGGCAATATCTGGATATCATTGGGGACAATACAAACATGTCAATTACATCAAATGGCAGAAAACCAAAAACAAGTATCAAAGCGCAATATCAATCGTCATCAGGAGGGCATCAACCATCCATATCATATTGAAAATCCAAAAAAAAAAACATGTCAAATAGGAAAATCTAAAAAGGAAAAATCCAAAAACATAGATCTGTGTCAGTTGAACTACGTGGTCTTTGCATGTGTAACATAGGCAAGGCTAATATTTGATCAGCCCCCAAGGCCCCTAAGATAGGTTAGTTGGTTAGATCTTTAGTCAAAAATCTCGAAAAGTCAAAAACATGTCAAAATTAGGATGGATGATCTAAAAATCTGAATAATGAATGGAACACTCTAAGTAAACAATGGATATTTTGTCCTTCTTGATTATCATTTCTTTGGAGTAACTCAATGATGTATTGAACTAGAGGAACAAGGAAAAAGAATGATATTTTTATTGTCTGCTGTATGTACGATAATCATATAAATGTGTGAATTGTCGGGGGATGTGCTATGCAAATGTATCACCGATGACATTCAAAATTCACACACTCAAATGATAATCTCTGCCTATTTACACAATGAATGCTCAGGTCATCTCGGTTCTTATACCTAGATGCTTGTGTTCGATTGCAATATCAAAAATCATGAAATAAGTACTCAGGTCGTTATTGGATTAACACAACCATTGACGCTTGTATTCACTTTCAACATTCAGTAAAGCTCTATGATGATACCAAGCACAAAAAGACTGCTAAAATGACATCTATTTTACATATCATGACATGGTTAAAATTATATTGCATCCATCATCATTCATTATCTGCAGAGTATTTGTTGCATGAATGATTCCCATCAATGATTATCTAATCTACAAATAAGACTGAGTATACTTGACATAAAATCCAAAATCATCATCGGTTATCATATAGTTACAAATCCATATTTCATCATTTGTCATTTCATCATCCATACAGATTTTTGCATCATTGCATTCAATTAAATAAAATCATTCATATACATCATCACATTTAGATTTAAATGATCACAAAATCATATAAATAAAAGCATCCATCACATAGAAATCATAAAGCCATCGTCATATCACATCAACTGCATCTCATATATATAAAAAAAATGTCAAGTATACAATGAAAGTCTGGTCTACAAAATACATCATCAAAATGAGCTACATTACAAAAGATCACAAAAGTATCTACGACCTACTACTACCAGAATGAGCAAGCCTAACAAGCCCTGTACCACCACCACCCCCAAACGGACCTAGATCTCTAGAATCTCTATGTGGAGGCTGTGTCACTCCTTCACTGACTGTTCGTGTATGAGTCCGCCCTGATCTCGATGGGGCACAACTGACTCAACGCTCGGCAGGTACTGCATCATGACAATAGCCCCGATAGAACTCTGCCTCTCGGCCAACCCACATAACCTCTCTCATATAATCACCAACGGAGGTGCCATCGGCCAATCTCTGAAGGGTATCTACTGTCTCCTGTGCTCTCTCAGCTATCTGTCGAGCACTAACTCACTTGAATTTCAGGGAATGAACCTATGTCTACATGCCAGCTAATTTCCCTTGTACCTGTGCTAAGGCCTATGCGTGAACGTGTGCCTGGGCCTGCATCTGTGTCTGAGTCTGCACAAGCATACCTCGAGCCTATACCAACTATGCCTATAAAGTATGGACCTGTGCCTGAAGCCTAGCTATCTATCTCTACTACCCGACTGCCGACACTGTCACTGCTTACCTCTTGCGAGGCCTACTAGAAGAAGGTGCACTGTTGATGTTTGGCCCTACCCCTCTGTATCCTCCACTCCCACCATCACTGTCATTGTTGCTACTACTGTCACCACTGCTGCTCTCTGAGCTACAACCAGATGAGGAATCATCTACACCCCCACTGTTAGTAGAAACCTCGGCCACATCTTCCTCTACAGGTAAAGGTGTTGGCTCATCAGGGATAGTAATGTGAGGATGAGGGACTAAGACCAAGAAAGCTGCATAATCCTCTGTCAAAGCTGCCTCAAAGATATCTCTCCACATATCCTAGAGAGATGGTTGTAATGCTTTGTACCCCTCCACAAGAACATCATAGGACAGTGTCAGACCCCAATCAGGAACATCCATCCGTTGCCTGGCGTAATGAGCTACTCCCTGTGGCATGCACTGAACAATGCCATACTATCTGTATACCTGACGGAGCAAGAATCTCTCAAGAACAAAGGGAGTCCGACCGATGAGATACATGGAATCACACAAAAATCCCAACACTGCACCATCCTCATCCCACTCCTCGCAGTCAAGGTATGGGCACCAGATAACTATCTCAGTGTCATCAAACACTCGTCTCCAATGCTCTAACTTTCCCATCCAGGCCTGTGTAAATCGACCACTGTATCAGAAAACATATGGTCAGCCAGCTGGTCTGTCTCCAACTGGAAATGATTGACAAATGGCAAAATGCTCCCAAGCCCACACCTGTAACAATGTCATCCCAGCAGATAGACTACATGCATCTAAATACACCACTGAATGTAGATCATGATAAAGATGCGCTAACATGCACATCCCCCACGCATATCTAGTACCATGTATCATCATGCTCTCAAGCATCCTACCCTAGCCAACGAGAATCCCTTTGACCTGCAATCAGGGCAAAGGAATCCTCCAATGAATCCAGCTAGCACTGTTGGTAGTGTAGCATAAGAATCTACAATCCTCCGCCATTGAACACTAGTACCCGCTATGTCTTGATCCTGAAATACTCTGTGGAGAGCATCTCTACTGCTAGTCCCATGTGAATCATGTCACAATCTTCCCCATGAAAGGAATGTGCAATATACTCCACACATCTTCTGGTGTGACTGTCATCTTGCCGGTGGGTAGGTGAAAGGTGTTGTGGTCGCTATGCCACCTCTCAGCCAACGCAGTCAACAAACCCCAATTAATCCTAATCTGGGGCATATCAAGCAAACTCGTGAGGCCACATTGGCCAATCACTTGAAGCTCATCTAGTGTCAAGTGCAGTATCAAATCAGTCATCTACGAGAATCTCCCTCGCATCTAGAGAGTACCCAGATCCTCCTATAATCATAACGAAAAAAATTCTACAATCAGTGAACTATGTCAAGGAATAAAAGGTCATTCTACTATCAGTCTATTTCGAAAGCTTTGGTATGAATTTTTTGATCAAACTTCATAAGCTATCATCAAACCTCACCTATCATGAGGTTTCCAAATCATCAACAAACCTCACCTATCATGAGGTTCATCAAAACATTATATAGATCTCGCCTATTATGAGATTTATTAGATATTGAATCATTTCCTCACCTATCATGAGGATCATCAATAAATGGGGTTTCTTCTCGCCTATCATGAGAGTTAGTCTTATTTAAATCATCGAATCCAACATCAAGAATGTGGATTGTCAATCATACCAATCAGAAGAATGGACATGATCGAAATTGACGAAATCAAAGTTCACTAAGTCAAATCTTCAATTCTGACATGGAAGCGCTAAAACAGGCTTCCAAAGCGCTAAATCCCAAAAGTGCTATTTTATCATCCAAAAATGCTAATTCAAGGACCCAAAGTGCTAAAAACATGAAAGCGCTATTTCAGCAACCAGAAGCACTAAAACAAGCTTCTGAAGCGCTAAAAGTCTCGAAGCACTACTGTTTCGCATCAAAGCGCTACAATAGGATGCAAAAGCGCCACTTTACTAGAAGCGCTAGAACAAACCTTGAAAGTGCTAATTGACTGACTCAAAGTGCTGAAAGTCTCAAAGCGCTAAAATCTGGCTTCAAAGCACTAATCTTTGGCTCCTAAGTGCTAAAACGTTGAAAGCACTACATTACAACATTGAAGTGCTAGCATTTTCAATGCAAGCGCTAAAACTCAAAGTGCTAAACTACCTACCAGAAGTGCTACATCGGGATGTAAGCATTACAGTGTAGCTTCAAAGCGCTGAAACTAACCTAGACACGCCTAGGACCTAAAAAAGCATAAAAAACAAAAGTGCACGAATTACGAGGAGGTCGAGGGGTACATACCAGAGGTCCATACGTGAGCGGCTGTCTGTGATGTCAAACGTGCTCGAATTGGTGAGTGTGGTAGGGGATAGACATCTCGCTCCAGCTCGCAGAAAAGTCTTTATCACTAGGATTTTTGAACTCAAAAAGCAAATAATGACTTTGAAAATGACCTTTTGCACTATTTATAATTTTGAAAAGGTATTTTTGGTGGATTTTATTACATTTTGACTAATTTTTAAAATGAAATTAATTAAAACTCATTTGAAAGCTCTATTTCGTCATCATTTTGTCAGGAGATAAATTATTTTAAAATCAAAACAATATAAAATCATCCAAAAATCATAAATTTTTGAAAATTTAAAAAAAAATCATCAAATCATTAATTTATCTCCTGAGGGGGCATATTATCATCAAATCATCTGAAAATCATGTCTGTGGCACACAAATTTTATCATCTAAAAATCATGTCTGGGGCACACGAATTATTATCATCTGAAAATCATGTCTAGGGCATACAGAATTATTATTATATGAAAATCATCTCTGGGGCATACAATTTTTTTTTTTTTTTTTCATATCATCAATCCTAGCAATAGCAGCAAAATATTTCTTCGAATCAACGCATAAACACATCACTTCGAAGAGGGGCAAAATGTATACACCTAAAATTGGTCTGGAGCATCCAATTAATTAAATACAAATTATTTGATTAATTATCCTAATTTCCTCTACTGTTGAATAAATAGAAATATTTATTTAATATAGTTCACATTTACATTGTTCATAATTTCTTCTAAATCTCGTCTTAATTAAATAAACAAAATTAAATACTTTGTTCGATTTAATTATCAAATCCCTATTTCAATCTATCACATCATTTCTAAATTAATTAAATAAAGACAAAACACTTTATTGATTAATTACCATATTCTTCTGTTTAATTTAATAAACAACTATCCTATAGTTCACTTTATTAAATTATTTATCTTTCTTTTGCTAATTTAAATAAATCAAAATATTTGAATTGTTGCACAAAGAATATTCCATCTATATTCTCTCAAAAATGAATTAGATATCCTATGTCTAAACCATGTCTAAATTAATTGATTGAAACTTCACATAAAGTTTTGGAGATAAATTGGAGACAAATTTGGAATTTGATCTCTCAATCCTCTTCCATCAATCCTTCCTCTTCTCTTTCCTAGTGTTTTCATGGGTAGAGACAATCTCCATCTTTCTCTCAATCTCCTCAATCTCTCACCATTCAATTCTCCAGATTGAATCCAAGCCTTTCAAAGCTTTCTTTATTCATTTCTATAGCCAGGAAATCTATAAATACAAGTGTCATTCAACCAAGAAAGGATCCAGATAATCAAGCTTTTGTACTCTTACTCTGCAGGAATTCAAGCATCAAGCATCAAACAAATCAAGATTCAACCATGGCTGCCTCCTGTAGCTGCAATTATCTATTTCACATCAATATCATGCTAGTTTAATTATTTACTATTGCATTATCATCATCTTGTTCTTCAGATAGTCATTTTAACAGTCTTATTTGCTTATACAATCTGAGAGCAATTTAGATTTAATAAATCTTTGGAGATAGAGAACAATAGGACGCTTTCATTTGATTACTACTTTGAATTGATTCAATTTGTTTAATCATTGATATAATGTCGTATTAAGAAGTGTTTTAAATCTTATTCACATATTTCACCACTTACAAAGATAAAAATAATTCACAACCCCCAAATCCATATTATGACTAGAAGACTTAAACATTTCTAAACCAATTTCCCTAAATAAGTAAAGAGAGGAAATAACATGAAAAGGTGATCATAAAGGAAATAAGCTATTTTTAGATATATATTCAATCCAATTTACCCTCTACAGTGAATTTACAGTAAAAATAATTTCCCAAGTAAATAAATTAAATAAAATAAACTTATAGCCTCTTCACAAGTAGAAAAGCGAAATTCAAAACTATCAATAAATTTTCATTTCCTCGATTAATTTTACAAGAATAATAATTTCACATAAATAATACATCCACTAGTTCTTCTACTTGTTCATATATATGCATGCACCCATTTTAAATAAAATCATTAAAAATATATTTTTAAATATATATATAGTGAATATATACATAATTATATATTTATATATATAATTATGTCTGTGCCTAATATAGATACATTAAATATATATCAAATATATTATAAAGAAAATACATTAATAAATAAATATATATATATATATATATATATATATTAGATATAATCCAATATATATTATATATATTATATATATTAACATTATAAATAAAACTATAAAGTCAAAATCCATTTCTCAAAGGCGGACAAAATTTCTCCTGATTAACAAGGTTCACAGTTAATAGAATGTGAGGTCAGCTATAATATACGGTCAAGCCTCCCTTAAGAGGTCACAACCAAGAACTTTAGGGAGGTTGTGGTGGGTTTATCTCCACAATGCTGTCCCCTTTGTGGGGTAGCGGTGGAGGTAACACAACCACACCCTTCGCCAAGAAATTCTTCAATCTCTTTTACATATAAATTATTTTCAAATAAATATCATTCCCGAGGAGCTTTCACTTTATGGTGATAACAATTAATTTCAAAATAAATTAAACAAAATTTCAATAGTATACTATATATAATTATATATATATACATTTATATATGTATATGTATATACCATCATAAATGTGTGTGTATATATATATATATGTATGTATATATATGGATATATATATATTTTTATAAATTTGATTAAACAAATACTATAATTGGGAAAATAATTTCCAGAATGATTTCTACAAAAAAAATTTTACAAACACTACAAAGAGCCAAATTTTACAAAGAAAATTATATAGATAATACTAATTTACAATTTTGTTATATAGTTTTCACAAAGAATTTCAATCTACTGAGGAATTTATTCTATAGAGGATTCATTCTACAAAGGATTCCATATACAAAAAATATAATTTTTAAAACAAAGCTCAAACTTAAAATTTTGCAAAGACAATCTCTTACAGAGAAAGATCTAAGCTAAGAAGCTTTTCAATATAAACTTAAGAAAAATTAAGGAATGAACCTATAGTCCAACGCTTGTAAATTTGTAAATTTTCAAGTAGCACCTCCTCCACAGATCCAAGTAATTTTCCTAGATAGACAATAGCTTCCTTTAGAACAATACAATTTCTCAAACACAACAACAACTCCCAAGAATAAATTTTTCTAAAAATTCAAGAACACAAATCTTCTTTCTATAGTAATTCTATAAAAATATTCCAAAAGACATGCAAATCACAAAATAATTTCCTTTTCCTAATGTTTTCCCAACCCACAAAATATCCTCCATGCTTATATGTGAAGAAGCTTCTCAGTTCTTCTCTTAAACCCACAATCAGCTCCCTGTGAATAAATTTCCAACAACCTCATTAATTCTTCTAACACATGTTGAAACTCACAAAATATCTTTAACAACCAATTTTCATAAAATCCTCTAGAAATTTAAAATTTAAAAAATTAATAATTACAAATATTTACTATTTCAAATTTAACTTAATTAATCTAATTTAATTAATTAATAAATAATATAATCCTAAGATTAAATTATTTACCAATTAAAATAAATTAATTAATTCACCACTTCTACCATTAAAATAAAATTAATTTAATAATCAACTTAAATAATTCAATCCATCAAATTCCCTTTTTAAAATTTTCCACATAATAATTCAAAGCTAAATAAGAAACTTTTAAATAAGAAAAACCAACTAGACCTAACAACACATTGAGACTAGGGTAAAGGCATGCCACAAGAATCATAGCTACTCTCTCCAAATCAAAATTACCATTGGATGATAGACATGCTCAAACCTGTGGAGCCAAGTGGAGTCGATGTCCTGTACCTGCAAACTTGTAGACAAGGCATACATAGAACATGTATATATAAACAAGATAATAGAACACACAGTCAAGAGGAAATCACAGAATCCCAAGGTGCTCGCAAGCGAGTGATGCAATTTCATCCCCTTCACTAATACACTATCACGAAACTGACAATTCTAACATATACAATCTACTCATGTGCAATAACCATGTTATTCCAAATAATATTTATACTAATCAACAACATGTCAAATGATAACATCAAAATAGAGTAACATCACATCACAACATATAATCCACATCGCTCTATAAATAGCAATTAAAAAATAAACAAGTATCAAAGTATATCAAAGTCTAAGAGTAACAAGAAAACAAAGCAAAGAAAGGTAGGACACTATCTAATACAAAGAGAAAAATGGAGGGGTATTAGATCCACCAAAATCGTGGCAAAGGAGGTAAGAGTAAGATTATTGGATGCATGATACACTTTTAAAAACCTTCCAAAATCATTACTAATTCCCTCAAATGTAGAGGAGTACGAGAATTGTAAGGGAAGATATGGCAATCTTACCCAAATAGGCATTACATCAATAGGTTCCTTTAGAGGGTTGAAGGAATGGACTCAAGGCCTCATGGATAGTGAGTGAGAATCCCATTCTTACAAACCATGATCTAAAACAACCTTTCAATCATCATAAGAGCTAAAAACAACAACAAAAAATCCTCGAGTGAAAGGATAAACTTGCATATTACCTTCCACAATCAGAGACCAATTTATGGAGATCCATTGAGTAGATCAAGAAGTGAAGGCCAAAAATAGAAGAATATATAGATCAGGCCAATTTGGTGAAAGAAGTCAATTCATTTTGAAACTTCCTTACTAAGAGAAATAATAGGAGAAGTAGAAACACATTTTAGAGGGTGCACAAAGCTCTCCCCATCCTTTTTATTTCGAATAGCATTAGCGAAAGAACCAGAAACATTTCCTTTCACTACATTAAACCCACCTTGAGAGGTCACAACTAGACACCCATCCAAAAACCCCTCCATAGAGAACTTTGAATCTATAGTACATAGGTTAACTAAGAGATTACACCTAGGAGAAGAGGTGTGAGATAGGGGAGCAACGGAAGAAAAAGGCACACGGGAGTTGAAAATGTTCACTGAGTGGGAAGGACTATAGATGCGCAAGTTGTTAAACTTTCTCTATGTTTTTGTTGGTGGCTATTTAGGATTCCTCATATCAGTTATCAATCATGGGAAAGTGAAGAGAAGGAATAGATCAAAAGAGAAAAATAAGGAAAAGTGAGACATAATAAAATGGGGTGCCAATAGGTACAATTATACTAATCGGCCAAAACTCGGGTAAAGAATAAAGAAGATGTCTAAGTGTCAATCCAAGGATCGTAAGCTTGTGAGAGGTGTTGTGACAATATACCTAAAGGGATGAAAGTAGTGAATTAATGGGGAATGAATACATCTAGAACATGTGTAAATTTCCTAAATGAAAATCTGGTTTGACTTTTCTATTCTGCATTTCTGACAGAAATGTGATAGGACCTATTGACAATCTATATAGAACTATGATAGTAACAAAAACAACTTATTAACAAAATAAAAAACTCACTCCATCATATTAAAAATACTGAAATAAAACCTTCATGAAATACTACATCCCAGAATTAAGTCATAAATATTTTACCAAACCAAAATTTAATTAAAATGCTAACATTCAAATCATGTGATTGCCAAATTTTGAATAACAATACTGAATTTTTTTAATCCCAATATTATTGAAAGCTATACTAAATAAAAACCAAACCAAAATGAAGGAAAATAAAATGCACAAAATAAAATGTCACCGTTCTTTTCAAGGAGTGGGCCCTTCCTCCATGTTGGCATAATGGATGAGACGAGAGTATTTTTCTTACCTTGTTGTGATGAGAAGAAACATTTTTTTATCTATCAAATATTCAATACAAATTATGTGATGCAAAAATTCTACGATACCAACTCTATCCTGCTCCTTACATTATGTGTATTATATATACACTACTTGGAAGTAATAAATACAAGGAAATACTATGTTTTTTTGGCTTGCAGCCAAAAAAGTTAAATGTGAATGGCTTAATTAGTATCCATGAATTAAAATGCATTCTAGTTAACCAATAGACAAGAATAGAAAATCTGAAGCATTTTCCTTCCAACAAATCAAAACATTTTCACCACGAGTTTTCCACAGTGAATCAACATCTCCACCATGGGTTTCCTTTCCTAGTTCATTTCAACCACCATAAGAATGGTACACGTGGAACTTTACTCTGCACTATTTTTTGTTCACCACGAATAAAAAAAAAAATCAATTTCCTCTCCATAGCTATAATTGTATCTTTTAGATTTATTTAGAATAACATTTATTTTGAATTTTTGTGCTTATTCAGATTTTACATTAAAGAGGTAACTGATACCACCTTGGAGACTAACATCATCTCTTGGAAACATGACAGAAATAAATTTCTAGTCAAAAAGTAATACACAAAATCTCATGACCAAAAAATGACGAGAATATATTCTGCATAAAAGGTGACAAGAAGTTCTTCTTACCTGCATGCTGCAAATTTTATTTCTCAAGTCTCAAAATCACAATGCTTATTAGTAAAGACAACCAATCATTAGTTTGCATATTTTATCCAAAACTATATTAAATACCACTTATATATATTTAGTCATATGCAACATAAAATGGGGAAATAGTATGATATGGAATGAAATTGGAATGTGGAAGTGGGTATGAAGATATATGAAATAGGCTAAAATATGGCATAAAATGGGACACAATTGGATCTCATCATATACAAGCCTTAATTTTGTGATTCTTGTCAATAATTGTGTATTTATCATCATTAAAGACCACTTTGTAATTCTTTTCACACAATCATCCAACACTGTATGAATTGTTTTATAAGTTTGAAGTGTACTAATTATCATCAATATTTTTCTTGCCTTCTCTAGTATTCACTTTTATAGTTTCTTTTTAATCAACTTTCAAGTATTTTTTATCACCAAAATTGATCTTAGTCTTTAAAATTTTATCATATAAGATATCTGAGTATTTCATAACCTATGATTAGAACAATTTGAATCTAAATACCGACATATTCAAGATTTTTTTCAACTTGATCATATAATAAGAATAACTTACTTGGATAATACTCCTCATCCTCAAGGGCATAATTAACACTTATACTTTCTTACATTCTTTTGGTATGTATTCCCTTTCAAAGTGACCATACTTATTACAACAAAAACACTAAATAATTTCTCTTAACAAATCCACCTTATCCTCTTTTAATTCAATCACCTATTTTTATTATTATGTTTACCTTATTCTTCATTTAATTTATTATTACTACTAACACCTTTATTATTTGTGATTTGAAATTTAAAAAAAATATTTCTTGTCACTTTCTCTAAGTGTGTATCTTAGTAGTTATCCATGATAAATAGGAGATCCAGCTAGGTGATCAAGCTCAAGAGTAGTAAAATATACGCTCTCCTTAATAATTATTGCAGCATGATTCCACTTTCGTGTGAGTGATCTTAATACTTTTTCACCACAACCTCTTTGTTGAACAATTATTCAAGACTATCCATCTTTGTGACTATATCCTTTACTTGTACATAGTAATCACTCACATTTTTATCTTTATGGTACCTTTAAATTCTTAAATTCCTCTCTTTAAATTTTGTAAGTTATCCACTTTGATCTGAAAACTAGACGTTAGTAAACTTTTTGTAGAGTCTTTAAGGAATACATGATTATTTTTGCGTGTAATATTCTTGGAAATAAACTCTTGTCTAGAGTTGTTTGAATTTTAAATAAAAATTGAGATTTACTATTCTTTTAATGTTAGGCCTCATGTTGTATGATTGTTGTGGTAGATTATAATCTATTCTACAATTGTGAATCAAGAAATATCAAATTTTGATTATTTGTTGATGGTTTCATTGTATATTTTTTATTTAGCTACATAGTTATATAATCCTTGATTGTCCTATCTATTTATGACTACATCAAATTACATGCTATTAGAATAATATTTTATAGATAATAGCTTTTGAATAGGTATATAGAGAGGATACAATTCCAAATGGTATATGGAACATTTATACATTGTTTCACACATCTATTAAAGTGAAAGATGATAATAATGTTAATATAAGAGTCTATAATTTCATGCTGAATAAATTTTGAATATACAAGTTTGGAAATAAGTCAAGGATATCAACACCAAATAAAAAGTGCATGCATGTGAGTCCCAGAGAGATAATCATTACTTAGAGGGGAGTTGGTCATGGTGTATTTGAGGAAATAAAATTTCCTTAAAGAAACATACAATAAATATTTGAGTCCATGTTGAGTCTTTATTATATTCTTCAATAACATGTACATGAGATTGATTTGACAATAGGTTTGAATATCTCATTATTATTTAAGGTCAATAATTTTTATTCACATTATACACAAAGAAAGGTCAATATTATGCAATAATCATAATTTCTAGACTACAGGAAGCTAATTCCTATAAACTACTGAGAAAATATTCTACATAAATTTTGGATTCATGCATTGTAAGAAGAATTGATGGAGTAAGTACAAACCACATCATATTCACTAGAAGGATAGGAAACCTTAAAAAAAATCCTAGGTTTTTGAAGTTGAAGTTCACTTTGGTGGTAGGATTAGTCTTTAGTGTAATTGTACTTGTGAGAACTATGCTCAATATTTTCTCTTGGGGTTTCTAAGGTAGGAACATCCTATGGTAAATCAATATTGCATCACCCAAAATATTTATTTATTTATTTTTGCTCTTTTATACACAAGAATAGCTTATTAAACTTTCGTATTTTGATCATTTTTGTGTTTGTGTGTTGTGTCAATATAATTATGTTGTGAGTAGACTTATTCAACTCCTTTGAAAACCCCAATTAGATTGAATTGGTTTTCATTCCTTGAATTTAAGCTTTGGTGAGTGGAACTTCATTTTTGTAACATTCAAACTAGCAGAAACGTTCTACATGATCTCAACATTCTTCAATAATACCATACAAGCTAGGAACAAAACCAAAACCAGGGAATCCTTTAGATAATGTGCTACATTACATAGAATGCCTATATGGATTAGGATCATTGCACTTGAAATGAATAACCTTAGGAAAAGACGGGATTTCAAGGTTCTGTTGTCTAGAATAATGGATTGGAAGCTAGAAAAATGGATTAGATGCTTTACAACCATTGACAAGGGAAAACAAAGTATAGTGATAGGTAGAAAAGGATAATGGATTTCTTTCGTAAAGGATAGGAGATACAAGGATTATTCAATGGAGAAATTAGTATATGATATCCAAGGGCTATGTCACATAAAAATAACATTATTTTCTTTGAGATATGGAGGTTAGATAGTATTATTTTGGAAATTAAATGATATTATATGGATATTATATGACAAAAGGACTCACATGTCAAGAGTTTTCCAAACCATGACTTATGTTCATGCCTTAGTCCTTATCAAGAGAAAGGTAGGAAGGAAATATGAATGGAAAAGATATGGATTGTATGGATGGATGGAAATGTCATGAGAAAGGTATGGAATACAAGAAAAAATTCCCCCAATTTTAGTGGTCCACATAGATAATTAATTTTATGCATGACACTTGTTTTCTATGTTTTCATCATGGCACTTATCCAAAGTGCCATAAATTTAATGGTTTTCACTATTGGTTCAAATATTATCCACAACATACTAATTTTAATATATAAAAGCACATTCATGGACATTTAACAACAATTGCATTCAAAAAGGAGGGGAGGGAAAAAAATAATCAACAACGAGGGGAAATAGATTACTTATCAATGATTTTAAAAGAATACAATTGGTGTTTCGTCAATGTATAGACAAGTTGGAGTCACCAACAATGTTTTATATTTGCCAAAAATACTATATTGGTAAAAATGTCTTCTACATGTCCAAAGATCTAGTTTGCAATAGACATAGACAAGAAAGAGGAAATAATATATTTTTTTATGCAAATAATATGGACCCTGGTCCTAATCCAAGTGAACTTGTAAATGTCACTTAAGTGGAAGAAATCTTGATTGTGTGTGTCAATCTAATTTTGCAAGTCACACATGCAATAAGTAAATTTAAATATAAAGTCTACACAATAATATTTCCTCAAAATATAAAAAATATGGAACAAAAAAACCACACCCTATTAAAGATCTTTCACTTATTCTAGTTCAAAGAAAGGATCAATGTGCCAAAAACTATAATTTCAGAGTTAATAGAGAATGCATATATAAAGCACTAAAGTACAAAATTGGATGTGATATTTTATTTTGATGTTACAATTGATCCAAATACTCTAAAAAATATATCATCTAAGTCAAATCAAATTATATTGAGCAACTCAAAACAATACACATGGAATTTGATTTAGATGTCAACAAGAATTTTTTTGTTGGTCAATTGATGGAAATAGATGAGGGTAATATTTTTGATCACACTAGATCAATGGAATCAAAAGAACTAAATGCACAAAACTAAATGGAGTTAATCTATGCATGGGTGAACAATACAACTACATATCGGACATCACTCATTGACTAGCCTACCATTGGAGGATCTCTAATAAATGAATATGTGCAATAGGTTTGTTTGATATGGAATTTCTAACATTATTCCCTAATGTAAAGTTTGATTTTTTGGAACCATGACTATGGAGAGTACATATTTATGAATTTTTCACTTCCTAATTTGTTAAAGAGATAATCACTTTAGTAAGCATCCAAGATTTCAGTATTACATGATAAATATGATTGAGGCATTGTGTACAAAGTTCATCATCATTTTTTTGTTAAAATAAGTCTATAGGAGATGCCTATAATGATAAGTGATCTTTGTGAATAGATGGAAAATATCCTACACTCTCATTTGGTAGACAAGTTTAAGCGATTTGGAACTAGTTTGATAGGTATAATAATATATAATAATGATTAAATAATATTATGAAGATAAATATATATTGAATACACTACAAAGTATAGAAATCAAAATTAAACATAGTATGTTTATTTATGAAAATGTGACTACATGAATAATTTAACAATATATGTTAAATTATTTAATTTCCAAGGCTTGAACCTTCGTTTGTTCTACCTTTCTCTTTGCAATTTTTTTTACTTTCTTCATTTTGCTTGTATCTATCACACATGAATGGTAGCATAACCCATAGTCCTTGGAAATACTTTATACATGAAATTTCTACAAATGTCAATCCTATTCTTTGAATATGTCATATCAATTATGTATTTTTAAAGATTTAATCCATGTGACTTATGTATTGTTAGAGCCCAAGATAATTGTAATGGTATAATATCCTACACTCTCATTTGGCAGACAAGTTTAAGCGATTTGGAACTAGTTTGAAAGGTACAATAATATATAATAATAATTAAATAATATTATGAAGATAAATATATATTGAATACATTACAAAGTATAGAAAAAAAAGTTAAACATAGTGTGTTTATTTATGAAAATGTGACTACATGAATAATTTAACAATATATGTTAAATTTTTTTAATTTCCAAGGCTTGAAGCTTCATTTGTTCTACCTTTCTCTTTGCAATTTTTTTACTTTCTTCATTTTCTTGTATCTATCATACATAAATGGTAGCATAATCCATAGTCCTTCGAAAGACTTTACACATGAAATTTCTATAAATGTCAATCCTATTCTTTGAATATGTCATATCATATATATATTTTTAAAGAGTTAATCCATGTGACTTATGTATTGTTAGAGCCCAAGATAATTGTAATGGTATATGTTATGTGCTACCCCTTTGGATCATTGCAATTGGTAGTGTACATGTGTTAGCATAATACATTTTTTGTTTATTATAAAGAAACTATACCAACTGTCATCAACTATTCAGGGAGTTATGCATCTACATCTTATTTGTATCCTACATACTGAAATAAATGATCAATCAAGATTCATGCATTTTTACCAAGATTTGGTATCAAAGGTTGAATTTATCTCATGCTTGGAAGTATGAAGACCATTATCTTTCTAAGCCAAGATTGAAATAAAATTTAAAGACACAAAAGAATCAACAAAATCATGCATAATTTAAACACTCAAAGGTGCACAAATCTATTAGAAGAATATAAATATAAATATAGCATTAGGTGGGCATGGGTGATGTATGTGTTCTCCCAATGAATTCAAAACATTTAGGGAATAAATCTTGATCTTCCTCAACCTTATTATTCTCATTGAGTTTTCTCAATAGCATAGGGTGACTCCATGATCCTATGAAATGTGTTATAGAATGGATAATCCCACATATAAGTGTGTGAAGGAGGAAAAATAGTAGTTTTGAAGGCACTTTGAAGAAGGAGAAATTATGTATGAAGGAGATCACAAGAAAAGGTGAATGAAGTGGTTCATCAACATTTGAGTCATATTTTGAAAGATTTGTGGTTTGCATGAAGTAAACTCTTGAGAATAAAAGCTAGTGGAATAGATCAAGGTTGGGATTTCTTCTCTTGGGTAGGCCATGTATCAACATTCCTTTGACATTGAGTGCCCTACTTGCACTAATATTAATAGGCTCATTTCCCAAGTTATATATCTTATTTAACGATGTCTTTGAAATTTGATGAAGCACTTAATGTTTGATGTGACAGGAGTTCTAAATCAATTTGGTACTCTACACATTCCTTCCAAGATTTCATGCTATTCCCTTGTAATCTCCATAGAGAAGGCCTATAGTGACAAACCCTATATTTCCTTTGAGTCTTCCTTAATGATGCAAAAATGTGATCTTTTTCATGGAAATTTCATGGTCTATTGGCTGATGTATAGAGGAGATGTTGTACCCAAGGATGTGAATTTTGTTGCCTCTGTTAAGATTAAGAGGATCATTTATTTTGTGGGATAGTGTGCTTATTTGTTTAAGTGTAGTATCAATTATCAACCTCTGACTGGGGTTCTAAGAGGGGATATTTCCAAGGTCCATAAGGTATTTTGTATAACATCTAACTTCATAGGTGTTGTTGATGTATTTTATCACATTAATCACAAATTTAATCTCATCTATTTCAAGCATACTTTTCTGAAATTGTATGTTGTTGAGGGTATGAAACAAGGAGAGTTATCAGGAGGCCAAGAAGATGAGGATTCATTAAATGATGAATTTGTTATTAATTACTCTTGTGATTATGTATTAATACTACGAGCCTTGAACATTGCAGGCTAGTGGCATCGAATGATGGAGGAATTTCCATCATCTCAAGTTATCTTCTCTCTTTGAGATGATGTTTTGCATGAGAAGAATTTTTAGCTTTAATTTATTTCTTTTCCTTATTGTTGTTGATAGATTTGAAGAATACATATATTGTGAAGTTTATTTTAGAGACAAGTGAAGCATTTAGTGACGAGCTTGATATGAATTATTTCCTAGATAGTTCATGAGATTGTGACCAAGGATTATACCTTTATGAGGGTCAAGGAGACAACTTGGATTATGTTTGTCCAATAATTATAGTCTAGACCAAGGATTATAATACCTTTATGAGGATTAAGGAGACAACTTGGAGGATTGTTGTCCAATAATTACTGTCTATGATTTGAGAGTTCATAGGAGGACGAACTTGGGAATTTAGCTCAAAGCTACACCTTTTCGAGGGTTATGAGGCAACTTGGAGGAGTTCCACCTTATTCAAGATTTGTTTCTTGAAAAGGAAAAAATTCTCAAGAATGTAGACATTTTTTGTAATCAGCAAGATTTTTTATGTAGACCTTAAGGGGAGGTCCCTAAAAATGTAAATTAGAGGTTTTAGGGATAAATTTGTAGGAACAGTGTAATAAGGGGGGGAATGTTAGTGTAAAATAGTCTTTTTTATTATAAAGCAGTTATATCAACTACCATCTAATGTTTAGGTAGTTTTTCATCCACGTCTTATTTGTATCCTACATAATAAAATGAATGATTAATCAATATTTATGTGTTTTTACCAACATGGGTATTGATCATCAGAAGGTATTCTAGAGTAACTATCAAATTCACCAAGTACATACATTGAAGGCTAGGGTGGTTTAGTTCTAGCTACATATATAAAATTATTCGTACATATCCAAGTGCTCCATTTAAAAGTCATGCTTCTATGAATAAGTTGGATGTTAACATCACTCTTACATTGATAGTAAGTTAGTAATTCCATATTGAGTTCATCATTTCCACCTCCTTTAATGGCACAATTCTTCAAAATTTAGTAGCAATGCTTCATGCAACTGGATTTAATAATATATATATATATTTTTCTCCTTTGACTATGAACATTATCATTTGTTGAATATAAATGAGTACTATTTTCAAATTCTTCATTCTATGATGCATTCATATTTTCATTTTATCTTATCATAAGTAACATGTAATCACCAATTGTAAGGTTTACATATTTGATATTTTTTTGAATTTCATGAAATATTTGTTGGTCTTTGTTCTATCCATATTCTCTAAAACTGTGATCCAATGTAACAATCATTTTAAATTCTTCCAATAATAGATTTTTCTATCTTCTACTTGCATATGGAACTCTATCATTTATTGAAGGTAATTGTGCCAAGTATCAAACTAAATCATAAATATGCCTAAATAAAAAATAAACATATTGTTAATTATGTATTATATAAAATGAATTATTAAAAATAAATAATTAAAATGATATCTAATGTGAATTAAAGAATGTTAGAAATTTTAATTGAAAACTTACCTCCAAAAATTTGATTAGCATTTTCCCGAAATGATTGTCATCCAGAATCTATGTTTCCAAGTAAAAACTCTCTATGAAAACTCGTCTCATCTATCAATATATATTTGAAATGTGACATATCCTCTTGAAAAGTTGTAATTGACATGAGTAGAACTAAGGGAGATTGATTGGGAAAATATAAATTTTCAAATATATATTTCATGTTAAATTATGTTTATTTTCATCCTAATTACAATTTTCATAAATAAATATGAATACAAAAATAGACCTACTTGTATTAATCCTATTACATTTTATTTATTTTTTAACATCAAGGAGGGTAAAATTTTTATTAAATCAAGGAAACATTACAAAGCAAGGGCATTAAATGGCCCTATCAAGCTCGACCAAGTGATCCAATTGTTGAGACAAATCTGGGGGTAATTGGCCCCAATCCACCAAATTCCAATCTTGAATATGATCCAACACCCATTTAGCCAAGCAATCAGCCACCCCATTCCAATCTCGAGGAATATGAGTGAAAGTAATATACTCCAGAGAAGCACAGAGGGTGAAAATTTGTTGCACAATCAAAGCCAGTTGCCAGCTCACATCATCCAAACACTGGCTTTTTAGTAAGTTCACCAAAACCTATGAGTCCAACTCACAAATGATCCTTTGCCAACCCAATTGAGTGCCCCGCTCCACAGCCAATAAAATAGCCTAAGCCTCCATAAGATTATTAGTATGGAAGCCCTTATACACATAAAAGAAAAATTGAACCTCTCCATAGCTATCCCTGCCAACACCCCCAATCCTAGCATGACCCGGGTTTCCATGAGAAGAGCCATCAGAATTGATTTTTAGGACTCCATGAGAAGGAATCCATCTTCCCTCCCTATTCACCTTCGGGGTAGGATGTCTACATCTGTTACGCATGAGCTATTGCTGCGGAGGAGGAAGGTGAAGATGATTACAAAAATCAATGTCTCGAGGATCCACTAGCACAGTCATATCACACTTAGTTGCAATGGTTTCCCCAAGATAATGTATAATTTTCCACCAAAGGTGAGGGGCCCTTAGCAGCGAATCCTAAAAAATATGCCTATTCCTTTCCAACCATAAGTTACAAATAATAAAGGAGGGCCCAAGAGCCCAAGCAACCTGAAGAAAGGTGGTAGAAATAGGGGCCTTTCCCCACCGTTCCCCAAACTCCACCAAAGAGGAAGCATGCCACCAAGTTGTATTCCACACCCCCCACCAGAAATGCCAAATCTCCCTAGCATAGGAACAATGAAAGAAGAGATGGGATACACTCTCTTCACTGCCATGACATATAACACACATAGAGGGGCCATGAAAACCCCAGTTACATAAATTATCCCAAGTAAGACACCGGTTCTGAGCCACTAACCACATGAAAAAATTGCACTTGGGCCAAGATAGCTTGTGCCAAACTTGCTTCCACCAAGGGACCTCAGTGTCCCCAAACAATTGTCTACACAATTGCTTATAACCAGCTGCCACAGAGTACTTTCCAGACAAATCTGAACCATCCCAAGAAAAGACATCCGGGCCCCTTAGAGAATTATAGGCATGAGACATCAAAAGCTTGAACAAATCCTTCCTATCCCCCTCAAACCCTCTAGGCGACCACTTAGAAGGGTGCTTCCAGCGAAAACTTATAGCCAAGACACCATGCTGCTCCACCTTATAATGCTCCATAGTATCCCAGCTAGTCACAACAAAAACATCGCAAAGAGACTAGAGGTGAGGACAAGAAGAGAGAATAGAAGGATGACCATCCCAAGAATTCGACCAAAAAAGAGCCTGTGACCCTGAATGACAGATACAAAAAAGTGCACCCTTAATCAATTGCTCCCCCAATTTCAAAGTATGCCAGATCATAGACCCACTCCCTTCCAAAGCACAGTGAGGAACCTCAAAAGAGGTAACACCCCGAAGATATTTATGGTTGAGAATACGAGCCCATAACTGATGTTGATTGGTATGCCATCACCAATATAGCTTGGCAGCGAGAGCTTTCCCATTCAAAATGGCAGAGCATAAACCAAGCCCACCCTCTTGCTTCAGTCTACACACAGAATCCCACTTAATAGGGCTCCTCTTGCAGGATAGAAAATTGTTGCTCCAGAGAAATTGGTGAGAAAGAGCATCAAATTCCTTAAGGAAATACATAGGAGCTGCCTAAACAAAGCACCTATAGGTGGGGAGGGCCTGGATAATAGACTTGAGAAGAGTCACCCTAGTAGCAGTAGATAACTAGTGATGAGTCCAATGGGTAACCTTCCTCTGAAGCTTATCAAGCATCAACTGCCAGGAGGACCTAGGTTGATGGCCAACAGCAAGGGGAATACCTAGGTAGACAAAGGGAAGAGACCCTATTTCAAAACACAAAATAACAACAATCCGATGTTGGATGGCATAAGGAGTATTAAAGAAGAATATGGACGACTTTTTCTCATTGAATTTTTGTCCCGAAGCTGCAAGATAGTCATCCAAAGCATTCATGAAGGATTCAACCTCCCTAATACGAGCCAGTCCCATAAGAGAGGTGTCATCCACAAATTGAAGATGGGGAAGCTTTGGCAAGACCATCCCCCACTTCCACCATGAATCAAACCATGAGAAACCTGAGATTTAAGAAGCCAAACAAGCACCTCCACCATAATAATAAATAAATAAGGTGAGAGCGGATCTCCCTGACGAATGCCCCTAGTAGCCCCAAAAAGATCTAAAGGTTCCCCATTCACAATAACTGAAAATGAGGAAGAGGTCACACAACTCAAGACCCAACTCACCTATTCAGGGGAAAAACCAAAGGACAATAGAATCTTCTAAAGAAAACTCCATTTAACTCTGTCATAAGCTTTGGCCATATCCAACTTGATAAACATAGACCTATCCTGAGAAGTAGGCATGGAATGAATGGATTTAGACGCAACCACCACCCCATCCAGGATTTGACGACCAAGCACAAAGTTGCCTTGCTCCTCAGAAATGATCATTGGTCGACAAGATTTGAGCCTCTCAATAATCAACTTTGTAATAATCTTATATACCACATTATAGAGCACAATAGGTCTAAATAAATCAAGCTTGTCAGCCCCTTCCTTCTTAGGAATGAGAACAAGAAAAGTAGCATTCATTGCACAAAGCATCTGCTTACTATGGAGAGACTCACAGACCACTTCCAACAAATCAAGCTTCACAATATCCCAAAACTCTTGAAAAAGCTCAACTAGGAAACCATCTGGACTAGGGGATTTTCCCTTGTTCATCCCAAACACCACCTCTTCAACTTCCGACAAAGACACAAGATGAATAAGTGAAGCATTCAAACCATGGGAGATTAAAGAGGGAATAAAAGCTAGGACCCTATTCTTCGTAGCCTCCACAGGGAGTGAGTCCTCCTTGAACAAATTAGAGTAGAACTGGGGAGCCTCTCTAGACAAATCCTGTTGTGAAGAAATCGAGAGACCCTTAGAGTTAATAAGAGAAGGGATAAAACACTTATTTTGATGAGCTTGCACTGAATGATGGAAAAAAGAAGTATTCCTGTCACCCTCTTGAAGCCATTTAATTCTAGCCTTTTGTTTCTAGAAGATCTCTTCACGGAGCTCCCATTCCTCCACCAGTCTTAGGGCCTAAGCCTCAGCGTGCCCAAGGGCCTTCGAGAAACCCAAATCTCGGATCTGGCGGGTAATAACAACAAGGTGATCTGGTGCCTCTCTTTTCCTGGCCCGAAAATTACCAAAACAAAACCTAGTCCAATGCTTTAGGTGATACTTGACATATTGCAACTTCTTAAGCAGATAATACATGGTAGTACCATACGCAGGGGTGCCATCCTGCCACCACTTAGCAATAATATCTCCCAAGGATTTTTCGCATAGCCACATAAGCTGGAATTTGAAAGGAGGATTCATTGGACTTGGGAAGGTAGAAGTCAAAAGCTTTTCTAGCCAATGATCAGAGCCAGACCAGTCCAGAATCTCAAAAGAAATAACCAAGATACCTCTAACCCAAGAGCAAGAGACAAGGAAATGATCAAGCTACTGGGAGATCGCTTCAAGTCCACTCTGTCTATTATTCCAAGTGAAAGTTCCATTAGAGGGTTTAACATCCACCAGAGCAAGAGAGTCCACATTTTCCCAAAATAGGTCTGAAGCAGGACCACGCCTACGCAGCCCTCCCCTTTTCTCCTCCAAGCTCAACACCGCATTGAAATCACCAACTAAGTAAGATCCAAGGCAAAAATGGTGCACAAGACCTAACATACCTGATATGGTCCCAAAGATGGTTTTTATCCCGAATGTCGATCGGAGCACAAACATTACTAACTAAAATAGTCTCCCTAGATTCCAAAACTGAAGCCACCACAAAAATAGTAGATTGGCTTGAGATCCACTAGCGAGGAATAACCTTACGAGGGTCCTAGAATAGAGCCAGACCCCCAGAGGCTCCCCTAGACCCAATACACTAGCACTGGTGTGTAAACCAAATATTAGGGGCATGTTGAAGCATGAGGTCCACCCGAAGCTTAGTTGCCTGAACACAGAAGATATTAGGAGAATGCACCACAATCAAATCTTGAATAGCCTTTTGATGGGGGGTGCTATTCAACCCCCTTGCATTCCATGAGAGAATAATCATAAGGAAGGTTGAGAGAAATGGGCCCCTAGGGTCTTAACAGAACCAGATTCCACCAACAAATCTCTAGTAAATTTAAGCTTGTCAGCATCCTTCTTACGACCAACTTTCAAAGAATTATCAAAATGCCCCTTCTTGAGAGGGCGTTGCTGGATCCCCAAATCAAGAGATGCTCCCCTACCTTTACCTAAGGAGAACACTACCTTAGCTTAATCTGCTAACACAATATCATCCTGCCCATCTGCAAAGGCCCCAGGAGGCTTAGAAATCCTCAGCTCTAATACCGGAGAGATATGTTGAACAAAAATTGCCTGCTCCAACCCTATATCCAACCCAACATCCATACCCATGTCCCTAGAAGAAATCTCAGCAGGGATCCCTTCCTCCAGAGACTGATTGTCCAGGGCCTCAAACTGATTAAACCCTTGGTCACTCTGCCTATCCTTACGGGCCCACTTCTGACCCGTCCCTTTATTTCCTTGCTTAAAAATAATAAAGGCATCCTTATCTGCTCCCCCCTTAGCCACAGACACCTTGCCTTTATCCCCTTTATCCACCGAAGGCCTAGAAGAAGGCGAAGATGAAGCCCCAGCCGCTTTGGGTGCCCAAGGACACTAGCACTGAAGGTGTCCGTACTCGTGATGAAAGCGACACCAAAAAGGAAGGGACTCATAATCCAGAGATTGAATCCATGAGGCAGAGCTAATAGAAATATCTAAAGAATCTGGCAAATGGTTATTTAAATAAACTTCAACACAGATGCGAGCATAAGAGAATACATTTTTATCCAAAGTATTTTATGCGATCGCAGCTGGCTTCCCCAACAAAGCAGCAATTCGATGCAAAATATCCTCCCTCCAAAACTCCAAAGGCAGCCATGGAAGACGAACCCAGACAGGAACTTGTATAGGAAGATCCTGTGTTGCATTAAAACCTCCATCCCAGGGCTTAATGAACAAGCCCACATGATTGCAGAAATACGGCCCTCCCTCGAAAACTCGATTGCGATTTGAGATGCAAGAGAAATCAACCATAAAATAGCCGTTCCCAGCCACCAACAACTCGAAATCACCTTCAACCTACCAAGTGCGACAGATCCAGGACTCCAATGCCGAGAGGGGTACATGAATGCCAAAAAACTTACAAATCAGAACGTGTTGACTCCAATAAGCAATGTCCTCCTCAACCGATTCAGGAGAAATAACCAAAATAGGACGATCATGGCACCCTGGCAGGCACCCGTTCACTTTGTTGAGCTTAGAGCTCTCTCCTACAAAAGACGAATCCATCTTTTATGCATGCATGGCTAACAAAAATGGCTGAGATGGCTTTGGTCCAGCAAGCACCATGCTATTGGCAACCACAACCATACCCCAACCCCAGCACTAACCCCACCACCTGCAGACCCTCACCACTTCCACCACCCACACCCATGGCCACACCTCACCTCCCCCCACACCCCCTCCTTCCCAATGCAGTGGCTCCCCCCCATGCATAGCACAGGAAACATAGGCCCCGACCTACTACAGGTCGTGAGCAAGCAAGGGCTGGTCGTTGTCAAGAACTACAAGTCAACAGCTTCCATTTGCAGTGTAGAAGAAAATCCAGGGCTGATAATCACTCCAATAAGATGTTATGTAAACAGAAATTTGGCAAAATCCCATAGATGAGACCTGCAACCCTATGAAATTTTATTTTTCTTACCATGTTGTTATTGTGTTTTATCATGTTCACCATAATTTTTGTACACAACATGGTGCAACTTTTGGTTTAATTTTTTCGTTTCTTCTATAAATAGTGTTTTGGAATTTTTCTATCATTCTTTTTCCCACTATTGATAAGATAAGTGATTTGAGAGATATTTTTTAATATTTGGGTTACTTGTTATTTCTTCTCTGCTTTCTTTTCTCTTAATCATTCACCTAGATGCAAATAATTAAAATTAGCTAAGTGTTTTGATCTTGTGATGTTCCCATAAATTTATTCTCTTATGATTTTTCTTGTTCCAGTGGATAGTTGTAGTTAAAACAACTTTCTATAGAGGGTTCAGTTTGAATGGATTTTTTTTCAAAAGGAAAGAAGAGTTCAAAAAAACTAATAATATCTTTGTGGTAAGATGAATTCCATCATCCTGCAAAGACCCACATGGAGGTTAAAGGGATGCAAGCTAAAGGTTTTTGGATGCTTCATGTACATTTTGTTTTGTAGAGCATTCCAAGTGAAATGGTCAAGGAAATATACAATTCACATGCATTTTAAAAGGAAAAAAGAATTGGACAAATGTATTCATCACTTATAGATGGTAGGGAAATGAATAAAATATAAAATTAAAAGTTCTATTTTTAATAAAAATATGATTACGAATAAAATCTTTATTTGATTTCTAATTTTTATATTTTTCCTTAATGATTTCATGTGCTTGTATTAAAAATATCTTTATAGGAATGTTTTTTGGTTGCTCTTGTACTTTTTACCTACACAATCAATGAAGAAGTTAGTAGAGTTACATAGTAAATGCATTGTTAATTTTAAATTAAAAGTATGAATTGTAGGAAAAATGAAAGTGGGTTTGAAGGAGAGTAATTGGTAGCATGTTTAATACACTTATTTAAAATAACCACCTATTAAACATGATTTTGTAAGGAAATTAGATTTGAATTTATTTTTAGAAAGTTTATAATATGAAGATGGTAAGGAAACAAGAGAAAAAATAATTTAATTTTATTAAAGGGTGTAATTATATTCTCAACATAAAGAGATAAGTTGTGGTCGCAAATCTTCATTTTTCTTGATAATTATGAATGGATTATTTTTCATTCTTGAATAATGATTGGAGGAGAATGGTGGTTCTATTTAAAGGGATTTTATTGATTTAACTCTAGATGTAGAAATTTAAGAGAGAGGGAGATATGGGATAGAAAGAGGGAGAGATAGATGGGTGGATAGAGAGGTAAATATATAGATATAGAGAGGAAGTTAGAGATAGAGATGGAGATGAAAATGGAGATGAAAATGAAGGAGAGGCATGTGAAGGAGAGGGGGAGATGGAGTGAGAAAAAAGGGATATATAGAGATAGAAGAGATAAATATATAGATAGGGAGAGAGAGGTAGAGAATAAGAGAGAGATATAGAAGTATAAAGATAGAGATAGGAAGTGATAAATAGAGGGTTAGAGAGAGGGAAATATATAGGGATGGAGAGAGATGGATAGATAACAAGATAGAGATAAAGGGAGATATGTAAGATTTTAAATATTGTGAGAAAAAACAAACAACACAAAGACAAATTATCAAGGTACAAAGACATGAATTTGCACTAAACATACTTGATCATTTACATAGAAATGATGTACATAATAAATGAGAGATTTGAGAATCTAATCTCCATGAATTGAGGATATAACTACTCAATCAAATTTGTCACTCTCCATGATTTGACTTGACTTGAGGACATGACTCCTCAATCAAGAAATCAATCTTCATGACTTGAGGACATGACTCCTCAATCAAGAAATCAATCTCCATAATTGTTGCCTAAGTTGATGATTAAAACTACACACTAACACCCCCCTTAAGCATAATTTAGGTGGGCACAAAAAATAATGGAAATTTGAGTCACGACAACTAGGCCTTATAAGGTACTCATTTACAATGCAAACTCTCAAATAAAGTGGAGAAAGATAGAAAACCCAATGGGAAAAAGCTATCCTCCAAAAAGAGGGTAATAGTATACATTTTACAAAACAAGAGAAGCAATACAATAGATCTTTCAATCACTCAGAGAGCATGTCCTTTTCACTTCTCTTTTGCCTTTTTAGTGTCTATAGATGATGAAGATCCAAAATTTACAATCTTACTTTTCTCAATGATTTGAGTAAGATCATTTATTTGTTTCCTCATACAGTCAAGGTCAGCATGCCCCAATTTCTTGCAAAAGGAACACTTGACATATTTCTTTGTAATTTTTTCCTTCTATGATTTTCCTCTTTGTATTTCTTTATCTTTCCTTCATTTGTGTTTGTCAATCCTTCAGAGTTTACACTTCCTACTACTAAAGCATGTGGCTTGTACGATACTATGGCCCCCATATAGATGAGTTTATCTTGTTCTCTGACTAAATCATAAATGAAGTCATCTATATTTGGCATAGACCAATTAAAACCCAAGACCCTTTTTGTAGAGTAGAATGTTGACACAAAAAGTGAATAAGAAGATCCCAATTTGGAAAGAGTTGATAAGATGAGTTGATTATCTGTCTTCTCAATTCCAAATTTCTTAAGTTGTTGGCAAAGTTACTTAAATTTGGTAAAATATTCTTGTAATGTTGGGTAATCACTTCGACTTAAGCTAATTAATTCATTTTCTAGCTCATGGCCTTTAATTTCATCAACTTTCTCAAATAACTTTTCAAGAGTTGGCCATACTTCATGTGGGGTTTTCAATGCCTCCACATGAAATATAAGTTATGTTGAAAAACATAAACACAAGAATCCAAAGGCTTGGTCACACTTATTGAACCACTTTTCCATGCCCTTGGTAGCATTTGGTTCATTTTCAGTACCCATTGTAACTCTATACAAACCTTTGTTCTTGAGTGTAAGTTGTACATGGTGCTTCCACTCATGGTAGTTAAAAGGTGTAAGAGGTTTAATTACATGATTGGACTCCATGTTTTTTCAGGTTTACAACTTTTTAGGATTTTGAGAAAAGATTTTTTGAGTATCACAACTCTCTCTAGTATACCCCCCTTTTTTTAATATTTCTGATTTTCCCCTTGTTTGACACTTTATTTTAGTGCATATATTTGCATATAAAAATGACTATGAAAAAAGAACTTTATATTAGTGTGAAATCACAATCATTGAATAGAATTTGAAAAATAAATACTTTTAAGAAAAACACTTTTAAATTTTCATTCTTTTGCAAATTTACATATAAAATTTTGCATTTATAAGATCGGAAAATTTAAATTTTAAAAGAAGATCGAAAGAGATATAGAGAATACCACATATGACCACAACAAAAGCATAAAATCCCACCTCCCCAGCATAGAATCATGCCTCTTATTGACTTAATTCGTAGCAGATAAATCTAATTTTCAACAGAGATATTTAGATATGTCAAATTAGAGATTCACAACATACAAATCATACCTTCAATTTTGAAAATTGACATTCACAGAGAACAATCATGAGATTCGGCTTGTCAAACGTGGCTCTTTGTGCAAAAAAGAAAGAGGGATGTCTACCATGTAGATCATGCTCTCTCTCCTCAGTTTGCATATGAAAATCATGGCTTCCACAATTGAATAACGCTTTTCCCTCTGCTCTCACGTGAAATGCCTCTCCAGAGGTTTGATCGATGCCACCCATGTTTGAATGATGATGGCGCCCAGATTTTGTAGGAGAAACTAGCTCTTTGTGAAATGATGTGCTGAAATCGCTGCAAGAGAGGAGAATCGAATGCCAGAGATAGGTAAGTAATGCCTCAATCAGAGATCCCTAGCCGAGATTCTCTTTCGTCTATAGATATCAGAGTCTCCTTCCACCGTCGCACGCATAGATTATTCGCTACATAGAAAAGAATTAAACAGAGGCCAAATCACATCTCCAATGGACAAATAGTGGCCTTCACACAAAAAATCATGCCTCCAATGGTCCTTCACATAGTGATTTCGGGTCCTTCTAGAGGTGAGACGCAGGCTACATATTTATTAGAGGCTATTGACGTTGACGCCTTCACACAAGCGAATCGTGCCTCCAAACAGCGCAGAGAAACTAAGAATTACAAAAATAAAACAAAGAGGGTATAAACGCGGCTTCTCCTCGTCGGATCACGACTTCCTTTACCTGAAATCCCCCTCTAATATTGCCTTGGACCAGAGGAATGATACCAATGGGATTCAGTACTTAAAATAGAAAATTTAAACATAAATTTACGAAGATCCCCCTCTAATATTGCCTTGGACCAGAGGAATGATACCAATGGGATTCAGTACTTAAAATAGAAAATTTAAACATAAATTTACGAAGATTCTCGACTGTTGATAGAGAGGAAATCATCATGCCTTTCTTATTGCTATTAAGTGCATTCACTTCTGGTCTAGAAACGCCTTTAATGGCTCTGATACCATGTGAGAAAAACCAGTGAACACAAAGAAAAATTAACCAGGCACAAAGATCATGAATTTGCATAAACCCAATTTGATCATTTAGATAGAAAGGATGTACATAATATGGGAGATGAATTGAGGATAGCACTCTTCAATCAAATTTGTCACTCTCCATGATTTGAGGATAGGATTCCTCAATCAAGAAATCAATCTCCATGACTTGAGGACAGGACTCCTCAATCAAGAAATCTATCTCCATAACTGCTACCTAAGTGTATGATTAAAACTATACACTAACAAATATGAAGAGATGTAGATAGAGATAGATCTAGAGAAAGGGAGGGAAAAAACAAGTAGAGTGTATGTGTGTGTGAGTAAGATGAAGGGAGAGAAATAAAGATAGGAAAGAGAAGTAGAGAGATATATAAAAGGAAGTGATAGGGGGAGAGAGATAGGGAGATATAGATAGAGGGGGAAAGAATGAGAGAAAAAAGGTGATAGAGATAAGCAATAGAGAGAGGTATATCTAGGAGAAAAGATAGAGAGATAGAGGCAGGGAAGGGGAAAGAGGTAGTGTGTGCAAGTGAGTGAGAGTCTGATATGGAGAGATATAGAGAGGGAGGGAGAGGGGGAAAGATATAGAGAGAGGAGAGAGAAGTAGAGAGAAATAGAAAGAAAGAGTGATAAAGAGGGATGGATATATATATATATATATATATATATATATATATCCAACATGAAAAATATAGAAGCAGTTTGATATACTTAAGTTATTTTAAAGTGTGTGTGTGCATCCCTATCTCTGCACCACTCTATATACATCTACTTTTTTCTTTCTCTTTTTCTCCATTTGCCTCTCTACATTATCTTTATCTCCCTCTCCCTTCTCTCCTCCTCTCTCTTTTCTCTCTATTTATTTTCCTCCTTAAGTGTGCAATGGGTACAATAAATCGGTATTTGAGGTAAATTATCAAATCATTGATCAAATGGCATGCTTCCTTCAGTATAACCCCCGGGGATATATTCTATCCTTGGCATTTTGGAATTCTCTCCCCATAGACATTCAAAGAGATGGACTATCATATATAGAGAGATGTAGAGATAGATATACATAAAGAGATGGAAGGAGAGATAGAGACAATTTGATATAAATAGAGAGGGAGAGGGAGATATGGGAAGATAGATTTATAGAGGGAGCAAGAGAGAGAGATAAAGGAGGTGATAGAGATAATTAATAGAGGGAGAGAAATAGAGAGGGATGGAGATAGAGAGATAGATATAGAGATAGGAAGGGAGAAACAATGAGTGTGTCTGTGTAAGAGAGTGAAAGAGATAGGGAAAGAAAAATAAGGATTGTGTGTTTTTGAGATATAAAAATAGAGAGTGGGAGGGAGGGAGAGAGATTTTATTATAATTTATTTTAGTTTCAATTTATATTTTAAAATTTTAAAAAATAATCCTAGTAATTTTTTCCTGAAAAATAATGATTTGTAATATTTTAGCTTTATTTAAACTAAAAAATTAATTTAATTGAATACTAATGTTTTGATTAAGAAAACAAGGTTAAAGGGCACTAACGCTATATAATTTGAAGAAACATGCCTCACAACTAGCAAACAACCAAAACTCTGAGATAGAACAAGCTCCAAGCCAATAGAACAAGCCTAAAGGCCACCCATAGAGCCAAAAATAGCAATAGCCCAACAACAAAAACCATGCCAAGGGTGGACAAGACTATGCAACCATTAAACCATTACATACAATTTTTAAAGGGATTTGAAACCCACAATGGGACCTAAAACCCAAACCAACCACAAGTAAAGTAGGCTTCATGGCAAGTAAAACAAACCAATAGGCCGCCCAAAAAGTTGCAACATGATAATATTCGACAACAACCACCCAAAGAGCAAAAAAGACAACTCATACTTCAAATCTATACAAGCAATAATGGGACCTGAATCCCTATCCACTAAAGGATTAAAATTTATAGCAGAGTTGAGCCCATGAACATTTCTTGAGACATCTTACCACAAACTATGGCACAAAGAACATAATTTTAGAGCCAAAAAAAAAACTGATAGAGAAAAGAACCCCCATTGAACAACTTACCTCTCCAACTCTATAGGAGAAGTCACCAAGAATACCCTAGCCATAGCAACAAAAACTCTCTAGCATATTCAAACTCCACCACCATAGGAGTGGCCCCCATCTCAATAGGAGTTGCAAGGGAGAAAACCTATTGAAAAAGTATGAGAAACCCACTGCACTCTTAGAATCTATCTCCACCTCAATAGGAGACACAAACTATAGAGCTAGGAAGATTGCAAACTCTCAAGCTGAGAGAGAAAACCTAGAAACCATGGTCAATTGGACCATAAAAAATAACCTTGGACGAAGCTCAACTATGAAATAAATGCAAGAATCTTAGGATTCCACAACACCCTTGAATATCATTAGCACACCATGATCCACAAAACACAAAATACATGAAGCTAGGGAAACCACAACATCCTTAGAGACCAATAGTAAACTATCCACAAAAGGAGTGAGCAAACCATCGAAACTTAGCTTACCCAAAACAAACACTTCAAGCACAACAAACTTTATGGTGCCATAAAAAGAAGAAATACACTTCAAAATAGGGCAGCTCCTATTCCACCACCAAGGGAACATCCTTAAGAAACCCCCTATCAACATGAAGACTATGAAAGTAATCATAGCTGACACTAGAACAATAACAGTGCACCACCAACAAAGCCCAAGCACCAAAGGGAATAAACCTAGGCCAAATAGAGAAGTGCAAAACCCATACATCAACAAACCACTACTTTACCAATGTCCCCAACACAAATTTGGAAAACATGAAAGAGGGATTGCAGATTTAAACAGTGGTTTAACCACCCAACACTAGAAAAGAGTAGTGCAAAAGAAAACACAAGAGTAAACCCAACAACCAAATACACATCAAACCCCAACCTCATAGCAAGGACACAAATAGGGGAGGTGAGCAGTAAAACAACTATAGCCATCATCAAACCAAGACTAGGAAGGAAAAATGGTTCAACAATCAACCAACCACTAGCAAAAACCACATAGAATAGAGCTTTGACCATAAAGGGGCAAAGAGCACCACAAGCCCACAAGGGCCTATGAAAAAACCCAACAATCCCCAACCACAAACCAAGGACAAGAGCATGAAAGATGAGTAGCGAATAAATCAAAGCTGTTAAGAATCCAAGACTAAGATATATAGATAGTGCACCAACCAACCATCTACTAGAAAAAACAGAAAACATATACTATCCAACAAACAACTTATGCAAGAAGCCAAAGCCAAGCTAGGGACAAGCAAAAAATCCTATGCAGGAAAAAGAAGGCAGTGAGCTCAACATCAAAACCAAACCTTAGATGTAAAATGCTAGAAGGGATTTACAAAACACAAAGAACCAAAACCCATAGCAAAATTGAAGGCCCACCCCCTAGGGAGACAAAGCAAATGACAAGTAGGAACAAATGATGGAAGGAGCAAAGAAGCACCATGGGTACAAAGTGATTCTACAACCTTCAAGTGAGAAGCAGGAGCACCCTTCAAGTGCACTGCACACAAAACAATAGAGAAACTCCCGAGACAAGAAAGATAAAATAAACTTCTGAGGAAAACCCAAATGCCCCCAACTTGGAGCAGCCATACCCAATCGGGGGACATGGACCAACCAAGAGAAACACGACCCAACAACAGCCAAAACAACCCTAACAAGGCCAAGGAGAAGTCACAACTACCTTTTTTCTCAAAACCCAATAGGAAGAAACACAAACAAAACCCTACAAAAACCTAGGAAAACCCATCCTCATCTTTTGAATCGCCACCACAATCACCCTCCATTTCAAAATAAATCAAATGCAACTGAATACTAATTTTATTACATTTTTCATAATATACATTGATATATTATTTAAGTAAAAGAAAACCTTACCTTATGATTAATTAATATTAATTTAAATATATTATAGACTTAATTGCCAATTTAAATATTAAGAAAAATCCAAATTTAAAGATTAAACATTTTTCAACACACAAATAAAAATAATTTAATTGATTAAAAATACTTATTAAACATTCTTGAATCACAAAATAAATTAATTTAACTAATTATTATTATTATTATATTCTTCATGATATACCTTAACATCATATTTAATTTAAAAAATAGAAACTAATTTAACTGAATTATAATATTATTAGATATTAAGTAAAATCAGATGCTAAAGTCTTCCATTAAAATCAGTATAGTGAACTCCATTTTGTAACTTTTCACTGTCTTTTATAGGACAAAAAGATGTGCACATTCCTTTTGTAAAGGCTGCTAGCCCCTTTTTCACACTAATCTCAAAATATCATGATTATCGTTCATTCAAATTATAATTGCAATCACAAAATAGATATCTAGAAAAATTCATCAAAAAAAAAATATAATTGCAATCACGTCAATCGGTAACACTAATTTCAGACTGTAGTCAAATTCTTCTTAAATCTAAAATAACAACAAATTCCCAGCAAAATATATTGAAGGCAGGAGCGTTCAAATACGGTAACAATAAAATTTACTTCTCACGCTTTCTACTTGTGAATACGAGGGCAATTAAAACCCGTTTTAAATTACTTGTTTAATACATAAATTATTAAAAATGACGTTGATTGTTATAGGAGGAATTGAAATATAAACTTGTGAATGCGAGGGCAATTAAAACCTGTTTTAAATTACTTTTTTAATACATAAATTATTAAAAATGACGTTGATTGTTACAGGAGGAATTGAAATATAAACAGAAGTTTCATTCTATTATTTCCAATGAATATGCTAGAAAATCATCTTGGGTTTAGTTCTTCTATGTAATAGTCTTAAACAGTTCTAAATGCGAGCTACTAATATAAAAAAAAATCTAATTTCTAGAGCATGTACTCTCCTTTGTAAAATTTTCACAGATTATAAATGAAACTATCAGGTATTTTTTAATTTATCATCAATAGTTAATTGAATGTATGGCTTTGTTTATTTTCTTTAGTTCAAAGAGTTAATTAAATTTTTGTTGAGAGTCATAGATTTGTAAGAATTTGTAAAGGATTCGGTAAGATGTGATGTTTTGGATATCATGAGTTTTTGTATTGTAAGGCATTACGAAAATAGTTCATCTATTTCAAAGGTAAATAATTTGTGTATTACTAGGTATTCCATATTTGACCCCACTTGTCCAATTGATGATGCATTGGCCTTTTTTTAAAGAATTCATGCAATCCATGAACTGGTGAAAGACCTAGCCATATGCTCAAAATAAGAATAATACTCATTAAAATCTTGTCAATTATGAGATGTAAGTTTGAAATACACCCTCATTCCTAGTAAATGGACAATTATTTACTTAAAGATCAACCAAATCCCTAGTGAATTTTACTCATCTTCCAACAATAGGAACCTATCTATAAAGAAGTGTTCTCCATTTAAACAAATTAGAAAGAACACAATAGGGAAATACCCTCCTAGGTCCCGTAGAGCTTGACGTGTAGGAGTAAAGACCTTAGAGTTATTTACTTTTTGTGTTGGCCACTAGCCTAGGGATTTCTTGAACATAAGGCCTAGCTCCTGATAGGGTAGGATTGGATGGAACAATCACTGTTCCATGCTCTGGATCTTTGTTTGCAAGATCTCCTTGGTGTCTCCACCACCTTAACCTTTAGGACCTACCTCATGTTTAGGTACCCTTGGTTCTATTGGCCAACCCCACTATCATCTCACTTCCAATCTACCAAGTCTCCCTTGGCGCAATGCTTCTATTCTTCCCTTAGCCTTTAATCTTCCCTAAAGACTAATACCCTCCAACAACAAAGTTTAACTTTGCAGGGGTGTAGAGATGTTGCCAAAGGCTTCAAACCATCTCCCTAGGGTTCTTGACAATCCACCATACTCCATTTACAGTTCGCTACCACCAAACCCTCAGTTAGGGTTTATTAGGCTACTAGCCCAAGGGCCTCTATTAGGTCTCTATCTTCGAGTAAACACACTAATAATCCAAGGTTACCAAAGAACATTGTATTTACTCTTGGGGTTCTTGTTTTCCATGTCTGTCACTCAAAGAATATAGTGGTCCTGGCCTCCAACTGCCAATACAATTCCTCAAACTGGAACTGACCAAGAACTTAGGTCTTTTTAGGTCTTTTCCTTGTCTTTTTGCAGACTGTCAAAGGTTTCCTCTCATCAAATAGGTTGATGGGGCTTCCTCCTTCTTATTAAACCTTGGAAAGGCATTCACCTGCCCTCTCCACATCATGAATTTCTAGGAGATAGTCACCCCTGCCAATTAAGTGCCTTTCACTTCCTATCTTTCCTAGTCGGGCACTGTCAAGCTCGCCTAGGAGAAGACTTTCTCCATGATCTCTGGACTCCTAACCACTCCTAACCCTAATCTATATACAAACATGGAGCCTAACCACTGTTCCCAAGGGCCCTACACAAGTATAGTGGGAAAGTAATTAGAACTCCATCCTTTGCAGACTGACTGTCAGGTCAACAACTTAAAAGCAAACTAACTAAACACAAGGTAATGCCTACAAATTGAACACACAAATTGATTACTGCAACACAAAGCTTCTAACATAGTTTTCACTACAAACTACAACATGTTACAGACCCATGATCGCTCCTGATCACACAAATGCAAAGCAAACACAAAAAATTAGACAATTCTTCTCACTGTCCACACTAGTATTCATGAACTTTCCACATTACAAAGCTTCCAAGCTTACTCTCAGATCAAAGCACACCATAAATAGGTTCTCCAATTCAGTTAAACTCAAGCCTAACTATTCCATGGCTGCTTGTGGCTTTCCCAATAGGCCTTATTTGCAAAATTAAAGAAAACTATCACCTAGGAAAGTCTACAAAGGTCATAATTCCTCCTTGTAGTCAAACCCCAATCTAGAAGATGGTCAACATGACCTTTATGAACATAATACTTGACCTCAAATGCCTCTAAGGCACAAACACAAGGAATGGAAGGAATTTTCTACATTTGATCTCAAACAAATTGTTAATTCTTGACCTTCTAGTTAACTCTCCTAGATGCACTTTGGGGTGCTCCTGCACCATTCTCCTCCTCTGTATAGACTTTAAGGAATGTGAGGAGAGATTACAGATGGGTCAATACCCTACTTCTTGAACTGAGATTCATCCACCCATGTAGCCTTAGATTCATGTTTGTTCTTCCACTTGAAAAGATGCTCCATGTACACCTTATGCCTTGTAGATTTCTTCACCCTTGACTCCAAGATCCTTTCTACCTGAAGCTTTTCTTGAATAGGTAAGGGTATGTTGCTTACATCTTTGAAGATCTCCTTACTAGTCTAATCTATGTCATTGATTGACCCCTTGTATCTGATCAAATCAGCTACATTGAAGACTAGTGAAATTCCCAAATCTGCAGGTAACTCCACCTTGTATACATTCTTCCCATACTTGGCTAATATCTTGCATGGTCCCACTCTTTTCATCTACAATTTGGTTGATGTACCCTTCTGCAACCTTGATTTGTTAAGGTGGACCATGACATAGTCTCCTACTGCAAATTGCAAATCCTTTCTTGACATATCTACCTTGTCTTTCAATTTTTGTGTAGCCTTGGTGACTATCCTCTTTACCTGCTCCTAAATCTCTTTCATGGTTTGAGTGAAGTCTTCTGCATGTCTACTCCTATGTTCCATAGCTCCAAGATCCCTGAGCTCACATATGCCTCTTGGGTGCATTCCATACACAATCTCAAAAGGACTCTTCCCTGTGGTCCGGTTTACACTATTATTATAAGCATATTCAGCCTGTGAGATTACCATATCCCAAGTCTATCCATATTCTTTGGTTAGGCACCTTAGTAGGTTACCTAGCACCCTGTCAACCACCTCTATTTGACCATCAGTCTGAGGATGGTAAGCTGATCCAAAAGATAGGTTGGTACCTGATCTGCTCCATAGAGTCTTCCAAAAGTGACTCATGAACTTCACATCCCTATCTAAAATAGTGCTTAAAGGCAATCCATGGATCCTTACAATTTCCTTACAGAAAAGGTGAGCTATATAGCTAGCATCATTAGTGGTTTTACAAGGAATAAAGTGACTCATGTTGCTGAATCTATCTAGCACCACATACACACTATCAAATCCAGTCTTGGTCTTAGGGAGTCCTACCACAAAATCCATGCTAACACACTCCCATGGTCTGTTAGGAATGGGTAGGGGTTGATATAAACCAACATTACTATCTCCTCCCTTAGCTTTCATACACACAACACATTGCTCCACATACCTCCTCACATCTCTTGACAACTTAGGTCAATATTAGAACCTTTGCACTAGTTCTAATGTCTTATTGATGCCGAAATGTCCACTAAGACTACCATTATGCTTTTCCTGAAAGAGGTTTTCTCTCATTGACCCTTTTGGAACACATAATTGATTCCCTTTAAATAACAATCCACTTTGCAAAGTATACTCTGAGTATTGGCTATGAAAATGATTCTCAAAGTCAGAACATACCTTGTAGACCTCTGAGAAATCTTCATCCTCCCTATAGAGATCCTTGAAGCTCTCGATTCCAATGCTCTTGATCTGTATCTCTTGTACTGTCATCAATCTTCTACTCAATGCATCTACTACCTTGTTCAATTGTCCCTTCTTGTGCTTGATGGTGAAAGTAAAAATTTGGATGTACTCTATCCATTTGAAGTGTCTATTGCTCAACTTCTCTTGGGTGTTGATATAACTAAGTGCCTGATTGTCAGTAAAGACCACAAACTCCTTGGGTAGAAGGTAATGCCTCCACTTCCTAAGTGACTAAACCAAAGCATAAAGTTCGAGATCATAGGTAGAATACTTCTTCTTAGCTTCATTAAGATTTTCACTGAAGAAAGCTATGGGCCTACCTTCTTCACTAAGCAATCCTCCTACTACAACTCCACTAGCATCACACTCCACAGTAAACAATTTGTCAAAGCTTGGTAATAAGAGAATAGGTTGAGTTGCCACTTCTTGTTTTAGTTTCTCAAGACCTTTCTCGGCTTCTTGAGTCCACACAAACTTATTTTTCAAACCACTCTTGATTGTATCTAGAACTGGTGCACATATGCCACTAAATTTTCTTATGAATTTCCTATAAAATTGAGCCAATCCAGGGAAACTTCTTACCTCAATCCCTGTGGTTGGTGTAGGGTAGTTCAGGATAGCTTCCACCTTGCTTGGATCCATTTTCAATGATCCTTGGGATACTACAAAACCCAAATATACAAGCTCTTGTTTGAAAAACTCACACTTCTCTAGGTTGATGGCTAAATTCTCCTCTTGCAATCTTCTAAGAACCAACTGCACATGCTTTAGGTGTTCTTTTGTTGTCTTGCTAAAGATGAGTATATCATCAAGATGTACCACCAAAAATAACCCTATAAAATCCTTGAGCACTTCATTCATGAGCCTCATGAATGTGCTAGGGGCATTAGAGAGGCCAAATGGCATAACTCTCCACTCATACAACCCATCTGTAGTCTTAAATACTGTCTTCCACTCATCTTCATCCTTGATTCTGATCTGATGGTATCCACTCTTGAGATCCAACTTGGTGAAATACTGAGCTCCTCCAAGACAATCCATCAAGTCTTCAATCCTAGGAATAGGGAACCTATACCTAATTGTGATTTTGTTTATTTCTCTAGAGTTAGTGCATAATCTCCACTTGCCTCCTTTCCTGGTTGCTAAAACCACTAGTACTGCACATGGGCTGATGCTCTTCCTAATTAATCCTTGATCCAATAACTCTTGTACTTGTCTAGCTACCTCTAGATTCTGATCTGGTGTAAGCTTATAAGCTGCTTTGTTAGGAAATGAGGCTCTAGGTATGAATTTAATCTGATGACTAATGGCCCTTTTTGGAGATAAATTTGCAGGTGCACCATCATTGTCTATGTCCTTATACTTCTCAGGTAGCTTCTGGACTACTCTAGGTATGACTATTTTCTTAGTCTTGTCTTCCTCTTTGGATTGCAACATGATCACATAACCTTCACCCCCTTGATGTAGGTTGTTAAGGAACTCCTTGCCACTACTCAATAGGACACTTGGTGTCTTTTACTGTCCTTCTTCTTTTTCTGATAGTGACTCCAACTTAAATGTCTTTCCATCGAAATAGTATTCTCCTTCCCATCATACATGGCACTTCTGTCATATTGCCATGGTCTGCCCAATAGTAGATGGCATGCATCCATGGGTAATACATCACATATTAGCTTATCCTTGTACCCTCCAATGGAAAACTCCACCGTTACTTGCTTATTAACAAGAACACTCTGCCCTTTGTTCAACCATGTTACTTTGTAGGGGTTAGTGTGGGGTACCTTCTCCAATTTTAACTTCTTTACTACCTCTTCAAAGATGATATTATCTGTGGAACCTGAATCTACAATGGCCTTGCACACTTTTCCAAGTATCTTGCATCTCACTCTAAATAGAGGTCTTCTTTGTTTTGGTTCTTCCTTGACCGGTTGTCTGATCAACACTCTCCTAAACATCAGATTCTCCCCCATTTCAGATTCAATGTGACTGATCTCTGGTGACTTAGTACTCATGGTGTCCTCTTGAGCATATGCCACCCTCTTTTCAGTATTTGATGAAGATGCTTTCTCTGGGCACCTATAAGCTGGATGTCCTACTTGACCACAATGGTAAAATTTCATAGTAGCAAAATATGAATTTCTCCTACGTGCTCCTCTTCCTCTATTTGATCCTCCTTGAGAACCTCTACCTCTTCCATAACCTCCTGTAGAAGGTGTTTCACTCCCATACTCAGTGATTTTCGACTCTCCTTGGTTTCTTTACTCATTCCCTCTACCTTGGTAGCCACCTCTATGTCCTCTTTGATCCCTTTGATCTTTGCCTTTGCCTCTACTCTTAGAAGCTTGATCATGTTTCTTCTTGCTTCTTTCCTCAATCTTAATAGCTAATGGATAGCAGTGGTGTACTATCTTAGGAATTCAAAGAGTCATCTCCTCTTGGATGTTCCACTTCAAGCCGTTAAGATACCTAGCTACCTTGAGACTTTCATCTTTTGAAACATTGGACCTCATACAAAGTTTCTGAAACTCCTCAGTGTAAGTGTTAACATCTTGGTCCCTTTGCCTCAAGCTTTGTTTCTCCTTATGGAACTAAATCTCATAATCATCTAGTATGTATGCTTCTCTCACCTTTGCCACCATACCTTTCCAAGTTGAAATACGCTTCTTACCTTCCTTTTCCCTCTTTGTCTGAATGAATTTAGACCATGTCAAGGAAGATCCTCTCAATCTAGACTTGGCCACCTTCACCTTGTGTGCTTTAGTGACTCCATCACATTCAAAATGGTTCTCCATGCCTTCTATCCAATCCAGGACTAGGTCAGCCTCCAATTTGCCATTGAACAGTGGTATACCTTCAAGTGCTTTCCCACTCAAAGCATTCAATTCCTTCAAGAAAGGATCCTCTTCCAGAATAGGGTCAGGTTCAGGGGTCTTTTCTTCCTCTGCAACCTCTTCACTCTTTGACACCCTACCCTCCAATCTATCACTCACCTCATCGACCTTAATTTGCACATTGCTCAATGCTTGCTCCAGTTGAGCTAGTCTTTCTCTCAACCTCCTATTATCTTCCTCCTGATCTTAAACATTCTTTGCCAACTCAATTTTTGTCACCATGGTTTTGGAACAACTAAATTCAAGGTCTGACATACAATATTTTATCCCAAATCTTTAACTTGCTCTGATACCAATTTGATAGGGTAGGGTTGGCTGGAACAATCACTGTTCCATTCTCTAGATCTTTGTTTGCAAGATCTCCTTGGTGTCTCCACCACCTTAACCTTTAGGACCTACCTCATGTTTAGGTACCCCTAGTTCTACTAGCCAACCCCACTATCATCTCACTTCCAATTTACCAAGTCTCCCTTAGCGCAATGCTTCTATTCTTCCCTTAGCCTTTAATCTTCCCTAAAGACTAATACCCTCCAACAACTAAGTTTAACTTTGCAGGGGTGTAGAGATGTTTCCAAAGGATTCAAATCATCTCCCTAGGGTTCTTGACAATCCATCATACTCCATTTATAATTTTCTACCACCGAACCCTCAGTTAGGGTTTATTACGCTACTAGCCCAAGGGCCCCTATTAGGTCTTTGTCTCCGAGTAAACACACTAATACTCCAAGGTTACCAAAGAACATTGTATTTACTCTTGGGGTTCTTGTTTTCCATGTCTGTCACTTGAAGAATATAGTGGTCCTAGCCTCTAACTGCCCGTACAATTCCTCAATCTGGAATTGACCAAGAACTTAGGTCTTTTTAGGTCTTTTCCCTATCTTTTTGTAGATTGTCAAAGGTTTCCTCTCATCAAACAGGTTGATGGGGGTTCCTCCTTCTTAGGAAGCCTTGGAAAGGCATTCACCTACCCTCTCCACACTGTGAATTTCTAGAAGATAGTCACCCTTGCTAGTTAAATGCCTTTCAATTCCTATCTTTCCTAGTCAGGCACTATCAAGCTCGCCTAGGAGAAGACTTTCTCCATGATCCCTAGACTCCTAACCACTCCTAACCCTAATCTATATACAAAAATGGAGCCTAACCACCATTCCAAAGGGATTGTACACAAGTACAGTGGGAAAGTAATTAGAACTCCATCCTTTGCAGACTGACTGTCAGGTGAACAACTTAAAAACAAACAAACTAAACACAAGGTAATGCCTACAAATTGAACACACAAACTGATTACTGCAACACAAAGCTTCTAACACAGTTTGCACTACAAACTACAACATGTTACAGAGCCATGATCGCTCATGATCACATAAATGCAAAGCAAACACAAAAAATTAGACAATTCGTCTCACTGGCCACACTAGTATTCATGAACTTTCCACATTACAAAGCTTCCAACCTTGCTCTCAGGTCGAAGCACACCATAAATAGGTTCTCCAATTCAGTTAATCTTGAGCCTAACTGTTCCATGGCCGCTTGTGGCTTTCCCAATAGGCCTTATTTGCAAAATTAAAGAAAACTATCACCTAGGAAAGTCTACAAAGGTCATAATTCCTCCTTGTAGCCAAACGCCAATCTAGCAAATGGTCAACATGACCTTTATGAACATAACACCTGACCTCAAATGCCTCTAAGGCACAAACACAAGGAATGGAAAGAGTTTGCTACATTTGATCTCAAAATTGTTAATTCTTGACCTTCTAGTTAACTCTCCTAGATGCACTTTGGGGTGCTCCTGCACTAGCTCCTCTTTAGAGAATTTTGGGGTTCATTAGGAAAAAAAATCAAAAAAATTGGTGATTCTGCTAGGGAATTTTTGCATTCTCCTATCAAGGTTGTTGTACTATAGAGTCAAATGGTGTAATGTGTCTGAAAATCTTTTTTGAATGTCAAATAATTCTTGAACCTAGTGAGGATTCAGTTGCAACAAATTTTGAAGTATTTGAATATGACTCCATTGTTTGAGAAAACTGAGAAAAACATGGGTATGTGTAGGATCATGATGGGCCAAAAAGTGGCAATATGATGGGTATATGGCCGACGACCTTTTTTTAACCCAAAATTGATGAAATGAAAAGGCATTTTAAAGGAGATTCTCAGCTTTCCACCAATCTAAATTATTCTTTACTTTGAATTTAATAAATTATTATTATTCATTTTCTATTAAATTACTACTAAAGTCTTGATTTTTAGGCTTGTTGAAAAACATCTATAGCTTTCAAATAGTATCATATTTTTTGAATCCAAAACATGCATCACATTCTATGCTTCACATACCATAAGATTAAAAAATTTTAAAAAATGAATTTCATGGAGTTTGGACCAAGTTAAGGTGGTCAGACATATGATTCTTTATTTTTTTAAAAATTTGTCATAAAAAAATTATAATTAATTATTTAATTGGAAAAAAATTACAAAAAATATGCATCACATTGTGACATGAGTCCTCTACTTATATCTAAAATATTGTCATTTTAATGTGGTTAGGGTGGTTTGACAAACACCTAATTCTTATTTTTCCCTTGAAATTTAAGTAGTACTGTATTGAAATTTCAAATTTTCACCAAATAGATTTTTTTTTTTTGTAAATAAACCTAGTAATTTAGAAACTATATTCAATTTTCTATAACTTATATTGTTACATATTTTTGAAATAATATAGATAACTTATTCAAATTTTTATGTCAAGTTGCCTAACTCTGATTTTTTTGAATTTTTTGCCACTTAAGGGCCTATTTTTTCCATGATGATCCTGCACATACCCATATTTATTTTGAAGATACTTAATCTTATTTGAAGTTGAATCCTTTGTGAAGAGAGGTGGTGACTTTGACTCAAAGAACATAATAAAGAATATAACAAAGCTTCAGATTTGCAAGTTTCAAAATCGAAGGTGAATGGTTGCTCTAAAATTATAGGTATTCTCATGAATTTGAAGAAAATATTCACATTTGTAAGTAATTTTTGGTAATTTTCAAGATATATGATATAAATAATTCCCAATTTGGTGAAATAGTGTTGAGATAGGGAAAGGAATGGTAATCTTTCTATGATTCTAAAGTGAAATTGAAAAAGATGTAGAACTTTGTCATATTTAGGAATTTCACTTGTTGAAAGATGTTAAACAATGTAGAGATAGAAGGTTTGCATTGTAAGGACTTAGGATCATAATTCCAAAAGGAATTTGTGTTGCCTTGCATAATATTAAGATAGTCTTAACAAATATTCTAAGGAGTAGTAGAATTTATTTTCAAACCACACACTCTGATGTGGATGTTGATACAACCATGCATAATGAACCATCCTTGTCACATCAAGGAAATTTTAGTACTAAAAGATATAGGGATATTAATTTTTGTAATATTTGTGGTTACCCAAATATGGTACCACCTAAGATAGATGTGAGATACTGGTTCTCTTTTCTATTGATATCATCTATACAATCTTGGGATGAGTTTAAGATGGCCTTTATGGGTCAGTTTAGTGAGGAAACATTTCACGGAGATCCATAGTCCTGAATGAAGAGGAATTGATCCCTACTTACAATCTTAGATTTTCTAGGGCCATAAGGGACACTCTTGAAAATATGAAATCAAATCATTCTATACCTTGGTGCATTTGATAGCAAGGTGAGCTACTTGATAAGGGACAAAGAGCCCACTACATTGAAACAAGCTTATCAAGCCACCATGAATATTGAAAACAATTTGAAATAATCAATCATGAAAAGACATTTGGCTACTAGTATGAATGGCTCCAACAAGATTCAAGATAATGAACCAAAATGGTTAGGTGCCAAGAATGTCTATCAAGATAAATATGCTTCAGATGCTCTACCGGTTCCATCTCCATTATATGTAGATCTTGGGAATGTACCCTAACCATACATCAACAAGATTTGGGAAAGATTGATTCAATGTTCCTTGTAAGGAAGTTGTACGAAATAAAAATATATGCAGGGGAATCACCATATGACTTATTTTCAAGATTTTTGGATAGCATGATAGATATACCCAATAGTGTTAAACCCAATGAATAAATATGCATTGATTTGTTTTTTGATTTTTAAAGGCCAAGGTTGATTAAATTATCAAATGATTTGAAACCTCATGGTATTGATCAAGTAGTGGACTAGATAAGGACTATAGAAGAGATCAAGTATGGCCACATACAGCAATGACTGCAATGCTGATGAAGATCAAAAGGTAGAGAAATCAAGTGAGGACAATGTATTTGAATGTGGACAATTGATTGATCATTGTTAGCATCTCACAAGAAACATAGATGCTATTTCTGGTAGTGGTGATGAGACTGAAGATATCCAATACGAGGACAAGGTAGTCATACATGGTTTGCACCCTTGGAATGTCCTTAGAATTGAATAAATACAAGGAGGGAAAGAGGTAATTTCAAATCATGATGCATTCAATGATGGTGATGCATATCTAGTCAATGTTACATCACAAGTTAGAGACCAAGATGATGAGATTGAGCTTGGTTTGTTCTCTGTTGATTATAATTCTTCTTATGAAATAGATATGGAATCTCTTGCTCCTAGTAGAGGATATTTTGATCACTTTGAGAGGATGCATCTACTTCAGAGTGAACAATTTTCTTCATGTAAAGAATTATCAAAATGTGGGTCAATAATCTTGAATGCAAATGATGCATAGGATGTTGATAATTCTTCACCTTGTTCTTCGAGTGATTATAATTATTTTTAGTATATTTATTATTCTAGGGATGGGAATCATCATATTGAGAAGGCAAGGTATGTGAGACAACAATGAAGGTGTGGCAGAATCCCTTATATGATGAATCTTCACCATTTTATGATATGAAAAATGATGTTTCCTATTGGTGTAGGAATAATCCACTCTTTCTTGAGCATCCTAATGAATCTTGAGCGAGTACCATCTATGAATATACTAGAGCTGATATAAGTCAATCAAATAAGGAATGAAAGCCAGGTTGACATTAAGGTTTTCAATTCCATCCTTGAATATGGTAACCTTGAATCAACAACTCTCTATTCATAAGTAGGATGTAGTAGTACAAGTGTTAGTAAGGTCACTTACCCAAAAGTGAATGATGAAACAACATCTCATGAAAACCAAGAATGTAATTTAGGTATGCTATCAATTTTACCTAGTAGTGATTTATATGGTGGAAAGTTTGAAAGTGAGAATGCCATTCCTCATGAAAATGATCCTGAATGTTGTACTACTACTGATGAGAGTGTCAAAGATAAGGTGGTGCTTCTCTAGTGTGATGAGATTAGAGTTGATGAATATATTCATATCCCTGTAGTTCAATATAATTGTTATAAGGTAGTTGTTGAACTATTAATCACACATATGAAAGAAAATGATGCACACCCTAGTGAAGGAAGAGTTTTAATGTTCTATGATCAAGTTGTTCACCCAGAAGATTGCATTGATCCTAAATTAATACTATTACATGTTGAAAAGGAACAAAAAATTGATGAATTTTCAAATCATGTTGACATTGCAAGATCTTTTGAATGGTATAAGGAGTTACTCGATGATTTAAGCTGTGGCAGATGTGCTATTGTTCAATGCGAGTTTGAGTTCAAGTGTGTCTTTGCTAATTCCATGTACCTCTTTGATATGATTATGAAAATGTTCTCATCAAATAGGTAGAACACTAGTGTGGAAGAAAATATGAGTGTTGAATTGTTTGCAAGGTCTATACTGAAGTATTTATGGAAGCTCTCAGCCTGAATCAAAATTTGAATATGAAGACAAAACTGATGATAGGGATGATAAAATGGAATATGGATTTTTTTTTTTCTAATGCAACCAAGTAAGATTACGTCAGAGTTGAAATATGGACAAGAGAATTTTGGAAAAAGTAGTTGACCATGTTGGTTATGATGGAGTTGATTGTGCAGAGGCACCTCTAGTATAAGTGTTAATCCATTACAATCTAGATTGGATAAGGTATTTGATAGAGGAAATAAATAAGTGCTTCTAAGTTTTGGGGGCCATTTGGCCACCAATTTGGAAAATGAAGCCTAAGAAACTAAGAGAGGCTTCTAGGATTGGCAATGAAAGCTACATTCTATACCCCTGTAATCGATGTGTATGGTTTGTTTTTTTGGTTTTCGCTTTCTTATGCCCTTCTGCTTGTCTACTTATATAGGAGATTTTAGATTCTCACTATACCCACTAGGGTTATATGTCCCCGAGCATGAGCCGCTGGTGGAGCTCCCAAAATTTTACAATTTTTGAGTAATACCTAGGTATGATTAAGTTTTTGGAGCCTTTGTCCCCAAAGATAGGGAACAGTTTTGGCTTAGAAAACCCTCATTTCACTTTTTTGCATCATGAACCCTCACTCTTTTAATTTCGTATTCACTTGTTACAACCAGTTACCAGTCTCTTAAGTCATCACTTGAGCCTTTGAATGTGTGCTACCACCAACCCCTATTGTTTAGAGTGTGAGTAACCCCTCGCATTGCTCACTTCAAATATTTCCTAGAGATGGGCAAAAAATTATTTTTCCAAATGACTTAAGTCTAAGTCATGTTTTCCCAAGGGTGAAACTGTCGGCGGCCTTGCAACGGCCCCATTTTTAGAAATAATTCTATTATGTGTGAAGGTTGAGGACCTATCTAGTTTCAAGATCTAATTCGGGCCGTCCCCCACTAGCTCACAAGTTTCCAATGTCAAAATTTTCTTTGGTACTAGGTTTAAAAGATGATGATGCATGTCCTCCTATGAACATGGGGCGTGGTCTCCACTATTGAGCTTATGACTTTTTGTTCTAAATTTATGATGATAATCATGCACAGGGACCAATATCAGTTGTTCCCCACTAGCTACAAAGGAAAAGGCGAGCGCTTATTATGAATTGTGAGGTTTTCAAGCTTAAGACATGTGGATTGATCCACCAATGAGGGAAGTGAGTTAGACCTACAACTGAAGGATGTGGATTCTGACCTGGATGAATGTTATTCACCAAAATGGATGAGCGATGATCTCAAGGAATTCAAATGCAGTCAACTCAATGGGAGATTTTTGATCTACCACATCATCAATGGATCGATGATTAAAATTCAAAACCAAAAACACACATATGATGGTTGATTTTTCTCTACAAAGAATAACCATTAATGGTGTACATACTCTTTCTAGGGAATTTCATCTTTATGTGTGTGAGGAATTAATTTCTTGTAATCATGAAGAATGATATGCGAATTTCCATGCACCTAAGAAGTTAACGGTGATGAAGTGGAGGCCAATGAGTGATCACTTATTTTCACTTGTTTTTTCATTGAACATTGATGATTGACAACACCAAATTATTCAATAAATGCAGATTGACGGTCATCATCTTCACTATTTCAAACAAGGGTATAATTTTTTTGTCATTTTGGAGTGAGTGGTGACTATTCTAGTGTGAGTTTGCAAAATTGCATAATTGAGTAAGATGAGTAAGCCAACTACTTCCTTACCATCAGTACAAAGATCTCCAAGGTTTAATTTGCAAAATCCTCATGGTGATGTTCCAGTGCAAGAATAGAGCACTCCTAAGGATACTTCAATTCTAAAGGGAGAATGCAAAGAGGAAACCCATGGAAAGAAGTGCATATTGGTTGCTACCAAAAGTAGTTCTCAGTTGAGAGGCCAAGATGTACTATAGAGGTGACAGAGGTGAAGGGAAAAGAGGTTGTAAGATTTGTGAGGGGAATATGGATGAGCTTCCTATGGATGGAAAAATTCCCTCATTGCTACTAGTGATGGACCATCTAATAGTGAGACCAAAATAGATTTAGGGTACCAATTTAATACCTCATGATTTTGAACCAACTAGTTGCCCCATGAGAAGAGGTGCTTGAGTGTCCCTGATTTTTGTAAATACCCTAAGAGGAAGTGATTATTCCATGGCGGGCAATGACAAAGATGAAGGAGTGGTTGTTTCTCCTTTGGTTGTTGCAAACAAGCAATGTGGGTGCATGTATCATGGCTCTAGTATTGGTGTTTGTTATTTTTATGGGTTATACAAGTCATGTTTGGGTCATAATTTTTTTTGTGATAATGATATTGTTGGGGTGGTTTTTCCTGCATTCTCTACATATGATGGTTTTTTGTTTTTATGCTAACCATGGAAGTTTAGATGGTTGATGCTATGAATATTTTGGCTTGACATGGATGTGGAATGCAGGTTTTCTTTGGTGGTTGTGGTTACTTTTGTTGGGATTTGCAAAATGTTTTGGTGGTTGTTACGATTGTAGTTTCCCCTCCTTGGTAAATGATCACAAGTAAACCATCAGGGAATTTTTGAAATAAAATTCAAATTTGTTCTGAAATGAAATATATTTAAAATTTAATTTTCATGAGCCTGATGCTTATCAATCCCTTAGTGTATAAAAGGGATTTCAAGGCTCATTATATAGGTCAAAATTTTGAGTCTAGAATGGTCTAGGTAGAATTTAAACTTACAGAAAATAGATATAATGCAGAAGGCTTGGTGAATATGTTGGAAAATTGTCTTGTATTTAGGTCTTTTATGTAATAGTCTTAAATTGTTCTAGATGAATTACTAATATCAAAACAAATCTAAATTCTAAAGCATGTACTCTCCTCTGTACATTTTTTGTAGATTATAAATGAAACTATCAAGTATTTTTTTGTTTTTCATCAATGGTTAATTGAATCTATGGCTCTATTTGTTTTCTTTAGCTCAAAGAGTTAATTAAATGCTTGAGAAGAGTCATAGATCTGTAAGAATTCATAAAAGATTCAGTAAGAAGTGATGTTTTAGATATCGTGAATTTTCATAAATTGTAAGGAATTATGAAAATAATCCATCTATTTCAAAGCTAAATAATTAGTGTATTATTGGGTCTTCCATATTTTACCCCACTTGCCCAATTGATGAGGCAATAGCTTATTTTTCAAGAATTTGTGCAATCCATGAACTGGTGATAGGCCTAGCCATAGGCTCAAAATAAGAGCAATACTCATTAAAATATTGTCAATTTTGAGATGTAAGTCTAAAACACACCCTCATTCCCAGTAGATGGACATATATTTACTTAAAGATCAGCCAAATCCTTAGTGAATTTGGTTTAGTGTCCAACAATAGGAACCCATATGTGAAGAAGTGTTCTCCATTTAAACAAATTAGAAAGAACACAATAGGGAGATACCCTCCTAGGTCCCATAGAGCGTGAAGTGTAGGAGTAAAGACCTCAAATTTCTTTACTCATTATGTTGGCCACTAGCCTAGGGATTTCTTAAACATAAGGATTGGCTCTTGTTTAGACAATTTTGGGGTTCAACAGGAAAAAAAAACCAACATACCTCTCCATTTTCATTGGAATCTTCCTTGCCTGCCTCTATAAAGGATTTCAAATTTACAACCCCACCTCATTGTCTTGCTATTGACCTTCCACCTCTCCATGATATATATTGTTAATTTGTCAAAATTTCTCTATATTTTTGATTGGTGACTATTTATGATTCCCTAGATTAGTTATCAATAATGGGAAAGTGAAGAAAAAGAGAAAACCAAAACAAAAAGAAGTTAAAAATGAGACACAATAAAATGGGGTGCCAATAGGTGCAACTATACCAACCTTTTTTTTGTGATTCTTGTTATATATTGTGTATAATTTCCCATCATCAAAGACAACTTCATAATTCTTTACACACAATTTCATGCAACACTCAGTGAATTATTTTAGAAATTTGAAGTGTAATAAATATCATCAACTTTTTTTTCCTTCTCTGTTATTCACCTCTATAGATCCTTTTGAATCAAATTCCAAGTATTTTTATCACCAAAATTTATTTTGGTCTTCAAAATTTTATCATATAGATATCTCATTATTCCATAACCTATTATTAGAAAAATTTAAATCTAAATACCAACATATTTGGGAGTGTATTTAAAATTTATCATATAATAAGAACAAATTACTTGGATAATATTCCTCTTGTAATTGAATCAAATATCTGCAACTCCTAAAATATGTAAATCTAATCTAAGTTAACCAATAACCATCCCATAGGGGGATTGGTGCCCCTTGATGTGAGAAGAGAGCAAGATTGCCAAGATGATAGTGATAATGCAAATGCATGTGATAATGGACAAAATTAGTTCTCAAATCAAGAGAATAACTTTGCATGGGAATGTGTTGTTGTTCTCAAATTGTGTTGTAGTTGTGCTATTGAAAAGCCTTGCTTTTCTAGATTCAAGGTTGAAATATTAAGTGATTTTTGATGAATGTGGGATCATTCATGAGCCAATGACAAGATGCCACTTGTCAAGATTCGAGAGGATGAGGAATGTGCAAGTTTTGGCCAATGTGCCAATTTCAAATTTGAATTTTGTTGAAATGACATGTTTAGGGGGGATGAATGATGAATTAAATGTCAAGTTTTACTTGTGCAAGAGACATGTAAGAGACATGTAAGAACATTTAATGCTTTGTTCGATGGACAAGTATTTGAGAGGGAGATTCAAAATTGGAAGTATATTCCATCTTGATGCCCTTTTGAAAGTAACTAGAAGAATTAATAAATCAAAGAAATGATTTATTGGTGAGAGTGGGTGGGCTAGTTGAGAGTTTAGATTTGACTCAAGTTGAGTCAAAATCTAGAGAATGGGTGATTATGATTAGAGGTTAATTAATTAACTTGGAGGATTTTAGGAGTTTGATATTTGATTTAAATGATTTTTATTTATTGAAACAAATGAGAAGAACTTAAGGACTTAATGAAATAATTTGATTTATTTAATTAAGTATGATGAAGCTAGGGAATTAATCAATAAATTTTTTTAATTGATTAATAGAAGAATTGGATGCATGATGTTAATTTTGCATGTCTACAATTGGTTCTAAAGCTTCTGATCCATTTATCCAGCTTCAAATCCATTATCCTAGAAAATATTCCCTCAAAATCCCATATTTTCCAAAGGTTATTCATTTCAAATGCAATGATCCTTATCCATTTAGACTTTCTATGCAATCTAGCACATTATCTAAAGAATTCCTTGGTTTTGTTCATAGCCATGTTGTAAACATTGATCCACCAGCTTGTATGGTACTATTGAAGAGTGCAAATATCATGTAGAATATTTCATGTTAGTGTGCATGTTACACAAATTAAGTTCCATTCACCAAAGCTTAAATTCAAGGCATGCAAAAAAATTTAATCTAAATGGGTTTGTGAAAGGACTTGATAAGATCAAAAACAAAGAAATAAATTTTTCTTGTGATGCATGATTGATTTATCATAGGATTTTTCTCCATTAGACACTCGAGTAGAAAATATTGAGCATAGTTCTCACAAGTAGGATTACACTAAAGACTAATCCTACTACCCAAGTGAATTTCAACTTAAAAAACCCGTGATTTTTTTTAGGATTCCTACCCTTCTAGTGAATATGTTGTGCTTTGTACTTCATCAATTATTTTTACAATGCATCAATCTAAAATTTATGTAGAATCTTTTCTCACTGATTTATAGGAATTAGCTTCCTCTACTCTAGAAATTTTGACTACTGCATAATATCCACCTTTCTTTGTGTAGAATGTGAATAAAAATTAGAGACATTGAATATTAATGTGATATTAAAAACTATTGGAAACTCAATCTCATGTACATATTATTGAAGAATATAATCAAGACTCAACATGGACTTCAATATTTATTGTATGCTCCTTTAAGGAATTTTTTTTCCTTAGATACACCATGACTAAATCCCTTCTAAGTAATTCTTATCTCTGTGGTACTCCCATCCATGCACTTTGTATTTGGTATTGATCTACTCCACTTATTTCCAAACTTATATATTCAAACATTATTGAACATGAAATTATAGACTCTTATATTTACATTCTTATCATCTTTCACTTTTAATAGATGTGTGAAACATTGTATAAATGTTCCATATACCATATAAAATTGTATCCTTTGTATATACCTATTCGCAAAATATTATGTGTAAAATTTGGCTGCAACTATATGTAATTTGATGTAGTCATAGATAGAGAGGCCAATCGAAAATCATTTAATTATGTGGCTAAATAAAATATATACAATGGAACTCAATGAAACCATAAACAAATAATCAAAATTTGATATATATTGATTCACAATGGTAGAATAGATTATAATCTACCACAATAAACTTACAACATAAGGCCTAACCATTAGAGAATAATAAATCTCAAGTCTTATTTAATATTCAAACCACTCTAGAAAAGAGTTTATTTCTAAGAATATTATATGCAAAATTAATCATGTATTCCTTAAAGACTGTACAAGAAGTTTACTAAGGTCCAGTGTTCAAATCAAAGTAGTTAAGTTGCAAAATTTAAATAGAGTAAATTTAAGAATCTAAAGATACCATAAAGAAAAAAATATGAGTGATTACTATGTTCAACAAAGAAGTTGTGGTGAAAAATTATTAAGATCACTCACACCAAAGTGGAATCATGTTGCAATAATTATTAAGGAAATCATAGTTTTACTACTCTTGAGCTTGATCACCTAGATGGATCTCCTATTTATCATGGATAAATACTAAGATACACACTTAGAGAAAGTGACGAGAAATACTTTTTAAAAATTTCAAATTACAAAGAATAAAGGTGTTAGTAGTAATAGTAAATGAAATGAAGAATAAGGTAAATATAATAATCAAAATAATTCAATCTAGGAAAAATAGGAAGAATAGGTAATTGAGTTACAACAGGAAGAGGTCGATTTAACAAGAGAAAAAATATTTGGTGTTTTCCTTGTAATAAGTATGGTCACTTTGAAAGTGAATACATACTAAAAGAATGTAAGAAATTATAAGTGTTAATTTTTCCCTTGAGGATGAGGAATATTATCCAAGTAATTTTTTCTTATTATATGATAAAGTTGAAAACACTCGCAAATATCTTGGTATGTTGGTATTTAGATTTAAATTGTTCTAATCATAGGTTATGGAATAATGAGATATCTTATATGATAAAATTTTAAAGACCAAAATCAATTTTGCTGATAAAAAATACTTGGAAGTTGATTAAAAATAAAATATAAAGGTGAATACTAGAAAAGGAAAGAAAAATGTTGGTGATATTTATTAGACTACAAAGTTATAAAATAATTGATTGAGTGTTGGATGATTGTGTGAAAAAAATTACAAAGTGGTCTTTAATGATGAGAAATACACAATCAGTGACAAGAATCGCAAAAAATAATGTTTGTATAGTTGTACCTATTCGCACCCCATTTTATTGTCTCATTTTTCCTTACTTTTCTCTTTCGTCCCATCCTTTTTCTTCACTTTCCCATTATTGATAACTGATATGAGGAATCCTAAATAGTCACCAACAAAAAATATAGAGAAATTCTAACAACTTGTGCATTTGCTATCCTTCCTACTCAGTGAACATTTTAAACTTTCATCTGCCATGTTCTTCCACTTCTCCCCTATCTACTGCATCTTTTCCTACGTGTAATATCGTAGTTAACCTCTCTACTCTAGATTTGAAGTGCTTTATGGAGGGGTTAATGGATGGGTATCTGGTTGTGGGCTCTCGCAGTAGGTTTAATGCAATGAAAGACAATATTTTTGGTTCTTTCGCTAACTTTGTTCAAAATAAAAAGGATGGGGAGAGCTTTGTGCACCCCCTAAAATGTGTTGCTACTTCTCCAATGATTTCTCTAGGTATGGAAGTTTCACAATGCATTGACTTATTTTCCAAGACTGCCCTAATTTGTAGGTTCTACCATTTTTGGCCTTGACTTCCTGATCTACACAATAGATTTTTGGAAATCGGTCTCCAGTTGTGGAAGGTATGATGGAAATTTATCCTTTCACTAGAGGATTTGTTGTTATTTTTAGCTCTTCTAATGATAGACAAGTTGTTTTAGCTCATATTTTGTGGGAATGGGATTCTCACTTAGTGTCTAAGAAGCTTTGGGTCCATTCCTTCAACCCTCTAAAGGAACCTATTGATGCAATACCTATTTGGGTAATATTTTCATATCTTCCCTTATATTTCTAGCACTCTTGTACATTTAAGGGAATTAGTAATGCTCTTGGAAGGTTTTAAAAAGTGTATCATTTATATAATAATTTTACTCTTACCTCCTTTGCTAGGATTTTGGTGGAGGTAGATGTATCTTAGGATTTACCTAGAGACGTGGTGCTTGAGGTTAATGGATATTCTTGGTCTCAACTTGTTGATTACAAAGGTATCCCCTTCCACTGCATATGATTTTTTTCTAGTAGACAATTGGCTCATGATTACTTTAATGTCTCTTGTCCTATTTTTTCTTCCATGTGGTGGAAGAATGCTCACTAGGAAAGTCTGACTGTTTACCATAAAGTAGACTATTATTTTGATAGCAAGGCTTCAAAATATCCATCTTTGGCTCAAACAAATAAATCTACTACTAAGGTTGTTGGTTCTCTTGTGGATTCTATTACTCTAGCTCAAAATATGGATTTTCCATCTACTATGTGTGTTGCCTCCTCTAAGGCCCCTTCCTCTTTGACTCTTATTATTGATGGCATTGTCTCTTTGGTGGATTCTACAATTATGTTTCAAAATTTAGTTTTTCCCTCTATGGTGAGTGATGCCTCCCCTAAGGCTCATTTTGATTTTGTTTCTAATTTAGTTTTTGATACTCCCTAGATGGTTGTGCAAATGAAAAAGAAATGTACTCATAAAAAAAGCTATAATGAGTTTACTTTGAAGGAAAAGTTGTTTGCTCCAAGCTTTGGTGCTTAAAATATTTTTGTATGTTTGGATGTCTTTATTTTGTTTGGTGGCTCTGTTTTTGCTAATAGTCTGTTTTATCTTATTGTTCCTAATTGGTTGTTTTGATTGTCCAATCTATTTTATTAGGTTGTTTTGCCCAGTTATACGCTTTGATTGTAATATCCTTTGTTTTTAAAGGGATTGGGGCCCTATCAATCTCTTCTTAATAAAAAAAATATCTATGACGGAGAGGTAGAAGGTGAAGAGTGGGTAGAGTAGGGGGGTAAATTTTAAATCCTTTATAGAGGTCAGTAAGGAATATTTTGATGTGGATGGACAGGAGGATATATGTCTCTTTGTGTGTGTTGTTGTTGTCCTCACATATTTGTGGTGGAAAGAGTTGGAATTTTGTAATGGAAACATATTTTTTTCCTTTGAAAGCTCTTTGGTGCTATATTTTAGAGTTGTTGATGGGTTGAATGGTGTTTATTGGGTGATCACCGAGTCTTTCTTCCTGATTCTTGTGGTTGATCACTATCATTCTTTACTATTTTAGAGTAGCCAATGTGCTCTTTTGGTTTCTTATATTGCTGCAATAGTCTGGGAGGTCATTTCAGAGGACAAGGTAGATTCTTTTAGTCATCTATTTCCTTTTGGAGTGGTTGAGAGGCCTTGGTGGGTGCAACTAGGTGGTTGCGGTGCAGTATCTTAGAGTTATGGTGGATTTCTTTGATGGCTCTCTAGATTGGTTGTGGGAGCTTCTATGATGTTTGGCCTTGAGATGTGGTTAACCCAACTCTTTATTTGGTTTTTTCTTCTCCCCTTGTGTATTGGCCTTTGGTTGGTGGGGGATTTTATGGCTATGGGTATCATAAACTCTCTGGTGTAGCTTTCTCTCTTGTCTTGGATTTTTCTTTTGAATTATGCCATTTTATCTTAGGATTTTTTCTTGCAACCTCTAAGGTTCGTTGGAGTGGGCGGGGCTTTACATCCCCTACTTTTCTTTATTTTTGAACCTCATATTTTAAAAATTCAAAGGTAAAATCTTTCTAAAGGGGCATTTGTTGACTTATGTTTTTCTTTGGTGTTGATGACTAGGCTATGCTCAAAGATTTTTATATTGGCTCGCTCGATTTTGTTGTTAAAGTGAGCCACTACTACTCCTTCCTTTGGTGTGTTTACTCTCTTCTTGCTTCCTTAATTATTATTCTTCGTTTCAAGTGAAGATCCATCCTATTGAGGTGGAGATGGTGTCAGTTGGTGTGGTTGATGGCTTACAAATGGTCTAGTTGATAGGGATATTTTTTTGCACTTTTTTTAGTTGCATTCTTCTTTCTACTCTTCCTATAGGTGGTGTATTCTCCTATTGAGGTGGAAAATTTTTTAGTAGATAAAATAGATTTGATGCTAGGTATTTTTTGTTTCCCTTCTTTATGTTCTATTCTCTTTCCTCCTATTGAGGTTGAGGTTGAGAATGGTGATGGGACCCTAGTTTTGCATCTTAAGAGAAAAAATTTCCATTGTGGTCTTCTTGCTGGTTGGCCAAGATTATCTTAGGTAATGTTCTTTTTTCTCATAGGGTTTTTTGTCCTTGTAAAACTTGGTTAAAAAAGGGTTTTGCGGTCATTAAAAATTCTTTGGTGTAGTGTGTTTTGCTTAGTATTTCTCTCTTGATTACTATTGTTAGGCTACTAGTTGGATTCGTTATACTTTTTGGCAACATCTCATGTTATGATAGGGTTTTAGTTTCCTTCAAAACCTATTTTTAAAGGGTTTCAAGTCCCTTCAAAACCTATTTTACCCTTAATAAAAAAATCAAACATTTAATATGTATGGTAATACATCATAATGTAGGAAACTATAGTCAATGACTTACATGCAATTAAAATGATTTTTTTTGAATTGTTGAATGAAATATAAATTGAAAATTAATGATTTGTTTAAATAAAATCCTTCTTCAAATAGACTTTGATCACATGCTTGACATATATTTTTTTAAATTAAAAGAATTTATACCTCACAATCTAGTAGGTTCTCTATGTTATTTTTAAATTCCACTAAGCCTTATTTACCATTAGATCCTAGTGATTAAGGAAAAAAAGGTTGCAACAACTTATAATTATCAAAATTAATCTCATAAGTTACAATATCAACATCATCAATTAGGTAGCTAAATTGGCTTCTCAGAACTCTGTTGAGGTTTTATGGACTGTAGAGGAGAAGATGGCGATGGATGATTGCTTCCAAAGAACGGTTAATCTCATGGAAGAACTAAAGAAGGACAATGAGAACAAGGTTATGCACTTGGAAAAGGAAATTGGCAAGGTTAGGGATACAATGAAAACCATCATAGAGCATAACCAAAGAATTGTGAAAGATAACTCTACAATCCTAAGTGCTATGGTCGAGAAAATGGAAACACCTAGCAAGGAAAGTTCATTGTGGATTTGGATGTTGACAAGAACAAAGGTAAGTAGGAGGATTCTGGCCCTTCGAAGAGAACAAGAGATAATTTGAGGAGAAAATTGGATTCTTCACCTCTGGATATTTAGGACCTGAAGAAGGTGACCTAGGATATGTGCAACCTCAAACTGAGGTTGTTGAGACACTTAAGTCTCCTCTTTAGTTTTTTTTGTGTTTGTTGTTGGTTTCATGATGGTTTTTTGCTAGCTCTTGGTCGTTGGTTGCTATCCCTTTTTGTATCTTTTTGTTTTGTATCATTCCTTTCTCTAGGCACTTTGATGGTTTATTTTTATTTGGCTTGTAAACTTTGTGGTTCTACATCCCTGTAAAACCCATTTTTTCCTCTATCAAAAACATTATTGATTAGGTCATTTCTCAAGAACTCATGTTTGAAATTGAGGAGCATGGATTCAATCCAAAACAATGACTATTAGAATGCAAAAAATGATCATATCATAAGCAATTTTTTTTGAGTGAAAGTGACAAAATTTTGTATGACATTAAATTTTTTTTTTCATAATTCCTAAAGCTAAGTGGCACATCCTTCTTAGTGTAATTTTTTAATTATTCATCTATTAATATTATCAAATTTTAATTGAGTATTTAAATGTAGGTTAATTGTGAATTTATTTATAATATATATTTATTTAATTAACCTACATTTATGTAAAATTAATTTTATTATATTGATAGTTAATATTATTGTGTACATATATTGTAGTGTAGGAAAAAGTATCATTTTTTCACACTTAATTGGGAAGTAATAATAAATGACAATAATTATGCCTTAATTTAGTGTTGTAATGTGTATTTTACATATTCACATTATGTTTAGGGCCCTATTAGTTAAAATAGTCTCAATTGTACCTTAATGTGGTGTTTTAAGGTGTAATTATTTACATCTTCACACTCATTTAGGAATTTATTAATTAATTAAGAATAATTATCGTTAATTGGCCCCTTTAATTTAAATCCAACCTAATTAATTTCAATTGTTGAAGAGGAAAACCTAGCATTCATTAATGTCATAACACAACACTTATCATTGAGCAATGTGTGTCCTAGGTAAGTGACACAGGACCCATTCACCCATGGGTGAATGGGTCCTCACTTAGACCTAAGAACTAAATTATAATTATGTTTTTGGATTTCCCTATGTTTCACCTAAGACATTCAAGCATTCTAAGCAATTTTATGAGATCATGAGTACTTTCGCAAGAGCATTATAAGAGTATTTCAAGGCATTCAAGAGTAGAGTAATTGAAGTATTAGTGTAGAAAGCAAGATTGAGTTGTCATGTCAAAGTTATTCTTACATCATGCATGTTATTTGAGCTAATATATGTATGTAGTGTTCATGATCCATTCAAATATTCGAGGCATTATTTCAAATCAAGTTTCAAGATCAAGATCCACATCTATTGAAGCCATTTCATGCTAGTTGTAGATCTATATTCTAAATTTTATCCAACAGTTTGGTGAGTTGTGACATAGGATTTTTCATTCATGATTACATTCATGTTTTCATTCATTACAAGGTTTAATTACCAAAATAAGGTTTCACCAAGGCAGACTCCCATTCACCAACAACAACTAAAAATTCCCTCTTGATTTGTAATTGTAGATTTAGGTGGATGATCTCTTGAGGAAAAAAAATGAAGAACTTGTCAAAGTTATATTTGTTGTCACCATTGTTGCAATTTCATGAAAACTCACCCACAAGATTTATTTTTGACTGTTTGGTTTTGTAAATCGAGAATGTAGGAGTTTAGAGCCATGAGAAGAGAACCCACAAACCATTTATATAGAGCCCTAGCCAGAACTAGTTTGTCATAGGGCGAATGATTCCTTAGATAGCTTCAAAGAAGCATTTTGTATAATCTTTCTTCCCAAAGTGATATTTAATAAGGACACCATCCTTACAAAGAAAATAAATTTGCAAATTCACACTCACCTCAAGACTGACCGAAGTCTTTAATTATTTGAATCTAATTTTCTAATGAATTGAGTGAGAAATAGGGCCTCCTAATTAGGTTCATCAATCCCCTTTTGGCAAACCTTCTCCTGTTTTTCACCTTTTCATTTATTAAAAACATAACTACACATATTTAAAGTAAATTATAAAATAAGTGTTTGAGTAAATATTAATAAATAAAATTTAAATGATTCTAAAGTAAGTTTTTAAAAACACTCTTTAGTATATAAAATAATTATAGAAGAAATTTTAAGTAGAAAAGAAAAAATATATATAAGTAAATAAAAATAACTCAAAATTTATATCTACATTTTTGATAGATGTATTCAAGAGATTATATATAAACCTCTATATTTAGTCATATAAAATTTAAATATATGTTTGGAGAAGAATATTTCTTCACATATTTTAAATAGATTATGCTAAAGATAGGTATGCTACTTGGATTATAAATATATTCATTCATTCATATTTAATGTATTTAAATTTTACAAATCAATTATAGATTTATTGTTTGGGCCTAAATCTAATTAATTGATCAATAGAAAGGATAAAATTATCATTTACTATGAACAATTCAATGAAAAACAATCCATAATAATTTTACACCTTATTTGTATTAAAAATGAATAATCTTTATTTATTGCTAAAATTTACATCCTTTTATACAATTGATCCATAGCTTTCATTAATTTATTTTAATATAAAGAGTAAAAAATATCTTAAAACAATAGACTAATTACAAAGTAGGACTCTTAGTCTTAAAAAGAATTTGAGCACACCATCCTAAAAATCTTGAAAATCCACACGGGAAGATGGACAACCACTATAATAAGAGGAACCCTCCAAACCTAATTAAAAGATATAAACCCTTATTAACCAATTCATGGTGTGAATATCTTAAAAAAAACCCACCTAAATAAAAGCCAATGAAAAAAAGAAGAATAAAATTTCAAAAACTATATTAAAACAACAACTGATTAAAAAGTAGGACTGTAGTCTTAAAAAGAATCCAAGCACACCAATTTCAAAAAATCTTAAAAATCTAATTGTGAAGATGGACAATCGCTATATGAAGAAGAATCCTCAAAACCTAATTACAAGACATAGACCTTTATTACCCTAAGATTATTTATGTTGTGAGTATTTTTAAAAATAACCACCAAAATAAAAACCAATAAAAAAACACAGGAAAATTATGATAAAACAATTGAACCATAGCTTCCATTGAGAAGTAAACGTGTTCGGCGTGGTTGACCAGTTCATGCGCAACAATGGCTCGAAAGGGACTCTCACCAAGTTGTATTTGCCTTTTGCTCGTTACTTTCTATATCTCCTCCTCCTCAGGTTAGTTCATCTTCTACTCCTTAGATTAGTTCTTTATGGTGCTTTTCTGTTCAAAAAGTAACGATATGCATAGTATCTATTCACAAATGCCGCTTTTACTTGAAGTATTCTTTGCTTTGGTGAACAGTTTTTTTAATTCGTAGGGGTGATTTCTCTTTGGTGTATATAGATAGAGATATACTAACCCTTCACAATAGGGTTTAATGATGTTCAAGCTGTGTTTCAAAACCTATCTAAACCTAGATCATGTTGGGTAAAAGTATGCAAATAATTTTGTTGGACATGATTTAGTCTGACTAATAGAGAAAAAAGACCCGATTCTCGGAGGGACCTTAACCCTGAAGACCACGATATTCATACTATGACCAGAAATGGAGTGGTTGAGCATTTCATAATTTTGAAATGGGCTTTCCATGAGATAAAGGATATCGATCCAAAAAATAGGGCACTCACTAGTAAGTTGTAGTTAGTGAAAGATAAAGTGGCTTCTCAGAATTCGGCGAAGGTCTTATGGACTGTGGAAAAGAAGATGGCTCTGGCAGAATGATTTCAAAGAGCAATTGAACTGACTGACAATCTGATGAAGGAAATTGAGAACAAGATCAAGAAATTAGAAAAGGAAATTGGTAAGATGAGGGAAACAATGAAAACTACCCTTTAGCATAACCACAAAACTGTTAAAAACAATGCCACTATCTTGAGCACTATGGTGGAAAAAATGGAAAACACCTAGCACTGATTGTGGATCCTGATGTTGAGAAGTAAAAAAACGAGCAGGAGGATTCTAGCCCTTCAAAGAGAACTAGAGCCAACCTGAAGAAAAGAGTGGATTCTTCACCTCTGAAGACTCAAGACCTGAAGAAGGTGGCCTAGGAAATGTGTCACCTAGAAGCTGAAGTTGCTAAGACTTTAAAGTCTCCTGGTTAGTTTAGGTTGTGTTTTTTCTTGTTGGCTTCTTGTTGTCTTTTTGCTAGCTTTTTGTTGGTGGTTGCTATTATTTTCTATTTATTTTTGTTTCGCAACCTTCTTGGCTCTAGGTACTTTGATGATCTATTTTATTTTGGCTTGTAAATTATGTGGTTTCGATGCCTTATAAAACCCCTTTTTTCCTCTATCAAAAATGTTATGGATTCAAGCAAGGATTTTAAATAGATCTCTTGGGGGGTTGTTGATATTTTTTGGAATCTTTGCTATAAATAACTAGATTTATTGATATACATTATAGTAAGGATTGATAGCTACAATGGGACATCATGGAACCAAAATGACCCAAAAAATATATCTCTAATGGGTGATCCCAAAAAGCTAGGTTACAATTTCTGAGAGGAAGTGATTTTTGCTGAAATCACATATTTTTAGAGAATATAATTATTTATGCCTTTAAAAGTTTCATTTTAAGGATTCCAATTAAAGAGGGTTTGATCAAACCACCTTAGATTAAACCCCCTTAGATAGAACCTCGCTAGTTTGAAACCATACCTATAAATGAGTCTCCTTTACACCTATCAAAATGTTGATAAAAAATCACTTTTGATTTACCTTTTGAGAGATCGAATGAATTCATTTAAAATTTCTTTGAAATTATTATGGTATTCCTCGAAATGAGCTATCACATGAATATAATTTTACTATGTTGAATATAATATTGATGTCCTTGATCCATTAAAAAAAAAAAATTGAATTTCGATACATATAGAAAAAGTTATGTTGTATACAGTTTGCTTATGTTTGAATTGCAATTGGTTTGACTTCGAAACTCTATTAAGGAAAAAATATTCAATTAAAAACTATGAGACCAAATGAAAGTGCTAGATATCATAGATAAAAATCTAAATTCCAAAAAATTAGAATTTTATCCTTCATACAAAAAAAATTATGTTGTATACGGTGAGCATCACTTTTTAAAAATGTTGTTTTTTGAAAAAGACCATTTTTCATCGAGATGGAGAAAGAAGTGCAATATAATTCCAAAAATTTTGAAAAAAACATTTTTAGAATTTATAGACAAAATGTGATGAGACTCTAGTTTTCATCATCTTCAAATTCCTCATGGTTTATCCGCTATAGGTGCCCGGATGTGAAGAATTAGGTAAAAATAATAATTTCAGTGTCCAGTTTGGCTAAAAATTGTAAACCACTATTGTGGGATCACCCTAATACCTGCATTGAACTACATAATCATAGTCAAATACCACTATCCAAAGCATGGGAAAATGTTATAAATAAATTCGAAGACGTAACACTACCAAAAAGAACAATCAATATTGATAAAATAAAAAGACAAGGAATAACATTATATCTAGATGGAACCAAAATTATTCTTTGAGTGTTACTCTAGTATGCAAAATGATCTACACATAGTTATCTAAAAAAATTAGGAGGCTCGATTACAATTACTCAACTTATTCAAACCTTTTTGGTGTGTAAGTGGACACTTTACAATCACAAACCAATACAAAAATATATTTGTTCTTCTCATCTAAATTATATTTTATTTAGTTTATTTACATTGCGTAATTTCTTATTGTTCACACTATAAAGCTTTCTACTAAAATACAGGTAATTATTTTCATTCATTTTGTAAAAAAATATATGCAAAAGCTTATTCTAATGAACAAAAGGTCATCAACTACAAGTAATAAATGTTAGTGGTCAATAATATACCATAAAAAAGCTATATAAGTTTAACTCTTGTATTCTATTCAAAACTATATTTAGGATCAACAAAAATTTAAGATGTTATATTATGTATAAATAAAATTGTTTCACCTAACATGTGTCAAAATATTTGTCAACTACATGAATTCCAAAGACTTAAATATACATATTTTAATTCCTCTACTCTAACTCTATATTAATTCTTGTTGCACACCCAATTCCATACTCAATAAAAATCAACGTTCAAATATCAAGAAGAATGATATTAAAGATTGCTACAATGAATCATGTAAAGAGACATCAATTGATATTTAATAAACCCCTATAAATTATATCACCCACCACCTATTGTTGTTCAAAACCTACAAATTATTAATTAGCACACACCTATATAATAGTATATTAATTTCTAATGAATCACGTAAAGACACATCACTTGATATTTAATAAACCCCTATAAATTATATCACTCACCACCTATTGTTGTTCAAAACCAACAAATTATTAATTAGCACACACCTATATAATAGTATATTAATTTCTAATAAAATAAATGAATTCAATTATAGACCTGTTTTTGAATTTATAAGAAATTTTATGTAAATTACAATCAAGATAATCATTAGACCTCCTTTCCAAACAAGAGCTATTACTATATATTTTGTTTCATCAATGTAGATAACCTCATAAAATAATATTTTCCTCTAAGTTAGACTTATGTTATTTTTCTCCATTTCATCAAAATTATATATCAAATTGGAATTTCATTTTCTGGCCCATCCATAAATGAAATTTAAGTCTCATCTTTTTGATTACTAGTTTTCTTGGTCAAACAAGTTACAATAAAGCAAAGTCATTTCAAAGGAATTCACAAGTTACTAGATTTTTATTAATTATATAGAAAAAGATAGAGTTATTGGCTTAAGATATTAACAACATGAACAATTTATCTTAGGTTAAAAGGGTTTATATCTTGTAATTAGGTTTGGAGGGTTCCACTTCCTGTAGTGATAGTCCATCTACACATCTGGATTTTCAAGATTTCTTGGAATTGGTGTGCTCTGATTCTTTTTAAGATTCCCAGTCCTACTTTGTAATCAATTGTTGTTTTAATATTTATTTGTCTTTATATTAAAAAAAAAAATAATGGAAGCTATGGTTCAATTGTATAAAAGGATGCAAATTTTAGCAATAAATAGAAAAGCTTTTTGTAATCAATTGTTGTTTTAATATTTATTTCTCTTTATATTAAAAAAAAAATTAATGGAAGCTATGGTTCAATTGTATAAAAGGATGCAAATTTTAGCAATAAATAGAAAAGCTTTCTTACTATTTTCTTTATTCGCTTTTATTTTGGTATTTTTTTAAAGATATTCACAACATGAACAATCTTAGGTTAATAAGGGTTCATATCTTGTAATTAGGTTTGAACAGTTCTTCTCCTTGTAGTGATTGTCCATCTTCACATTTGAATTTTATTTTTTTTGGGAGTTGGTGTGTTCCAAATCTTTTCAAGAATGACATTCTTACTTTGTAATCAATCGTTGTCTTAATATATATTTTTGTCTTTATATTTAAAAACATTTAATGGAAGCTATAGTTCAATTATATAAAAAGATGTAAATTTTATTAATAAGTAAAGGCTATTTATTTTTATTACAAATAAGGTGTAAATGTATTATTGATTGTTTTTTCATTCCAATATTCACATAAATGATAATCTTACCATTTATATTGATCAATTAATTAGAAATAGGACCCAAACAATAAATATATAATTGACTTGTAAAATTTAAATACATTAAATATGATGTTTGGTTTTGAATTTGAATTGACGAATATATTTGTAACCAAAGTAGCATACCTATCTTTAGTAAAATCTACTTAAAATATGTGGAGAATTGTTCCTCTCCAAGCATCTATTTAACTTTTATATGACTAAATATAGAGGTTTGTATATCTATACATAAATGTTTTATATATAATCCCTTGAATATATCCATAAGAATGTAGATATAAATTTTGAGTTATTTTTATTTACTTATAGATTATTTTTTTCCTACTTAAAGATTTATTCTATAGTTTTTTATTTAATTAAGAGTTTTTTTTTTAAAATGACTTTAGAATTATTTAGGTTTTATATATTAATATATACTCGAACAATTGTTTAATAATTTACTTTAAATATGTGTAATTTTGATTCTAATAAAATTGAAAGGCCCAGTACTAGTTACAACACCCATTTATAAAGAATCCATAGAGGGAGAAGCCTAGTGACTCACATAAAATGAGGCAACCCTTAAGGAAGAGAAAAACTCACCAAAAGTGAGCTATTTGGAACAAGAAACAAGCCATGCTTTTGACCAGAGCATGAAACTAGAAGATAGAGATTAACTGCAAGAAACTAAGGCAACAACAACCAAGGAACTCGCCACCAAAACACCACCCTTACCACGAAACCCTAGATCGACCTCAATAGGAGCAGAAAACGAGAAAGATAACAAGAGGAGACAATCGCCCAACACACCCACAAAGCCAATCTCTACCTTAATAGGAGAACTACACAATGTAGGAAGCCAAAGAGAAAAAAAACCAACATAAAGGACAAGAGAAGCTCCCTTATGGACCCTAAAAATCCAGACAAAAAGTGACAACGAAAGAGAGAAAAGAACATCATCAAGAAGATGAAGATCAACACCCCTCTTAGAAAGAGTAAACAAAACTCCTTTTTAAAAAACCACAAACACTACCCCTATGAGGGTAAGAGACAAGGAGGTTCCAAAGACAAGACCCCAAAATTTTATAGCATCTAGAACCACCAAGATCAGGCAGACACCAATAAAACCCACAATGCTGCACCTACATCGATAAACATAGCAAGAGAAGAAAACCTCCTTTATAGATAAAAGGTCTAGAACCTCGAAGGAAATAGGGCATGAACCCTACTTTACAATAGAGTAGAAACCACAAAACAAACTACCTCTTATAGAGAGAGTGGAGAACATGGTGAGCACATGACACCTAGAGGCAATAAAAGCCTCCCAACTACAAACTAAAGAATCCATAAAATTCACGATGAGCTTGGCTAAAAAAAAGGAAAATCATAAACTTCCAACCCTCTTGACCAATCGCTAGCACCAAAAATATTTGGAACAACATCAAGAGGGAAACAATCTCCAAATCAAACCAAGCCACTTGCAACCACAAGATCTTCTATAAAGAGGCATCCCAAAATGATAATGTCTTGAGAATAAAGAAAGATTGAAAGAACCTCCTAACCAAAAAAGAGGAGATAGGAGACCCAGAAAGGGGAACCACAAAAGTATTTGTACCCAACTCCTTCCAAACCCAAGAAAATTGCCAAAAATCTAATGTCATCCCCAAAAAACTATTGAGGGCAATGAAAAATTAGAGCACTCTCCACCTAAAAAGCACAGACAAGCAAATACAAACACCAACAACAACTGGAGGTGAGTTGCAGCAAGCCAAAAAAGTGAACTCTCACCCACCAGCAGTCACCCACCAGTATTTTTAACACCAAGCACAAGAAACCGTCATAGAAAAGTAGAGGGTCAAAGAATGAAGAGGTTAGAGGGAAAAACCCCAACACCAGCATTCAAAATAAACTTCCCAGCGAAGCGCTAGTCCACACCCTAGGCATCATGGGCATCCTCAATGAGACCTCAACCAATAGAAAATCCCAGAGAATTAAACTGACAAAGGAGCCAGTAAACAATACCAAAGGAAACATAAAATACCACGTTGCCAATGTCAAAGTCACAGACAAAGGCTAGATGAAGGGAAAAAAGGAAAACCCATGCTGAAGACAAAACACAGAGACAGTAGATACATCTACATCCTTAGTGCCATCCTCTTCATCATTTTCTTCACCAACAAATTTGAAATTTCCCCTGCAACTAGTTTTCCCACTCAGTCCCTTGCTCCTGTTGCCTCCCATCGTTTAACACGTGTGCGATTGTTTTTCCTTTAAATATGTGTAGTAATGCTTTTAATATATACATAATAATATTACTTATCAATGTAATAAAAATCACTTTTACATAAATCTAGGTTAATTAAATAAATCTATATAAATAAAGTCACCATTAACTTAGATTTAAGTACTCATTGAAAGTTGATAATAGAAATAGATGAATATTGTAAAATTGCGTTAAGAAGGATGAGCCACTTATCTTTAGGAAGTATGAAAAATAAATAAGTGTTAATTTTATATACAATTGATCACTTTCACCCAACAAACATTTCTATAATATGATCAATATTTTTTATATTAATAGTTGTTGTTGTGGATTGAATCCATGCTCCTCAATGTCAAACATGAGTTTTTGAGAAATGACCCAATCCATGATGTTGATCTTGTAACTTGTGAGATTAATTTTGCTAATTGTAAGTTCTTGCAACCTTTTTTTGCCTTGATCATTAGGATCTAATAGTACATAAGGCTTAGTCAAATTTAAAAATAACTTAGAGAACCTATTGGATTGTGGGGGATACATTGTTCATATTTAACCCCCTTGATAGACTATATTTTTATTTGATAAGTGATTTCAAGCATGTGATCAAAGTCTATTTGAAGAAGGTTTTTATTTAAACAAATCATCAATTTTTAATTTATATTTTAATGTCTTTAGTGATATCAGTTCATTGAACAATTCAAATAAGTGCATTTTCAATGCATGTAAGTTGTTGACTATAGTTGCCTACATTAATATGTATTACCCTACATGTTAAATGTGTGATTTCTTTTATTAAAGGTAAAATAGGTTTTGAGGGGACTTGAAACCCTTTACAATTAGGTTTTGAAGGGACCTCAAACCCTTTACAACTATTTTTTGAAGGGACCTGAAACCTTTTAGAGAAAGGTTCTGGAGGGACCTAAAACCCTATCATAACATGGGATGCTACTAAAAAGTATAACGAAGCAAACTAATAGCCTAAAAAAAGAAGTCAAAAGAGAAAGACTAACCAAAACACATTGCACCATAAAAGTTTTGAAGGGTCCCCAAAAGCCTTTTACAACCAAGTTTTATAGGGACCCAAAACCCTATCAAAGTAAATAACATTGCCTAAGATAATCCTAGCCAGCTAGAAGCAAGACCACAATGGTAATTTTTTTTCATAAGATGGAAATATAAGATTCCATCACCATTCTTGACCTTCACCTTCATGGGAGGAAATATAATAGAAAAGAAAAAGGGAAAAAACAACTCCTTACCATCACAAACATCTTGTCTACTCAATAAATATATATCTCAATAAGAGAATACACCACCTCTATAGGATGAAGAAACAATGATTTCCCATTCTTAACCTCCAACCCTCAATAGGATAAAGAAGAATGAAACTAAAATAAGGGAAATAAAATCTCCCTATCAACCAGACTATTTGTAAACCCTCAACCACACCAACTGGCCCTAGCTCCACCTCAATGGGATGGATCTTCACCTCAAATGGAAAATAATAATATAGGATGTAGGAAGATGGTAAAAGCACCAAAGAAAAGAGCAATAGAGGCTCCCTTTAACAACAAAATCAATTGGGTCAACATAAAAAAAATTGAGCACAACCTAGTCATGAACACCAAACTAGAAACAAAGGAAGTAAATCCCCCTTTAGAGAGATTTAACCTTTCAACTCTCAAGGAATGAGAGTCAAAAATAGAGGATGTAAAGCCCCACTTAATCCAACATATCTGAGAGGTTGCACCTGTAACAATCCTAAGATAAGATGGCATACTTCAAAATCGAAATCCAAAACCAGAGAGAAACTACACTAGATAGTTAATAAACCCCATAGCCAATAGAGCCCCCACAAACTAGAGGCCAATATGTAAGGGGAGAATCAAAAACCAAATAAAGAGAAGGGTTAACCTCGTCTGAAGCCCAAACATCACAAAATCTCATGCAACCAATCCAAGGAGCCACCACAGAAAACCACCATAACTCTCAGAGACTCCACCACAACCACCTAGGTGTACCTACTAAGGCATCTCAACCACTAAAAAAGGGAATAGAGGACTAAAACCATCTGCCTCATCCTCTGAAATGACCTCCTCCACTTCTATAACAATAGAAGAAACTAGAAGAGCACCCTCATTCCTCTAAAATAGTAAATAGTGGTAGTGATCCACCATAAGAATCTGCAAGAAAGGCTCGGTGATCACCCATTAAACACCATTTAACCCATCCACAACTCAAAAAGATAACACCAAAGAGTCATCAAAGCCAACAAATAGGATTCCATCATAGGAATCCAACTCCACCCACCATAAATGTGTGACCTCAAAAACAACACACACAAAGGGGCCTCCATCCACCTTAGTGGAGCTCCCAAATTTTTGAAATTTTTGAGTAATACCTAGGTCTGATCAAGTTTTTGGAGCCTTTTTCCCTAAAGATAGGGAAGGGTTTTTGCTTAGAAAACCCTCATTTCACTGTTTTGCATCATGAACCCTCACTCTTTTAATTTCATGTTCACTTGAGCCTTTGAAGGCATGTTTCCACTGACCCCTTTTGTTTAGAGTGTCATTCACCCCTTGCAGTGCTCATTTCAAATATTTCCTAGAGATGGGCCAAAAATTATTTTTTCAAATGACTTAAGTCTAAGTCATGTTTTTGCAAGGGTCGAACTATCTTAGGCCTAGCAATGAAATTTTTTTTGTAACTAATTATGTCACGTGTGCAGGTTGAGGAGCTATTTGATTTCAAGATCTAATCTGGGCCATCCCCCACTGGCTCATAGGTTTCAAATGTCGGCTTGTTATTTGGTACGAGGTCAGCAAGATGATGATATGTGTCCTTTTTCGGATGTGGGGACCAGTCTCCCCTATTAAGCTTACGATTTGTTATTCTAAATCACCAATGATGATCATGTATGAGGAACAATCTTAGTTGCTCCCTACTGGATCACAAGGAAAAGGTAAGTGCTTATTAAGAACTGTGAGGTTTGTGAGCTCGTGACATGTGGATTCTGACCTAGATGAACACTATTGGCTGAAAATGGATGAGCGATGATCAAAGGGAATTCAAATGTAGTCAACTCAATGCGAGTTTTTTGATCTACCACCTCATCAATGGATCAATGGTTAACATTCAAAAATAGAATCATGCATATGATTTCCATTTTTTCTTTGCGAAGAACAAGCATTAATGAATGGTGTATACTCTTAAGGATTGTTCAAGTTGATCTTCGTGTGTGTGATCAATTAATTTATTATAATCATGAAGAATGATATGTGAATTTCCATGCACCTAGGAAGTTAATGGTGATGAAGTGGACACCAACGATTGATCACTTGTAAAAAATTGTGTGTGTTCTTTCATTGAACATTGATGATTGATATCACCAAATTGCTTAAGAAATATGGGTTGAGGGTTGTCATCTTCGTCATTGCAATCACGAGTCTAAATTTATTATGTTTGTGCAGTGAGTGGTGACTATTATATTGCAGGTTTGCAAAATTTACCCAAGTAAGATGAGTAAGCCGACTTCTTCCTTTCTACCAGTGCAAAGATCTTTGAGGTTTGATTTACAAAACCCTCATCGTGATTTTACAGTGCACGAATAAAGCACTCCTAATGATACTTCAATTTTGAAGAGAGAATGCAAAGAGGACACCAATGGCAAGAATCCCATATCAATTGCTACTATAAGAAACTCTCGAATGAGAGACCAAGCTGCAACTACAGAGGTGATAGAGGGGTGATCCCATAATAGTGGTTTACAATTTTTTTCCAAACTCGACACTTAAATTATTATTTTTAACTAAATCTTCACATTCGGGCACCTATAGCAGCTAAATCTTGAGTGATTTGAAGATGATGCAAACTAGAGTCTCATGACATATTTTTATTTAGATTCTAAGAATATTTTTTTCAATTTTTTTGGAATAAGATTGCACTTCTTTTCCCATCTCCCACAAAAACTGGTTTTTTTCATAAAACAACATTTTTAAAAAGTGACGCTCACCGTATACAACATAATTTTTTTTTGTATGAAGGATAAAATTCTAATTTTTTCGAATTTAGATTTGTAACTACAATATCTAGCGCTTTCATTTGGTTTCATAGTTTTTTATTGATTTTTTTTCCTTAATAGAGTTTTAAAGTCAAACCAATTGCAATTCATACGTAGGCAGGTTGTATACAACATGACTTTTTCTATATGTATCAAAATTTTTTATTTATTTTTTAATGGATCAAGGACATCAATACCCAGCACGAACATATTTTTAAAAAAATATTTTGATAATTTTCTATTTTTACACATGTACAAAATAGAGAGCTTGATTTTCGGTGAAAAACCTATGTTTAATAAAACTAAAAAAACACATACATAATAAAACAAAAACATATTAAAATTATATTCATGGGATAGCTCATTTTGAGGATTACCGTAATCATTTGAAATAAATTTTAAATGAATTCATTTGATCCCCCAAAAGGTAAATCAAAAGTGATTTTTTATCAACATTTTGATAGGTGTAAAGGAGACTCATTTATAGGTATAGTTTAAAACTAGCGAGGTTCTATGCAAGGGGGTTTGATCTAAGGTTGTTTGATCAAACCCTATTAAAATTGAATCCTTAAAATGGAACTTTTAAAGGCTTAAATAATTATATTTTCTAAAAATATGTGATTTCAGAAAAAAACAATTCCTCTCACAAATTGTAAACCATCTTTGTGGGATCACCCAGAGGTAAAGGGAAAAGAGGTTGCAAGATTTGTGAGGAGAATATGAAGAAATATTAGGTACAATTGAGATTATTATGGACGATAGAATTCCCTTACTTATATCACTAATAGCCCATCTGATAGTGAGACCAAAACGAATTTAGGGTACCAACAATACCTCATGATTTTGAACCAACTGGATGCCCCAAGGGAAGAGGTGATTGTGGTGTCCACATTTTCTATAAAGACTTCGAGTGGATGTGATTATTACATGGCAGCCAAGGACAACTATGAAGAAGGAGCGGTGGTTTCTCCTTTGGTTGTTCCAAAGACGTCCAGTGGGCATGTGTATCATGGCTCTACTATTGGTGGTTTTTTTTTATTTTGGGTGATGGAAGTGGCATTTGGGTCATGATTTTGGTTGTGATAATGATATTGTTGTGGTGGTTTTTATTGCGTTCTTTGCATATGATGGTTTTTTGTTTCTATGCAAACCATGGATGTTTGTAAGGTTGATGCTATGAATATTTTGGCTCGACATGGACGTGGAACACATGGTTTCATTGGTGGTTGGGGTTAGTTTTGGTGGTATTGGAAAACCTTTTTTACATGGTTTTTACAATTCTAGTTTCCCCTGCTTAGTAAATGATTACAAGTAACAAGTAGGGAATTTTTGAAATGAAACACAAATTTGTTTTGAAATGAAATATATTTGAAATGTAACTATAATGAACCCAATGCTTGTTGCTCCCTTAGTCTATAAAAGGGATTTCAAGGGTCATTACAGAGGTCGAAATTTTGAGTCTAGAATGGTTTGGGTAGAATTTAAGTACAAAAAACAAATATAATGTAGAAGGTTTGGTGAATATGCTATAAAATCGTCTTGGTTTTAGGTCCTCTATTTAATAGTCTTAAATAGTTCTAAATGTGAGCTAATAATATAAAAAAAAATCTAATTTCTAGAGCATGTACTCTCCTTTGTACAATTTTCAAAGATTATAAATGAAACTATCAAGTATTATTTCATTTGTCATCAATAGTTAATTGAACGTATGGCTCTGTTTTTTTTCTTTAGGTCAAATGGTTAATTAATTTTTTTACGAGAGTCAGATCTATAAGAATTCGCAAAGGATTTGGTAAGATGTGATGTTTTGGATATCATGTGTTTTTGTATTGTAAGGCATTACAAAAATAATTCATCTATTTCAAAGGTAAATAATTTGTGTATTACTAGGTATTCCATATTTGACCCCACTTGCCTAATTTATGAGGCATTGACCTTTTTTTCAATAATTCGTGCAATCCATGAACTGGTGAAAGACCTAGACATATGCTCAAAATAAGAATAATACTCTTTAAAATCTTATCAATTATGAGATGTATCTTTGAAATACACCCTCGTTCCTAGTAAATGGACAATTATTTACTTAAAGATCAACCAAATCCTTAGTGGATTTTGCTCATTTTCCAACAATAGGAACTTGTATGTAAATAAGTGTTTTTCATTTAAACAAATTAGAAACAACACAATAGGGAAATACCCTCCTAGGTCCCGTAGAGCTTGACGTGTAGGAGTAAAGACCTTAGAGTTCTTTACTTTTTGTGTTCGCCACTAGCCTCAGGATTTCTTGAACATAAGCCCTAGCTCCTCTTTAGAGAATTTTGGAGTTCAGTAGGAAACAAAACCAAAAAAATTGGTGATTCTGCTGGGGAATTTGTACATTCTCCTATCGTAGGTTGTTGTGCTATAGATTCAAATGGTGTAATGAGTTTGAACATCTTGTTTGAATGTCAAATAATTCTTGAACCAAGTGAAGGATTCAGTTGCAATAAATTTTGAAGGATTTGAACTATTGTTTGAGAAAACCCAGAATGACATTTATTTTGAAGACACTTAATCTTATTTGAAGTTCAATACTTTGTAAAGAGAGGTGGTGACTCTGGCTCAAAGAACCTAATAAAGAATATGAAAAAGCTTCAGATCTGCAAGTTTCAAAATTGAAGGTGAATGGCTGCTCTAAAATTATAAGTATTCTCATGAATTTGAAGAAAATATTGTCACATTTGTAAGTAATTGTGGGGAATTGTCAAGATATATGATATAAATAATTCCCAATTTGGTGAAATAGCATTGAAATAGGGAAAGGAATGGTAATCGTTCTATGATTCTAAAGTGAAATTGAAAAACATTTAGAACTTTGTCATATTTAGGAATTTCACTTGTTGAAAGATGTTAAACAATGTAGAGATAGAAGGTTCGCATTGTAAGGACTTAGGATCATAATTCCAAAAGGAATTTGTGTTGGCTTGCTCAATATTAAGATAGTATTAATAAATATTATAAGGAGTAGTAGAATTTATTGTCAAAACACACACTTTGATGTGGGTTTTGATACAACCATGCATAATGAACCATCCTTGTCACATCAAGTAAATTTTAGTACCGCAAGGTATAGGGTTATAAATTTTTATAATATTTGTGGTTACCCAAATATGGTACCACCTAGGATAAATGTGAGAGACTGGTGCTCTTTTCTACCGACATCTTCTATACAATCTTGGGATGAGTTTAAGATGGCCTTCATGGGTCAGTTTAGTGAGGAAAAATTCATGGAGATCCATAGTCCTGAATGAAGAGGAATTGATCCCTACTTACAATCTTAGATTTGCTAGGGCCATAAGGGACATTCTTGAAAATATGAAACCAAATCATTATGTACCTTGGTTAATTTGATAGCAAGATGAGCTACTTGTTGAGGGACAAAGAGCCCACTACATTGAAACAATCTTATCAAGCCACCATGAATATTGAAAACAATTTGAAATACTCAATCATGAAAAGAAATTTGGCTACTAGTATGAATGGCTCTAACAAGATTCAAGATAATGAACCAAAATGGTCAGTTGGCAGGAATGTATATCAAGATAAAGATGCTTCAAATGCTCTACCAGTTCCATCTCCATTATATGTAGATCTTGGGAATGTGCCCCAACCATACATCAACAAGATTTGGGAAAGATTAATTCAATTTTCCTTGTAAGGAAGTTGTGTGAAATAAAAATATATGCAGGAGAATCACCATATGACTTGTTTTCAAGATTTTTGGATATCCAGATAGATATACCTGGGAGTGTTAAAACTAATGATTACATATGCATTGATTTTTTTATATTTTTTTATAGGCCAAGGTTGAGTAAATTACCGAAGGATTTGAAACCTCATGGTCTTGATCAAGTAGTGGACTAGGTAAAGACTGTAGAAGGGATCAAGTATGGAAACATACAACATGTTGTTTCTTAAAATTTCAAAAATGACTGTCATGTTGATGAAGATGAAAAGGTAGAGCAATCAAGTAAGGACAATGTATTTGAATGTGAACAATTGATTGATCATTGTTAGCAGTTCACAAGAAACATATATGCTATTTCTAGTAGTGGTGATGAGATGAAGATATCCAATATGAGGACAAGATTATGATACATGGTGTGCACCCTTCGAATGTCCTTAGAATTGAATAAATACGAGGGAAAGAGGTAATATAATGATGGTGATGCATATCTAGTCAATGTTACGTCACAAGTTAGAGACCAAAATGATGAGATTGATCTTGGTTGGTTCTCTATTGATTATAATTCTTCTTATGAAATAGATATGGAATCTCTTGCTCCAAGTAGAGGATATGTTGATAGCTTTGAGAGGATGTATCTACTTCTGAGTTAACAATTTTCTTCATGTACAAAATTATCAGAATGTGGGTCAATAATCTTGAATGCAAATGATATAGATGATGTTGAGAATTATTCTCCTTGTTCTTTGAGTGATTATAATTATTTTGAGTATATTTATGATTCTAGGGATGGGAATCATCATATTGAGAAGGAAAAGTATGTGAGACAACAATGAAGGTGCGGTATAATCCCTTATATGATGAATCTTCACCATTTTATGATATAAAAAATGATGTTTCTTACTAGTGTAGGAATAATCCACTCTTTCTTGAGGATCCTAATGAATCTTGAGCGAGTACCATCTATGAATATACTAGAGTTGATACAAGTCATGCAAATAAGGAATGAAAGCCAAGTTGACATTAAGATTTTTGATTCCATCCTCAAAGATGATAACCTTGAATCAACAACTCTCTATTCACAAGTAGGATGTAGTAGTACAAGTGTTAGTAAGGTCACTTACCCAAAAGTGAATGATCAAACTACATCTCATGAAAATCGACAATGTAATTCAGGTATACTTTCAATTTTACCTAGTAGTGATTTATATGGTGGAAAGTTTGAAAGTGAGAATGTTGTTCCTCATGAAAATGATCCTAAATGTTGTAGTACTACCAATGACAATGTCCAAGATAAGGTGTTGTTTTCCAGCGTGATGAGATTAGAGTTGATGAATATAATCATATCCCCGTAGTTCAATATAATTGTGATGAGGTAGTTGTTGAACTATGAACCACACATATGAGAGAAAATGATGCAAAACCTAGTGAAGGAAGAGTTTTAATGTTCTATGATCAAGTTGTTCACCCAGAAGATTGCATTGATCCTAGATTAATTCTATTACATGTTGACAATGAACAAAAAATTGATGAATTTTCAAATCATGTTGACATTGCAAGATATTTTGAATGGTATAAGGAGTTACTAGATGATTTAAGGAGTGACATATGTGCTATTGTTCAATGTGAGTTTGAGTTCAAGTGTTTCTTTGCTAGTGCCATGTACCTCTTTGATATGCTTATGAAAATGTTCTCATCAAATAGGTAGAACACTAGTGTGGAAGAAAATATGAGTGTTGATTTGTTCGGGTTGAGATACTTGGATCCTTTTCTTTGTCCTAATTTCCATTGTAGGAAGACTCTTGAATATAAATCTTTCTATTTTGATATACCTAAGAATTGTTCGCAAGGTCTATACTGAAGTATTTATGGAAGCTCTCAACCTGAATCAAAATTTGAATATGAAGACAAAACTGATGATAGGGATGATAAAATGTGTAGACATGGAAAATGTACATTTTCGGTTCGACACACTTGATCGTGATTACTAACATCATTTACTCTGAAATCATACTCTTAGTAGTTCATCATATTTTGTCTATTAATTCAATGAATCATTATTCATTTAATTAAGTCTTCCTCCTCTAGTGATTAAATTAATCAATTTAATTTAATTAATCTTACATCTTTGTTTAATTAAATAAATCATTTTATTTGATTAAAATCCCTAAAGTCCTCTTATTAAATTAAATAAATTAAACATTATTTAATTTAATCAAAAATTATTCCTCCTTAGTTAAATAAATCAAAGACATTTATTTAATTAATCATTTCCTCTCAATTTTGATTTAAATCAATTCATCTATTTGAGTCAAAATTGTTAAATCATCAAATCTTCTATTAAATTAATCAAAACCTTGATTAAGTTAATCCCTCTCACTAAAATATTCTAGAGAATTCAACTTGCACAACAAATCAATTATTTTGATTTATTTAATTCTTTATGGGAATATTCCCTCAATTTGAATTCAAAAAGTTCAAGTGGACTTCATCCTTCCAACAAGGCATTTAAAGCCTCTTACATTTCCTTGGCCTTGATCCAAGTGACATTAACTTCATTTCCCTCCCCTCTTAAACAAGTCATTTCACAAATTCAAATTCAAACTAGTTGCATTTATTGGCACTTTTGCCAAAATGTGCACAACCATTAACCAATCCCATTGTGACAAGTGGCATTCAACCATTGGATTGAAGGTTAGTCCCACATTTCTCAAATCTTGATTTCTCTTCCAAATTGAAATCTATAAATTGGAGACTTCTCTCTTCATTATTCATCCACAATCTCATGCAAAGTTACTCTCTTCACATTGAGAGCTCATTTTTCCCATTTCCACTCAATCATTCACCATTTTCACAAATTGTATTAAGGTTGTGCTCAAATCTCTTTGGGAGATTTGACCATTTCATAATCACTCACATCGCAACTTAGGAGTTGGGAAAGGGCCAATTTCAACATTCAATTGGCACCAATTCCCCCATGGGATCTTAAATATATTTGCTTAATTAGGATTTATATGCTTTTCCATATTATGTTCTTTATTTTCCTAGTTTGAGTTAAATAGATGGATTTCATGGGGAATGACTCATGCTTTTATCCATTTGATCTAACAATCTAACCTTGTTTGTTGTTCTTGTGCATTTGAAGGTTTAGGGGTTCACATTTTGTCGCTAGAAGGAGGGAAATCTTGAGTTTTAATCATGTTTTTCTTAAAAGTTTCGTGCTTTTTTTCTTTTTTGCTGGTCACAGGAAAAATGCGCCACACTCAGGTCTGCGGCACTATATCGCACTGCTTTTAGAAAAGCTGCTCAATATTGCACCACCTGTTAGATTTTTAAAATTTCTAAATGCGCCGCACACAGGTCTATGTCTCCATATTGCACCGCTTTTAGAAAAGTGGCACCATATTGCACTGCTCATTTCCCAAATTGCGCCACTTTGTTCCCACCTTAGAAAATTTTAAAATTTCAATCCTGGTCACTTCACAAACTACGCTGCTTGACCATATTGCACCACTTTTACAATCTTTGAGCTTGCAGAGTGCCACTCACAATCAAATGCACAACGCTATATAGTGTAACTTTTGTCCAAACTACACCGCTTTTACAAACTGCCTTGCGAAAAAAAAATAGTCAGGTTTAAAATTTGACATAACTTTTTTATTTTTGATTTTTCTCATTCTTGACCTTGTTTGTTGTCTTTGTGCTCTCTGTTTTTCTATCATTTTGTAGGTTGGAGCAAGGAAACACGCAAGGTAGAAGGTTCATCATGACATCATGTTCATTATGAACAAAGTGTTTTTAAACACTAAAGTGTTGTTCAACACTCTTTAAATATTTTAAAATTTTGTTTCAAAGAAATTTGTTAATTTCATTTGCCTTAGAAACAACTAAATTTCTTTTGGGTTGTAAAATGAACAATCAAATTTATTTTCCAAAGTTGCAAAAAGGCTAAAAAGAACCTTAGGAACAACATACTAGATTTTGTTTAAAGGTTTAAAAAATTGAACAAGGCAATCTCACATTTCCTTTGGTGCTTAAAAAATAACTCATTATTGCTTTCAGGGATTTAAAATGAACATGTGTTTGTTGTGCCTTCTAATTTTTTTTGCAAAGTAGTGTCATTTAAAAAGGCATATGCACTTCTCTCATGCTTGACGACCATCTTGAGAACCAAAATTCTTTTTGGTGACACTAAGCTACATAAAGGATTGCCTCCACATTTCATTTTTGGAATTAAAATTGAACCAAACATGCAAGTGTGAGTAAACTAATGGCGAGTGTTCTCCCTTTGTTTTTAAATGAAGGTTGATTGAACTATGGGTAAGTTTATTCGCTTTTGTTTATCTTAGCGGGCCTGCTTTGTGGGAAAAAGTATTCACCCAAGGGAATGACTCAACCGGTAACACACTAAATCCAAGTGTATTTCTAGCTGAGATATAAAAGTGGGTACTAGAACAAAAGCCAATATCATGCAGTTGGCTCTGACGAGAAGGGAAGCAATGGTCTTTCACTGCATGGGTCAGCCTCCATGAACAGAAAGTATGAACTAAAACCCTTGTTTAGAAAGGCCAAATCCTTATCTATTTTGCTGGTGCAAAAGGTCATGTCCTTTGAAGCCACCCCACATTATACATGCAGTTTTGTTGTAGAGATGGAAAGTATGCTATGGGAGATTCACGAGTACTGATGCTTGGCTAACCCAAGAAGTGTGGGCCATGGAGGGGAGCTAGTGTTGTCAAGTATTTAGCCACCCACACAAAATATGCACAGCTGGATTCGTCCAAGTGGGAACCCAACAAAATATTGTCTTATCATCCTAGGGTTGTAAAATGTGCTTGGTCCTCAAAACATTTGAAAAAATGAACATTCACAGAGACCTCCAAATTTCAAACCCCTTTGAGGAAAAAAATACCTTTCACGAGTTTAAGCACTCTTCCTTTCCCTAGGGATCATATCCTTAGAGGTTTCTAAGTGCTTGGATTTTATGATCATTTATTTGCAATAAGGTTAAACATAGGAAAATTTTGCCCTATTTTCCTTGATTTCAACATAATGGACCTTGGGGGATGAAAAAGAAACTAGGACATTAGACATGTAGTTTGAAACATAATAAAGCAAGTGTTTTTTGGTAAAAAGAAATCCACTAAGCCAAGATAAAAGACAAATTGAACCTCATATGTGTTGCTTCCAATGATTTCCCGAAAGGTCAAGATCCTGAAACCAAGGTTCAAAAGGATAAGTCTAAAAGCCCATGACCAATGCCTTGAAATGCTCCTTGAAATCAGAGAAAGACTAGTGTACAACTTCTATAAAAAGGCTTCAAGAAATAATCCAACTTTGTATGCATTCGACTATCAACAAAATCCTGAACTTTTTGAAAGGTTTGCTTTCCTCACATAGGAAGTCTTGCATGTTCTTCCAACACTGAGGTTTTGTAGAGAGAGTTGTGTCTAGGTTCAAGTCTAAGATAAAATTTGTCATATTCATCCATCTTTTCAATTGTAGACGTCAAAATTTGCAAGAGAGATTTAAACAATTTCATGTTGTTAGCACAAAAGTTAGTTTAAATCAGCAAACTTAGACATCCCTATGAAATTTTTAACCATGTTAAACAATACAACTAATGAAAAAAATCCAAGCTCAAAAAAAGCATATGCAAACATGATTAACCCTTATCTCATAGTGGATTGGTGCCACTCTGTCATGTAGGATGCAGCCCTTTCCCAATCCATGATAAGAAAAAGATGCCAAGATACATAGTGATGAGGAGAAAAATTAGTTCTCACATTTAGAGAGTAACTTTTCATGCAAATGTGTTGTTGTGTTGTGGTTTTTATGGAGAAATCCTTTGCATTTTATAGATTCAAGGTTAGGAGAGTGAGAGATTTTGATGAATGTGGGATCATTCATAAGCCAATGATAAGATGCCACTTGTCAAGGTGTGAGAGGGTGAGGAATGTGCAAGTTTTGGCCAATGTGCCAATTTCAAATTTGAATTGTGCATGAAATGACATGTTTAGAGGGGATGAAAGGTGCATTAAATGCCAAATTTGACTTGCACAAGAGACATGTAAGAGCATCTGTAAGAGCATTTAATGCCTTGTTGGAAGGGACAAGTCCTTTGGGGGAGATTCAAAATTGGAAGAATATTCCATCTTGATGCCTTTTTAAAAGTAATTAGAGGAATTAATAAATCAACGAATTGATTTATTGGTGCAAGTGAGTGGGTTAGTTGAGAGATTAGATTTGACTCAAGTTGAGTCAAAAGCTGGAGAATGGGTAATTATGTTTAGAGGTTAATTAATTTAGAATAATTAACTTGGAGGATTTTAGGAGTTTGAAATTTGATTTAAATCATTTTGATTTATTGAATCAAATGAGAAGAACTTAAGGACTTAATTAAATAATTTGATTTATTTAATTAAATACAATGAAGTTAGGGAATTAATTAATAAATTTCTTTAATTGATTAATAGCAGAATTGAATGTTAATTGGGGTGGGATGCATGATGTTTATTTTACGTGTCTACATTTTACCCCTCATTGAAGCAATGTACTCATTGCATTGGTTCAAAGAATGATGCCACTGACATCGAAATTAATAATGTTTATGATTTTTTTCAGATGCCCCAGTGAAAAGAAGTATGTTTAGTACATTGCCCCCTCAAGAGATTGAGCGATTTTTTTTTATTTGAGGTCGATCTCATGATAAAAGGGTTCAAAATGGATGTATGGATACTTAGACTATATGATCTATAAGATAATGATGATGTAATGAGATGTTTGGAAGATGCTTAGAATAAAAAATTTATAATAGCCTAAACAACTTAAATGATTATGCAATGCATGTAAGATGAATGTGGTGGATGATGTTGTCCTATGATGATATGAAATGATTATTTAGGAGGCAAGATGGACACAGGATGGATGCATTGTTAGCATGAAAGAGGATAGAAGAATGAGAGGGATAAACCCTTGAATTCAAAAAGATGCAAAATTCCAACAAGTCCATTAGTCGTCAAGACTTTATTGGATATGATGATGAATGATGATGATGTATTGCTTATGCAAGGATGGGAGAGATAAAGAGAATACCCTTTCATTTATGTTTGATAACACACATAGATGAAATTCATCAAGGTATTAAGAACTAGGATGGTGTGGCGCCTAGTGTAATGGACTTTGACTCGTTAAATAGATAGGAGTACTCTTGTTCACACTTGACCAAAAAAACCTTATTTAGAATGCAGTTAAGATATTCTAAACATCTCGAGCCAAAACATAAGAAGGAAAGCCTTCTTATGTGGTCAATAAGACACCTAAAATATCCTCCCTACAAACAAAAAAAACACACATGATGAAGTTATTTTACAAGAACATCCAAAAAGCATATCAGATAAAAAGATAATGATCATTGCCCCATTCCTTTCTCTCTAAACCTATTTTGTTTAGGCATCATCGAGAGGTCCTTGGAATGAGTGAAAAATAAGATAAGTCTAAACAAGACCAAGATAAAGTAAACAAACAAGCTAATGTTCTTCATACCACTAGCCAAGACTATCTACTGTGGGGTACCTAATGCTTATGTCCATCGTAGGCAAGTTTCATCCTAGGACATGTTGTGATCAGGGTTTTGATGGGACTGATTTGGGTGATAAGCTATTGATACTCCGAGTTGACCAACTTGCTGACTCCCTGATCTAGACTTGAGACTTTGACGATTAGGCATTCACTTTCAAACTTGCTAGACTTGGTTCTGATTGCTTCACCAAAGGATGAAGGAGACGATTGATTTATTATGAGTGATGATAATCGCGGGTGAAAGCGAAATGAAATGGATGAACCATTTTGGGTTTTTGAGATATTTCGATGTTTTTGAAATGTTTTGAGGTTGTTTTGATTTTCATATTTTCCAATGTTTTTGGGTTTTTTATGAGATTTTATGATTTCTTTTTGGATTTTGTGTCTCGCGGGTTGATCAAGGATGGCCTTGCCTATGTTTAAACTAAGAGACGATGTAGTTCGGATGATAATTGACTTGATTGCTGATGAGATAGATGAGCAAACAGACTACTATTGTGACAGATGCCTGAAGGACTGACCTAAAATTTGAAATAGATGGGCAAACAAATTTCCAATGCGACGGACGCCTAAAATCCTAAAATGTAAACTAGATGGGAAAACAGATTGCCATTGCAATGGACGTCTAAAATCCTAAAATGTAAACTAGATGGGCAAACGGATTGCCAATGCAATGAATGCCTAAAGGACTAACCTAAAATGTCTCAGGGGATGATCAAAGATCAACCTTGCCTACGTTTAGGCTTATACATGACGCAGTTCGGCAAGATGACTCTATTTTATGTTATTTTTTTATTTTTTTTATATTTTTGATTTTGACATGTTTTGGATTTTTTTATTTTTTGATGGTTTTTAATTTTTCTGATGAATTTGATGATTTGGATATGGATACATGATGATACCAGTGCTTTGTCTTGGGATTTTGGTGAAAACCAAGCTTAATGTTTATCAATCGGATTGATGGACTGATAGTTTGACTAAGTGTCTTAAGTCAAACAAAAGTGATAATGCACTCGTAAACTATAGGAAGTTTTGTTAAATTCTAGAGTAAACTCGTACACAAGGGGGGAGTTTGACTACATGTGTTAAGTCAAACAAGTTGATGATGGATTGGATAATTTGACCAAGTGTGTTAAGCCAAACAAAGATGATAATGAACTTGTAAACCCTAGGAAGTTGTATTATCCTAGAGTAAACTCATGCACAAGATGATAGTTTGACTAAGTGTGTTAATTCAAACAAGGTGATAATGATTGGATTCAATTGATCAAGATTGATGAAGCTTGATTTGGAACCCTAATTTCCTCTACTATCGAATAAATAGAAATATTTATTTATATAGTTCACATTTTAAATTCATCTTAATTAAATAAAAAAAATTAAATACTTTGTTTGATTTAATTATCAAATCCCTATTTTATTTTATTTTTTATTTTTTTTTATAGATGAGTGTTACCAAGGAAAAAAAGGGGGTAACTCCCGATTACATTGCTTTGATTTGAAATATCCACCTAGAGTTAATATAAGAGCCTACAAATGGCCGCCAGGATGTCCCCAATCCATATCAGCCTTTGAAGATGGGCCTTGTTGAGCCATACCAGGTCTGAGCTCATGAAATTCGTCAAGGCACTCATCAATGTTTTCTACCCCAACCCTAAATACTTCCCATGCATTGATGTGGAATTCCTCCATGATCAAGTCATAGGCTCAACCTTCAGCCTCAGTGTTCTCATCCACGCTTGCCACATCTTCATCCTCGTCCGATCTGGTGTCTTCTAAATTGAAACCCAAGATTTTTGGGTTGAAGTAGTTCTTGAGGTAGCTGACCCATAGATCATTTTGGAGATTCATTGTGGCATTGGCTATAGAAAAAGCGTTGCAAATTTCCTTGAACCTATCCATTCATTCAAATATGACTTCCTTGGCTTTAGTGATGTCCACCAGAATGCAGAGAACTAGCTCATAGATCTTTCCATCGCACCAGTGTTGGTCAAGGGAAAGAACTGTAGATACACGATTCACAACTGCATTTCTTGTTGCTAGATCTGGTATGCTAAACAACCTCCTACACTGCGCCATTGAAGGCTCTTTGATGCACTGAAAATCAACGCCAAATATGAAAACCATTTTGCCTTTGCCAAATTTGGAGCTTTTGGTGATGAGCTTGGACTGTTTGGCTATTAATAGCCATTTGCATATTCTGGTGGTACAGTTTAGTGAAATGTTAGCCCTTTGATTCAGATAATTTCAGATCTTGAGGGGTAGTCCATCAACTCAACTTGATAATCCATTTTGGCTCCGGTACCTGGTAAAGCGAGTAAATTTATGCAAGCAAGCCTGCACACATTACTGCCATATTCTAGGTTCCCATGATATGAAATGGATTGTATTACCCATATGATTGCACACATCCCCCGATACTACCACTGTAGCAAGATGGGTCTTCGAAACAAACCAACAAACCATCACCCAGAGGATACTGGCCTTGAGCTACCTTATTTGTCACATCAACCTCAATAATGTTTCTCAACCCTTCCCAGGTGTCAGGGTTGGAATCTATGATATGTTTACTTGATTGAACTACACCAGAATTTGCTAGGTAGTCTCCCGCCTTGTTTGCTTCTCTATATATGTGGCCAATTTTATAATTGTCGAATTTGACTAGTAAGACTTTGATTTGAACTACCCAATAGTTGATTTGCTAGTTTGGGGAGCAACCATTGATTACTGCCTCGATGCATATCTGGGAGTCATCTTCAATTTCCACTAACCTGATACCTTTTTGAATGTAGGTTTCTAATCCCAAAGTTAAGGCTTCTAGTTCCGCAATGTTGTTTATGCATATTGCAATATTTTTTGACACTACTCACACACAGTGCCCTACCTGATCCCTAATGATGCTGCCAGCCCTTGCCCTGCCTGGATTACCCTTGGCCAATCCATCAAAGTTCAACTTATAAGGAAGATCTTCTGGGCACTTCGAGGTCACCAATTTCCTGTCTAATTTCTTCTTTTCAAAGGGTAGTTCCTTGGGACATTTGAGTTTGACCCATTCCTTTTGAATGTCTTCATCCCACTTTGTAAATTTTGATTTGGTTATGATAAAAGTCCTATTATTAGCCACTTCAATTAGAGGTTCCTTAATTTTTTCTATCAGATGCTCACTACAGAGAGCTTCTCCTTTAAAAATTTTCCTATTATGTTCTTTCCAAAGGTGCCATGTCACCATCGAGGGAGCTGAAACCCGCAAGCTATGCTAGTAACTATTTTTATTGCCTACTTGGCATGAATTCAGAAATTCGTGTAATTTTGCCTATCTTGGCCCTTGAATTTGAAAAGAATTTTGAATCTAGTTCCATCATCCTATTGCTATTGGGCATGATAAGAAGAGGTGGTCAATGTCCTCCTCTACAAAATAACACATTGTACACCGAGATGGGCCAACAAGTCCAATTTTCTTCAATCTATCTAAGGTAAGGCACCTGTAGTTGCTTGCCACCCATAAAAATGCACCTACTTTGGGTAGCACAAATTGATTCCAGCAAAGGGGCGCCAACCAGTCTATTCTTGCACCAATTTCTATTTGCAGCTGGTATCCAATTTTAGCAGAATACTCTCTTGATTTCGCCCCACACCAGATAATGTCATCCTCCAAGTTGGAAATGCATACAATGTGATTGTTTAGCTCCTCCATTATGGATGCCATAGTCCTTTGAGAAAGGGGTAAATGAGATGGATTTTTCCAGGTAGCTCTCCCCCCGCTGACCTCGCTTTGGATTTTAATGTAATTGATTACTACACTACCACATTCGAATTCTAATTTCTCAATATGCTGGTCCAGGTCAAATAAGTCAGAAAGTCTCCTATATCCATTCTAGGATTCAATCCAGAACTTGGCCATTTTCCTGTTTCCAATTTTCCATGATATATGATTCGTGATTAGTGGACGACATTTTTTAATAAACTTCCAAATCGCCGAGCCACCTTGGTGATTGTCAGTTGTTAAGATCCTTGAGGAGGAAGGATTGTCTAGATACTTATTTTGAAGAATGCGACACCATAACTTGTCTAGTTGTCTGTACATTTTCCACACTAGCTTGGCTTGAAGTGATACATTTTGATAACCGATTTTCCTTAAACCTGCCCACCCTTCATTTTTGTGTCTGCTTGCTAGATCCCAACTAATCAAAGGTATCTTTTTTCAGCCTTTAGAGCTTTCCCATAAAAACCTCTTCAAGATTTTTTTAAATTCTTCCTCGACCTTTTTGGGGGCTTCATAGCATGCCATTGTGAAAATTGGGATGGCCGATAGGACCACTTTTTCCATAGCTATTCGACCTGCTAATGTTAACCAGTTGTTTTTCCAAGATAGAGCCTTGTTTTTACAGTTGCCTACCACCACTTTCCAATGCTTGGTTCTACATGTTCCTACTATAACTTGAATCCCTAGAAAACTTGCTAGGATCTTTTCTGATTCATAGCCAAGAATATTGGAAATTGCCTGCTGAACCGAAAATTTGGTATTAAAGAAGTATATTCTAGATTTTTCTTTGTTCATTTTTTGACAAGACTATTCCTCATACTCCTTTAGTGTTTATTTTATACATTTTCCTTCACGGATGCTTGTCTCTTCGAATAGAGTGGTGTCATCTACAAACTTGGAGTGAGTTGCTCTTTCCACATTTGGGGCAACTGTTAACCCGGTCCATTCTCCTTTTTGTACTCTCCGCCTAATGGCACATCCTAATGTTTCATCCATGATCACAAAAAGTGTTGGTGACAATGGGTCCCCTTGACGCAGGTCATTGGTGGCAGCAAAGAAACCGTGTAAGGAACCATTTACCAGCACTGAAGATCTTATAGTTTATCTGCAATGTCAGATCAGGGAGCACCAAAGTTCACTGAAACCCATTCTTTCCATTGTTTTGAGCAAGAAATCCCAAATTACTTTGTCATAGACCTTGCTCACATCTAGTTTGATTACCATTCCTCCCAAATGATAAGTTTTAAGAGAATGTATCACCTCATGGTTTAGCATGATACAATCCATAATTTCCTGCCCTTGGACAAATCCATTTTGCTCTGGAGATATGATTTTCAGCCTGTTTGCTAGGAATTTGGCTATTACATTGTAGATTGTATTGTAGAGGGAGATGGGTCTATAGTCGCTAAATGATTTTCATTCTATTTTTTGGGGGATGAGAGCTATGACCATGTTATTCAGATCTTTAACAAATATTTTTGACTTTCTGAAGTCTTCCACCACTTCCCAAAGCTCTTTTCCAAGAAAACTCCAACATTTCTAGTAAAAGCTACTCAGGAAACCATCCAGCCCTGGGGCCTTTTCAAGGTGTAATTAGAAAAGAGCAGTCTTAACTTCATCTACATAGATTGGCTGAAAAAGCATTTCATTATCTTCTCTTCCTACTCTCCTTTCCATTCAATCTAAAATGCTTCGATCATTGTTACCACCCATCTATGCACCCAGGAGATTTTGAAAAAACTCTACCGCAGCTTCACTTACTTCCTTACTGCCCTACTTTTGGATTCCATCTTGGGACTTGATGTGTTCAATTTTTTTTGTGGCCCTTCATGCTAGGACTGAAGCATGAATTTTTTTTGAGTTGGAATCACCATCTGTGAGCTAGACCTCCCTTGAATTGTCCCACCAGTAAATCTCCTCACGTTTTAGTGCTTCTGGCAGCTCGAATTTAAGTGCTTTTTCTTTTTGGAATTCCTCATTCCTCATCCCATCTTTTATCACCTTCTCATTTAACACAGCTAGCTCAAATTCTATTCTAGCCTTTTGAGTGAAAATATTCGTAAATTTCTTTCCATTCCAGATTTTCAGCCTAGATTTTAAGTATTGCAGTTTCTTTGTGAATCTAAAGTTGTTTGAGCCCCCCACTTTAACCTCATTCCACCATTTTTAGAGTAGTGTTTGAATTCCTTCATCACGCCACCACATATTCAGGAATCTGAAAGATGATTTAATTTGTTCAAAACCTTGACATAGATTGATCTCGATAGGAAAATGGTCTAAAATAGATACAGGCAAGATGTGTGCCTCGTTTACTGGGCATTGTTGGTGCCAACCGGGAGAAATTAAGAACCTATCAAGTCTTTCTGAGATTTCCATGAAATCCTTATCCCTGTTGGTCAAAGTGTAGACCCCATTGACCGTTTGACAGTATTTTAGACCTGAGTTGGCCAAGAATTCTCTGAAGTCAATGACTGTCTGAGATTCTGTCCTAACCCCCCCACTCTTCTCTAAGAGGTCCAGGACTACGTTGAAATCGCCTGCAATGAAAAGGCTTGCCCCTTTGTGATTACTTAGGAATTCTAAGACCTCATTCCAGAGCCTGACTTTCTCCTCTATATAGATCAGGCCATAAATATTAAGGAGAGTGAAGTTGACAGTGATTTTCATGCTATATACTTTTGCCGCCAACCAATTTGTGTTTGATACTTGCATTATAACCGATACTTTTGCTTCTTTCCACAATATTCCAATTCCACCTGCTGCACCAACTGAGTCCTAGAATGACCTTTCCATGAATGGATAAATTGCAAACAATTTCTCGATTCGGATTGAGAAAGTTTGGTCTGTTGTAGTACTATTAGATCACTTTTACATTTTTGTAGATGACGTCTGACAAGATGTTGCTTGTCAGGAGCCTTCAGACCCCTGACATTCCAGGTGGTTATCTTCATTGATTCCCAAGGAAGGCTTTGCCCCCCTTGGTACTTAAAAAGTTTTTGATGCTTGGATAATTTCTAGTTGCTGCTTCTTCTTCCCTTAGATTTTTAAAGGATTTCCTTCCTCTGGCTTTTGCTTTCTTGTCGATTTTTCCCATGCCCAAGAATTTTGCTGCAGTTTGCATTAAATACCGCTCTGACCTTATATCGACCTCATCCCCCAAATACTTCTCCGAATCTAATATATCAGTCTCTGAGGCAGCCTCTTCCCACCCCGACTATTCCAGAATAGGCATTTTAGGGTTGTTTTGGCTAGGATTTACCACCTTCTGAAGCCCGCCAACCACCTGTTTTGATTGGCATGATTCTTGATTACTATCTGGAGGTTCTTTTGGTGTTTTGGTACTGAATGTTTATGGTTCACTCACTTGGGATTTTGTGGCAAAGGGGACCAACTGAAGCTTGGATGGACACACCTTCTCCCCATGCTATTTCCTTGGTCCTTTCCTAGTGCTACAATCTGGCTCACTATGATTCCTAGAGCTGCATTTAAGGAAAAAAAAATTGTCCTCTTCTACCTCAATACCTTGGACCCATATTTTCCCTTCAACCACTAATTGAATTGACTGGGGGATAGGGTTGATTTCCGTGATTTGTAGCTTGGCATATTTGTATAGATCACCATCTATTATATCCATGTCTATATCAACTAGGGTGCCCAGAGTTCAACCGATATTTTCTAGGCATTCGTCGTTCCAGTATTCAAATGGGAGGTTGTAAAACCAATTCAGATTGAATGATTTTATGGTTGGGTTTTGGTGGGATCAAAATTTTGAGGATAGGGTTGCATAAATAGGGGTAATTTATTCATGTGCCAAATCCCACCATCCGAAACCCGATTGTGCGTTTCTAGGTTTGCAAAAACTACTACGAAGAAATTTTTGGGGAGGAATTTGAGGAGGACTTTTGTTTTCCATTCTTCCATGATCCATTTCCAGATTGAAACCCTATTTGGGGTACTGTCAATGAAGTGGCAGATAAAGATGAAATCCTTTAAAATTCCAACATCATTGTTGACTTCCTGAGACAGATCTATCTTTATTAGCTATTCCACTGCCAAATTTTTAGGGTTTTTCCTTCGATTTGGGTCTTGATACCGACTTGGATGATTCATACTCTTTCCATTGTATCCACCATTCCCTTTTTGTTTTTTCATGCTAGGTTTATGTTTCTGGTTAGGTCTTCATTTTGGTTGCGCTTCGTGCCATGTTGGATTATTCTAGTGGCTTCCTACTTTCGGCTTCTCGGGTGTATCATGAAACGACCGAGGATGGTTTTGGACCGCTGGTTTTTCTGAGGGTTGAACTTGATGGTAGGAATGTCCATGATTTGTCCACCTTCCATTAATGAAGACCCACTGTGGCCTATGTGTCTTCACCCAGTGTGCATTTCCATCCGCTTTTTCCCTTGACACTTCATCTACCCAACTCTCCTTTACTTTTCCTTTTGCTCCTCACAAATGTTCACTGTTCTTTCCTCAGATTGATTTTGCTACTTCCAATGCAGATTCACCCGCTTCACTCTGCCCTGCTCCGCTCTGCTCCATTTTAGGGATATATATTATTTTGTATTATGCTTATTATTTGTAAGTATTATCAAATCCCTATTTTATTCTATCACATCAATCCTACATTAATTAAATAAAGATCAAAAACTTTATTTATTAATTATCATATTCTTCTGTTTAATTTAATAAACAACTTTTATAGTTCATTTTATTAAATTATTTATCCCTCTTTTGCTAATTTAAATAAATCAAAAATATTTGAATTAAGGCATAAAGAATATTCCATCTATATTTCCTCAAAAATGAATTAGATATCCTATGTCTAAACTATGTCTGAAATATGTGACAATTAATGCTTTGAAACTTCACGGGAAGTTTTGGAGACTAGAGATACATTCCAAAATATTCTCTCCATCCTCCTCCATCAATCTTTCCTCCTCTTTTTTCTTGTATTTTCATGGGTAGAGACAATCACCAAAATTCTCTCAATCTCCTCCATCTTTCACCATTCAATCCTCTAGATTGAATCCAAGCCTCTCAATGTCTTCCCTATGCATTTATACAGCCAGGAACTCTATAAATACAACCTCATTGAGCCAACAAAAGGATCCAGATAGTTTAACTTATGCACTCTTACTCTGTAGGAATCCAAGCATCAAGCTTTCATACCATGGTTGCCTCCTATAGCTGCATTTATCTATTTCCATGTCAATTCATGCTAGTTTAGTTTCTTTATCATCTAGAATTATCATATTAAGCTCCATATCATTGCTTTAACATCCATCTCATTCTTTCAATTGTTATATTAACAATCACAGTGACCTCAGGATCTCAGAGCCATTTTGATTTAATAAATCTTGGGAGATAGAGAACAATATGACACTTTCAATAGATTATTGTTTTGAATTGATTCAATTTGATTTTTCTTTGATAAAATGTTGTATTAAGAAGTGTTTTGTGCTTTAGACCTAATTCACCACTTACAATTTCATGCCTACCCTGGGGAATTAACCCAAATTTTATCAAATTTTCTAAAAACTGTTGCACAGGTTTGTAGCATATTTCCTTTTAAGTGCTTTCATCGAATATTATAGCGCTTCTGTGGAAAACTACAGTGCTTTAGTGCTTTGTTTCGGCACTTCCGTGTTACTACACCATATCCATCAAAAATTTAACTGCTTTATGATTTAGCACTTCCATGTCCTATTTCGACGCATTGGTGATTTAGCTCTTCTGTGTCAAAATCCAGTGCTTTGGTGTCCTGTTTCAGCACTTCCGAGTTATAGCACATCAGGTAACTATTTTAGCGCTTCGATGGAATATTCCAGCACTTTTGTAAAATCATTTTGGATCCAACGTGACCTGGCCAAATTTTATTTTTTTCAGAGTTGGGCTAAAATTTATCAATCCTAGGATAGTCACTTCAGGTTTTCTAAAATTTATCAATCCTAGGATAGTCACTTCTTGGTTTCTAAAAAGTATCAATCCTAGGGTAGTCACTTTTTGTTTTCTTAAAAGAAAATTTATCAATCTTAGGATACTCATTACAATTTTACAGTATAAAGTTAAAAAGAACAACATGATTTCTGTGAAGCAACACCTTTACATAGATTAGAAAATTTCTTTTTGGGCTTAAAATAGAACAAACTTATATGCTGTGCTTGTGGTGATTAGGCTTATGCTCTCCCCTTAACTAAGTGACCAAAGTTCTAGATTCACTTTTTACTTCATGCTATTTACATTTTGTTAAATCCTTTCGAAGGCCTATCGTAGTGGGAAAAAGTACTCACCCTATGGTAACAACCTAAGTGGGAACGCCTAAAGCCAAGGATTCCAACCCACTATAATAAAAATTGCAAGTTGTTCATGAAAGTCCAACTTGATGGTAGTGAGCAAGATAACCATCCCCAAAATATTTGTTCTAAAGATTGGGAGGTCTCTTGAGGGAGTTTATCTATTTTCCACACCGCATGAATGCCCTATTTATGAACCATAGAGTAGTACCTCACCGAGTCAATATCCATACATTGTCATACTCATAGTTCAAGGGGAGGGAAGAATTTTCCCCCAACACACTCACCATATAATTTCCAAGGACCAGTTTCTCAGAGGATGCGAAATCCAAGTCTGAGTACGCACCTGGAAACGGCAAAAACACGGGCGCCCTCTAGGGGGTGACATAGTTGTGTGCATCAACGCAATTCAAGATGTAGGTTGTGAGTATAATGCTGACCTACTTGTCCTTAAGTGTGATTATTTTTTATTTGTGTATAAATGTCAAAGCAACCCATCAAAATCAATAAGAACCATTCATGGTTTTTGAACATACACGATCTATTCAGTTTAAAACAATTCTTCACAATTGCTTGTTGTGTTTTTCACAAAAAAACATTAAAATCAGATTAAAGATCATCCTCAAAGCAACAAATTTAAGTTTGATCAGAAAAATCCATGCTTCGAAAGTGGAATTCCACCACGTTTCTCAAGAGGAAAATCAAAATCACAAAACCCAATGAACCTCTCAATTATCAAAATAAATTGAAAAGAGGGCATTTTCTATATCAAAATCGAAAACTCCTTTTACAACATAGAACATTCATCCACATATATCACAATTTTTCTAGGGGTCACACTTTAGATTACGCAGTAGAACCATTCTATTCACTAGCCTTCTTCCAAAGCAGAGCTCTCACTCAGTATCACAACCGCAGTCAGCGCATACATCATTCTTATCTTCCACAATCCATGATACATTATGCCACAAGACCAGATTAAATTTTACAATAGAGAGTCTTAAAAGTCCTATTTTTTTTAGCACTTTAGAAAACCTATTGTAGCACTTTAGGTGACTATTTTAGTGCTTCTGTGAAATAGCACTTTCGGGCACTGTTTCAGCACTTACAGTCTCTATTTTAGCGCTTCTGTCGAAACAATGCTTTCATCATCTTTTTCAACGCTTTCGGGCATTGTTTTAGTGATTCTATCAAGAGAGCACTTTCATCACTTTCTATAATGCTTTCGGGTATTGTTCCAATGCTTTTGTCAAAATAGTGTTTCCATCATCTTTTTTAGTGCTTTCGGGTATTGTTTTAGTGCTTCTATCAAGATAGTGCTTCCATTAATTTCCACAGCACTTTCGAGCACTGTTTCAACACTTTTGTCAAGATAGCGCTTATGTCGTCTATTTCAGCGCTTCAGGACTCTGTTCTAGCGCTTTTGTGAAAAAGTGCCTTTGTAGTCTGTTTTAGTGCTTCTGAAATAGAGAGTTCAAAAATCTTACCAGTTAGTTTGTTTTTCATTTATCTACTGTTTTTACCAGAACATAAGTTTCTTTTCATCAAAATCACTATCTAAAGACCAAAATCAAAAAAGGTTTATACAAATTTCCAATCTTATCAACTGAAACAAGATCTTGCAAATCAGAAGTGTTAAAACAAAATACACAATCAATTACTACACTAAAGTTTCATCATCAGGATACTATCATCCTTTATCATGAAACCAAGTATAGTAATCAAATTTTTAACATAGTCTCATTAATAAGATCAATCATCTTATTTGACTTTGTTAAAAGTTCAATTGACATTTTTCCCAGCATAGAAGATCAACATTTCGGAAGAAAGCATAAAAAATTGTATGCCAATCTTCACTAGGGCCCAAAAATAGAGATTCTTAGAGCAACAACTTGAAACATCCCAAACAATTGTAGAGGAAAATCCTTGGAACAATCTGAACCACAATAATAAGAATGAAATAAATCCCGAGGATATTCAGATAGCTCAATAAGATCCCAAGTTCCATAAATTTATGGAGAAAATCTTAGAACAAGATATGGAGAAGTATCTTTTGATGTTGGTTGAATCAAGTGCCAAAATTCCCAAGGATTTTGATGTGAATGATCTTAAGGAAGCACTTGGAACAAGTGAGACTGAGATACTGCAAACTACACAAACAATAGATCCAGTTGCTGCTTTGACATCCCAAATGCAACTATTACAACAATAGATACATGATATGACGAAAGGGGGTACTAAAAGATATGCAATACAGGACATTTTTCCTTATCCTTTCGATGCAACAATTGGCCTAATACCTTTTCCAAGACACTACGAATTCCCAAAGTATGACAAGTACAATGGAAGAATAGATCCAATAGATCATATCCAGGAGTTCAAAACAATGAGCCTTAAGTTTGGCCAAGAGGAAACTTACTTAATGAGGTTATTCCCAAGAAGTTTGGGAGGTACATGTATGGAGTGATTCTCGAAACTACAAATAGGGATCAGGACTTTTGAGTAACTTGTCAACAAGTTCATCTCCCAATAATCATTTAACATCCAACATGATGTTACAATAAAGGATCTTTACAACCGAAAAGAAAACAAAGGGGAAACATTTTTGTCTTTTTTACAAAGATGGGGATGATTGCTCACTAGATATCCTAGATCGATTCCTAAGGAAGAAAAGATGGAGTTGTTCATTGATAGCTTAATGGAGGAAATAAGTTATAGACTACAATTACAATGTCCTCCATGTCTGAAAAAGTAATAGAAAACAATCTTAAAATTGAGGAAGCATTAGTCAAAAGAGGATTTATCAAGTATTTCAACGATAAAACAAATAACACAAGTAACTCCTCCAATCAATACTCAAGCAATGACAAGCCAAAATTTTGGCAAAAGAATCGAAACACAACTACCAATGAAATAACGAATGATTCCAAAAATTTCAAACTAGTTTTTAACATGACAACATCTACATCAAGGAATCAAAATAATGATCAAACTATCAGGTCAAATATCTTGCAAAGCAACGAGATCATAAAAACACAGTCTTATTAGAAACCCTCAAATTGGCAAAGGTTCACACCTTTAGGCCAAACAATAGAATCAACAATGAAAGAATTAGTCACCAGTGGCCTCATCACTACATGGGAAGCCCGATTCTGGGATCCAAAGGTCAAACCAACATGGTGGAATGACACAGATTACTACAACTTCCATAATAACAAAGGTCACAAAACCAATGATTGTATGGAGTTGAAGCACACAATACAAGACTTGATCGACAACAATAAAGAATATGTGGAAACACCTCAAAAAAATAAAGATAACTTAGCCTTCAAAGACCCTTTTCCAAACTATGACAAAGGAGCATCATCATCCTCAAACAACAAAGGTAAGAACATCAATCATGTCAATGAAAAAATAATCCTTCATTTATCTAATGTAGAGAGTAATCATACAGTTGATCATGACATTAGCGAACCCATAATCAACAACACTACCCCTTTGGATTTGCTCCCAATCATAGAAAAATCTGACAATCAAATCAATGTCTTAAAAATCAAAGACCGTCAAGAACCTGAACCAGCAAATGTTATGACTAGGGGGAATTCCAAGGTAATGTTGAAGGGAGTTGGATCTACACATGCAGTTCCACCTTCATCTCATTATAACATTGTCGATCAACTGCAAAACATTCCTGCACAAATATCTATACTAGAACTCCTTAAATTATCACCATCGCATAAGGAGGTTTTAGAACAAGCTTTAGTAGCCACTACGGTACCAACGAATCTAAATGTTTGCCAGTTCCAAGCTATGGTGGGGAATTTGCCTACCCCGCATTGTCCATCATTCTCTGAATAGGATGATGTCTCACTAAACCATCCCCATAATACTGCACTCCATATCGAGGTCTTAATCCATAGTAATCATGTCAAGAGGGTGTTAATAGATGGGGGAGCTGGTCTGAACATTTGCACTCTCAAGTTCATCCATGCACTAGGGTATTCAAATGATGCTCAAAGAAAAATGATTATCAAAGCATATGATGAGGAGGAAAGATCGTGTAAGGGATTAATTGTGTTACCCATTCAAGTAGGGCCAATGATGAAACATATAGCATGTCAAGTGTTGGAAAGAGAGTTAACATACAACATTCTCTTAGGACAACCATGGATTCATGAAATGCAGGCTGTACCTTCAACATATCATCAATGTTTGAAGTTAGCAATAAATGGACAAGAGGTGACTATATTTGTTGATTACAATCATCCTCGACATTGACACAATTAGAATCTCCCAAGATACCTTGGTGCATCACAATAGGGAAGCATCCAGTTCAAGAACATCCAACGAAGAACAATGTCCAAGTATCACCACCAAGTGGGTTGAGAAAAAAGGGTAAAGTAAAAGAAACAAGTCCTATTGAAATTAAATCAATAGATAATCTAGATCAACAAACATCTTTATCAAAAAAAATTCAAGAGAAAGTACAACTGACTGACAAAGGAATGGGAACATATTCTATGGAGCAATCACTTAACCTATCATAGTTAATTCCATCTCCTAGGACATATGGTCAACCATCTATGATAAAACCTCAAACATCATTACCAGTCATAGTTCTTCAAGAAAGGTTTGTCAAAAAGGGTACCATAGAGGATGAAATGGACAACAAAGTGATCTTGGATTAGCTCTACAAAGATGATGAACCCTCTACATCAAATAGTAGTGTCAAAAATGTCAACATCAACACTGACAAATATGGAAAAGGAAAAGCTAGTTTAGAAAAAATGGGGTATGAAGGACAAGGACCTATTGGATTAAGAAAGGAGGGAATCATAGAGCCTATTCAGCCCCTTGCTCTCCACTCAAAAGAGAATTCGGCACTAGGATACTCTAATGAAGAAAAACAGGAAATGGAAAAGAAGGTTGTAGAAACAATTCTTCAACTTAGAAATAGCTCTGAGATAGATTCCAATGAATATGAATGGGATACCTGTTTCGATGTATCTTTCATAGATATTCATATTGATGTCATCCAAAAATATACACCTACGCATGAGGAGGGCCAAGGCTCTGGGTCTAGACCATTTGTAGTAGGGTCGCTAAATATCGATGATTCGAGTGGGGATGAACAAACCTCAAGTGAGCTAGATGATCTTGAAAAAAGTACCATCATGGACCTCGATATTCCAATAAACGACTATGATGAAATGGCTATCCAAAACCTTACATCCATCAACTTGAATGAATCTGCTAACCTCATGCCTTTAATCCATCCTGAACTAATTGACTGGGAAATTGTCGAACCCCTAACCATGCCAAGATTTACGGACGATGATGCCATCATAAATTTCCTATGTCAGACCGAACCTGGTACAAGTTCTGTCTATAATACTCATAACAACACGACTTAGTAGGAGGGTGTCAAATCTTCTAGTTGCAAAATTAAAAACAAGGAAAATAGATCTAATGGTGAAAACCATTCCATGGCAGCATTAGATTTGGAAAAAGAAAAAATAAAGAACACATCTAATAGTGAAAACCTTTCTAAGGCACTGAAAGATGGAAGATTTGACACTCTTACAGAACATTATCATGAGCGATCATTAGTTCTGGTAGAACCAACATAGTCTATGAATATCGGCACAGAGGAAAAGACAATCATCCTACATTTGGTGGAATCCATGACAAATCAGGAAAGACCAGAATTCATCAACTTCGCTTGGTCATATTCTAATATGCTAGGCTTAGATCCAAATCTGCTCATGCATCATTTGTCTTTGCCTACGAGAATCAAGCCTGTCAAGCAAAAATTAAGAAAAATGCATCCCCATATCGCATTGATGGTAAAGACAGAGCTAAAGAAATTGTTAGATGTTGGATTCATACAGTCTATATACTATGCTGAATGGATATCAAACCTTGTACCTATTTCAAAGTTGAACAATAGCATCAGGATATGTTCAGATTTTAGGGACCTAAATAAAGCATGCTTGAAGGATGATTTTTCACTACCAAATATCGACATCATTGTGGACTTGACGGCAGGGCATGCCATGTTGTGAATCATGGACGGTTTCTCTGGGTACAATCAAATAAAAATAGCTCCAGAATATCAGGAAAAGATGGCTTTTACATTTCCATGGGGAACTTTCTGTTGGAACGTCATGCCATTTGGTCTGAAGAATGCAGGAACCACCTATCAAAGAGAAATGATGACAATCTTCCATGATATGATGCACACCTTCACAGAGGATTACGTGGATGATATTGTGGAAAAATATTGTACAAGGGGTGGACATCTACATATCCTTGACAAAATCTTCACATGGCTAGAGAAATTCAATGTCAAGTTAAACCCCAAGAAGTGCGTCTTTGGGGTAACATCAAAAAAACTATTAGGATACATTATCTCAGAAAAGGGCATTGAAGTGGATCTCGCAAAATTCAAAGCAATAATGGAGATTCCACCTCCTAAAAATATCAGTCAACTCAGATCACTACAGGGTCCAATCAATCAGATAATTCATCTCCCAGCTGGCAGACAAGAGTCATCCTTTTAATCATATATTGCATAAAAATATAGTTTTCAAGTGGGATGAGAGGTTTGAAACAATATTGAATCAAATCAAACAGTATCTAATGTCACCACCCATCCTCATGCCACCAAAAGAAGGAAGAACTTTGATATTGTAGATCGCCATGACATATATCTCTCTAGGGGCACTATTAGTGCAAGAGGATTATGAAGGAAAAGAACATGCCATCTACTATATCAGCAGGACATTAAATGGGTATGAAATAAACTACACTTTCATAGAGAAATCTTGCTTGATGGTGGTATTTGCTACTCAATAGCTGAAACACTACATGCTGACCCATACAATCTGGCTAATAGCAAAGATAGACCCCTTAAAATATCTACTCAGTAAAGTTACCTTAACAAGTAGAATGGCAAAGTGGGTCATGCTATTAAGTGAATTTGACATTCAATATATGGAGAGAAAAGCCATCAAGGGTCAGGCAATGGCTGAATAATTAGCTGAAGCTCCTCTACTAGATGATTGGCAAATGACAATGGAGTTTCCAAATGCAGACATTCTGACAATAATGCCCCAACAATGGGTATTATACTTTGATGGATCATATACACTATGCAGATTAGGAGCAGGGATTTTGTTCATCTCTCCCCAAGGACACACCGTTCAAAACTCATATAGACTTATGTTTTAGTGTACAAATAATGTGCAAGAATATGAAGCATTAATCATTGGGGTCAAAATAAAAATTCAATGGAAGATCACGGACTTACAGGTATATGGGGACTCTTGACTAGTCATTTATCAAGTGAATGACGAGTATCAAAAAAAGGATAAAAAGTTGATGCCCTACAAGCAACAAATAGATGATCTGAAACAATCCTTTGTCAGTATAAAGTTTGATCAAATTCCTAGAGCGGAGAACAAAGTTGCGGACACTATGGCCACAATCGCTTCATTATTACAATTACCTGAGAAATGTGTTTGTTATGAGTTTATGGTGGAACAAGTATCATGTCCTTCCCATACTAATTTAGAATCTGCTACCATCTGCCATGTAGAAACCATTGAAACCTCCAACTATGAAAAGACCTATGCTTACCTGAAAGATGATATCCTTCCTCCTAATCTTTCCAAGAACCAATAATGAAACTTCATCCACCAATCTGCATGACATACTTTAATCACTAACATAATTCATCGTCGAGGTCTTGATGGTACCTTACTCTGATGTCTAGAACATGACGAATCTGAAACAACCCTATGAGAGGTTCACGAGGGTATTTGTGGTAATCATTCGAGTGGGATAAATCTAGCCAAGAAACTCCTTCGTTCAGGATATTATTGGCCATGCATGGAAAAAGAATCCTATCGGTTTGTTAAGAAATGTCAAAAGTGTCGGATTCATAGCAATTTGATTCATTCCCCAACACAGGAACTGCACCCCTTCACATCAACATGGCCTTTTTGTCAATGGGGTTTGGATCTGGTAGGAAAAATAAATCCTTCTTCATCTAATGGACACAAGTTCATTATCACAGCTACAGAATACTTCACAAAATGGATAGAGGTAGTGCCTCTTACAACCATCACTGGGAAGTATATCTCCTCTTTCATCTTGAATTACCTAATATGTCGGTATGGAATCCCTCAATCCATTATTACTAATAATGGATGACCTTTCAAAAATCAAGATGTACAAGAGCTATGTGATAATTTTCATATGCAGCATCATTTTTCAACACCATACTATCCTCAAGGGAATAGCCAAGTAGAGGCCATGAACAAAACAATTCTAAAAATTCTTAAAAAAATGGTTAATGATGTTGGATGTGATTGGCATGTTCAATTCAATCCTCCACTATGGGCCTACAGAACAAGTATCAGAACACCAACAAGATCTACTCCATATGCCTTGGTATATGGATTAGAAGCCATATTGCCCATTGAAGTTGATATTCCATCCCTTCATGTATCACTCAGAGGGATCATTTCAAATGAAGACTATAGAGTCTCTAGACTATAGGAACTAGAATTGTTGGATGAGCGTTGTCAACAAGTTGTTAATCATCTAACGGCTTATCAACAGAGAATATCAAGAAGTTACAAGCATAGGGTAAAACCGATGGTCTTTCAGGTTGGTGACTTGGTACTAAAGGAAAACCCTAGGAATCAACAGGACAGGGAGAAGAATGGGAAATTTGAGCCTAACTGGCTTGGTCCTTTTGTCATCATATCAGTGTATGGATCAGGAGCATATCAGCTATCAATGTCAGAAGGGGATTTTTTTGCTGAACCTATCAACAATATCCATCTCATAAAGCTCTATGTTTGAATATCCTAGTGCATTGGTCAAACCTCTGAAAATGGTTTCCTTGATGAAAACCTAACAAACAGGTATCTTGGCAATGCAAAAAAAATAAAAAAAATAATAATAATAGATACAAAAAGAAAAAGAGAAAAATGAGAAAAATACACAAAACAAAGAGTGTAATCAGAGCATATGGTGAAAACCTGAAAATAAGTGTCCTATGTGATTCTAAGATCAACTGTCCCATCTATTTTTGATACATATCGAGATCATTAGTCTGGCAGTCAATACCTTTTCATATCATGTCAGTAGTCTTGCAGTCTTGCCATCTTTGCATCCATATCAAAATCATTTTCATACAGTCAAGTCTCACTCCAAAGCTTGGGGGCAACATCTGGATATCGCTAGGGGCAACAAGAACATAAATTTCACCAAAGGGGCACACAATAGTATGGCAGGAAAATGAAAACAAAAATCAAAGTGCAACATCAATCATCGTCAGAAATGCATCAAACATCTGTATCATATCGAAAATCCAAAAACACGTCAAAATTTAGTCTGAAAAAGAAAAATCCAAAAAAAAACATAGTTTTGTGTCAGTTAAACTATGCAGTCTCTGCTTGTGTAAGATAGGCAAGGCTAATCTTTGATCAGCCCTCGAGACCCCTAAGATAGGTTAGTGGGTAAGTCTTTGGTCAAAAATCTCAAAAATCCAAAAACATCACAAAAGTCAAGATGGATGATCTAAAATTTGAATAATGATTGAAACACTCTAAGTCAACAACAGATACATTGTATTTTTTATTATCATTTGTTTGGAGTAACTCAATGATGTATTGAAATAGAGAAACAAGGAAGAAGAATGATGTTTTTATTATCTGTTGTCTGTAAGATTAATCATTTACATGTAAGAATTGTTGAGGGATGTGCTATGCAAATGTATCACCGATAACATTCAGAATTCACACATTGAAATGATTAACCACTGCATGTTTACACAATGAATGCTCAAGTCATCTCAGTTAAATCATACCTATATTCTTGTGTTCACTTGCAATATCAAAACTCATGAAAGAAGTACTCAGGTCGTCATTGGTCTAACACATACCATTGATGCTTGTATTCACTTTCAACATCCAATAAGGCTCTATGATGACAAAAAACACAAAGGTATTGTTAAAATGACAATGTTTTTGCATATAGTTTTGCATATTAAAGTTAGATTGCATTCATCACATTCATTATCTGCAAAGTATTTATTGCATAAGGGGTTCCAATCAATGATTATTTTATCTACAAATAAGACTGAGTATACTTGACATAAATCCAAAAATCATCAAAAACATGTAGGAGTCACCATCTCATCATTTAGTTTCATCATCATTCATGCACTACATCATACATCAAATAAAATTATGAATTAAATTGTGCCATAATACATCGTGTTCATTTTACCATAAAAACATTCATTACATCTCATCCATCAAACATCATATGCATACATCATCTACCATCCATACATTTTATCACATATAAAATAAATGCAAGTGATGTCACTACATTCATTACATCCATCCATTATCATTCATCATAAGATCATCATTTTTATGATCGTCGCATTTAAAAATAAAAGGCATTTATCCATTCGTCCATACATTTTTATCACACTTGAACATTCACATAGATCACATTTAAGAAATTCATATATTCGTATATCATATATTCTATAAATACATTTATCATGGAATCATTACATAAAAATAAAAGCATTTATCATTACATCATTACATTTGAAATAAAATCATCACATATTGCACAAATCACAAAATAAATGCATCCATCACATAGAAATCATAAACCATCACACAATCACATCAACTGCATCTCATATATATATATATCATCAGTGTCAAGTATACAACGAAGTCTAAAAATAATGATACATCATCAAAAAAATGAGTTACATCGTAATGTACATCATGTCTCAAAAATAAAAACCATAGAAGGCATCTATGATCTGCTACTGCTAGACTATGCAGGCCCAACAGGACCAGTACCACAACCATCCCCGCAAGAACTAGGATCTCTAGGATCTCTACATGGAGGTTGTGTCACCCCCTCACTCACTATCCGTGTATACGTCTACCTAGATCTCGACAGGGCATAACTGACCCTACGATCAGCAGGCACTACATCATGATATCTGCCTCTATAAAACTCAGCCTCTCGACCAGCCCACAAAACCTCCCTCACATCATCTCCTATTGAGTTACCATCAGCCACTCTCTAGAGGGTCTTTGTTGTCTCCTGTCCGCTCTCAACAATTTGTAGAGCACTGTCTCGCTCGGATGTCAAGGTAGCAACATGCATCTGTACAATGGCCAACTATCCCTGAACCTATGCTAAAGCCTGAGCATGAGCCTGAGCCTAGGCATGCATCTGAGTCTAGGTCTGAACGAGCAAACCCTTGGCCTATACCAACTATCCCTGTAATGTCTGAACCTATGTTTAGAGACCTCCAATTTGTCTTTGATGGTCCACAGGTGGTATTTTCACTGCTCGCCTCCTGCGAGGCCTACTGGATGATGGACCACTGCTGACTGGCCCTACCCCTTTGTCTCCTCCACTCCCACCATCACTGTCATCGCTTCTACTATCATCACTACCACTCTCTATGCTATTGCCTACCAAAGTACCACCCTCACTCTTTGCAGAACCCTCTGCCACATCCTCCTCTACTGGTAATGGTGCTGGCTCATCTGGAATAGTAATGTGAGGATATGGAACAAAAGCCAAGAAGGCAACATACTTCTCTATGACTGGTGCCTCTACAATGTCTCTCTGCATTTCCCAAGGTGATGGTTGCAATGCCCTGTATCCCTCTACTAAAGCATCATAAGACAAACAAGGCCCCCAATCGGGTATATCACATCGCCTCCTAGCATAGTGGGCTACCCCCCTGTGGCATACATTGAACAATGCCATACTATCTATATACTCGGCGAAGCAAAATCCTCTCTAACACAAAAGGTGTTCGACCGATCAAATACATAGAATCATAGAGGTATCCCAACACTGCATCATCCTCATCCCACTGCTCATAGTCTAAGTGTGGATGCTAGGTAATTATCTCTGTATCATCAAAAACCCACCTCCAATGCTCTAAATTACCCATCACGTCCTGGGTAAGCTGACCTCTATATTTGAATACATAGGGTCTATCTGCTGGTCTATCTGCCACAGGAAATGGCCGAGCAATAGAGAAATTCTCCCATGCCCAGACTTGTAATAGGGTCATCCCTACTGATAAGTTGTGTGCCCCTAGGTACACAACTGAGTGAAGATCATGATAGAGATGTGCCAGCATGCACATCCCCCATGCATATCTGGTGCCATGTACCATCATGCTCTCTAAAGTCCTGCCCCAACCCATGAGGAATCCCTTTGACCTATGATCAGGGCAAAGGAAACATCCAATAAATCCAGCAAGCACTGTTGGTAGTGTCACATATGAATCGGCAATCCTCCTCCATCGGACACTCAGACCCTTAATATCTTGATCCTAGAATACTCTGTGAAGAGCATCTCTACCACCAGTCCCATGGGAATCATACACTGTAATCTCCCCCATGAAAGGAATGCACAAAATCCACCACACATCCTCAGGTGTGACCATCATCTCGCCAGTGGGTAAGTGAAAGGTGTTGTGGTCACTATGCCACCTCTTAGCCAAAGTAGTCAACAGACCCCGATTAATCCTAATCGAGGGCATATCAAGAAAACTCATCAGGCCACATCGACGTATAACCTAAAGCTCATCTGGTGTCAGATAAGGTATCAAGTCTGTAGGCCAAGGAAACCTCTCTCGCATCTGAAGAGTACCTAGATGCTCCTATCATCACAGTGACAATCTACAATCAGCGCACTATGTCTAGAAATCGAAATTCATTCTACTATCAAGTCTATTCCAAAATTTGGTATGAATTTTTGATCAAAATTCATGGGCGAACATCAACAAACCTCACCTATCATGAGGTTCATCAAACATTATCTAATCTCGCCTATCATGAGATTTATTAGATATGAACATTTCTCACCTATCATGAGGATCATCACAAATAGGATTTCTTCTTGCCTATCTTGATAATTTAGTCTTATTTAAATCATCACAATCCAACATCAAGAATTTTGATTATCAATCATACCAATCCGAAGAATGGACATGATTAGAAGTGACAAAATCAATTACCTAAGCCAAAACCTCCAATTCTAACATGAAAGCGCTAAATCAAGCATTCAAAGTGCTAAATTCCAAAAGCACTACTTTATCAGTCAATAGCACTAAATCAGGCACCCAAAGCGCTAAATCTCGAAAGTGCTACTTCAGTACTCTGATGCGCTATAATAGGCATCAGAAGTGCTATTTTACCCTAAGTGTTATTTTACTGTGTCAAAGTGCTAAAATAGTCCATCAAAGTGCCACTTTACCAGAAGTGCTAAGACAGATCATGAAAGTGCTAATCTACCAAATCAAAGTGCTAGAACTCTCTAAATGCTAAAATTCGGCATCAAAGCGCTAAAGTCCACTACCTAAGTGCTATGTCATCGAAAGCGCTACATTATCCTATGGAAGCGCTAGAGAATTTAACACAAGAGCTAAATCTCAAAGCGCTAATCTAACTACTAAAAGCGCTACACTGGAGTGAAAGCCCTATAGTGCAGCTTGAAAGCGCTAAAAAGGGAAAATTACGCCTAAAGCTATAAAATGCATAAAAAATAGAATTTTATGAAAACCGAGGAGGATAAGGGGTACATACCGGAGGTCCATACATGGTCACCCGTTGGTGATGTCGAACGAGCTTGAAATGGTGAGTGTGGTAAGGGATTGGCATCCTGCTCCAGCTGACTGAAATGTCTCTATCACAAGGATTTTCAAACTCAAAAGTACAAATGACTTTGGAAATGACCTTTTGGACTATATATAACTTTTGAAAAGGTATTTTTGAAGGGTTTTATCATATTTTGATTAATTTTATCCATGAAATTAATTGAAATTCATCCATGGGCTATTTTTCTTCATCATTTTTCGGGAGATAAATTATTTCATCGTCAAATCATCACCGAATCATCATAGAATCATCAAAAAAACATTTAAATTTCAAAAATTAAAAAAAATCATCATCAAATTATTAATTTATCTCCCGAGGGGGCATATTATCAATCATCTGAAAATCAATGTCTAGGGCATACAATTTTTTTTTTTTTTTTAAATTTTTATCATCGATCCTGGTAGTAGCAGCAATATTTTCTTCAAAGCAACGCGTAAACACATCACTTTGAAGAGGGAAAAAATATATACACCTAAAATTGGTCTGCAGCATCCGATTAATTAAATACAAATTATTTAATTGATTATCCTAATATCCTCTACTATCGAATAAATAGAAATATTTATTTATATAGTTCACATTTTAAATTCATGTTAATTAAATTAAAAAAATTAAATACTTTGTTTGATTTGATTATCAAATCCCTATTTTATTCTATCATATCAATCCTAAATTAATTAAATAAATATCAAACACTTTATTTATTAATTGTCATATTCTTTTGTTTCATTTAATAAATAACTTCTATAGTTCATTTTATTAAATTATTTATCCCTCTTTTGCTAATTTAAATAAATCAAAAATATTTGAATTAAGGCATAAAGAATATTCCATCTATATTTTCTTAAAAATGAATTAGATATCCTATGTCTAGATTATGTCTAAAATATGTCACAATTAATGCTTTGAATCTTCGTGGCAAATTTTGGAGACAAATAAGAGACAAATTCCAAAATCTTCTCTCAATCCTCCCCAATCAATATTACCTCTTCTCTTGCCTGGTGTTTTCATGGGTAGAGATAAACACCAAAATTATCTTAATCTCCTCCATCTTTCACCATTAAAGCCTCCAGATTTAATCCAAGCCTCTCAATGCCTTCCTTGTGCATTTCTACAACCAAGAACTCTATAAATACAACCTCATTGAACCAAGAAAAGGATCCAGATAATTTAACTTATGCACTCTTACTCTATAGGAATCCAAGTATCAAGCATTCAACATCCAACAATCAAGCTTTTATATCATGGCTGCCTCCTCTAGCTGCATTTATCTATTTCCATGTCAATTCATGCTAGTTTAGTTTCTTTATCATCTATTATTATCATATTAAGCTCCATATCATTGCTTTAACATCCATCTCGTTCTTTCAATTTTCATTTTAATAGTCATAGTGCACTCGTGATCTGAGAGCCATTTTGATTTAATAAATCTTGGGAGATAAAGAACAATATGATGCTTTCAATAGATTATTGTTTTGAATTGATTCAATTTGATTTGTCTTTGATATAATGTCGTATTAAGAAGTTTTTTGTGCTTTACACCTAATTCACCACTTACAAAGGTAACTTGGACCTTGGATGCAGATGGATAAAAATGGATTGGATAAAAGGTTCATGGATGAAAGGATGATATGGCTAGAATGTTGGCTTTATTATGGATGTGATAAGATGTATTCTATTGAAATGGCACATGTAGATGCTCGATTCTACACATGACGCTTATTTTCCAGGTTTTCATCATGGTACCTGTCCAAAGCGCCACAAAAGTGGTTTTCACTAGAGGGCGATTTCTTTTCTTTACTGTTTTCAATCCTTTTTCTGATTTTTTTGAATTTTTTGATTGTTTCATTTTTTTTGTATTTTCTGAGAGATTTTAAGCCAATGTTGAATCACCTATTGATCCTGATGTAGATGCTTCTATCATAAGGTGTCATCGGTATCCTACTTGAAGAAGCTGCTTTGCCAAGATATGTGCACTTGAAAGAAAATTTTGATATTTTTGATCTGCTTTGTTAATACTGGAGTTAACTTTATCTTTGTGCGCACATAGCGATAAAGTGCCTTTTGAATCCTTATGATGAAGGGTCATTTCCAACACATGGTTAATGTGAGAATTGGATATCATGTTTGGAGGAGTGGATGGAGTGTGTTTAGGAATAAAAGATGGATTGGCTGATAGTTTGGAACCTTTGACTATCCAAACTTGGGAAAATGAGCGATTACGGATGGATATGGAAGTGTGCATGAAATTAGGACCAACCGCTCGATACACTTTGTATGTCACTTGAGAAGCATGCTTTTTCCTTTGTGGACATCTTCGATGGATACTTTGCCCATTTTTATTTTTCCCCATAGTTTCTTTGACTAATGGAGTTTGATAGGGAGAGTATTTTTTTGTATTCTTTGGTATCCATATGAATTTGATTTGTCCTTCATGCTTCAGTAATTGTTTTTCTTTGATGACATTCTTCATGATTTGATTTGAATCTTTCTTTTGTTGTTGGTCCCAATTAATGTATGGGGTGATAGGTGGATGGAGATTCATGACATGGCTAGTTGTAGTATTGGCATTGGTTTCATCATAAGGATTCTTCATGCTCCCTATGTTGACGTTTACTTGAGATGAAGTTGCCCCTAGTTTTGTAGAAGTATCCATGATATCTTTATATCCCTTGATTGTTGAGTAACCAAGGCCTTGATTCTTAGGATTTCCAACAATCTGCACTAGTTCCAGGATACCCTATTCATGTAGGCCTAATCCTCTGACTTGATAATTCATCCATTGAAACATTTTGTTTGCAATAAGATATGATTTACCTTGGAAACAAGGTGTCAATCCTTCTATGCTCTGTTGTGGACCTTCAAAAGTGTTAAATTATTTATTGATGAGATGGCTTTCCCTAAGAAAGGTAAGTGATCCAAGTTTAAAAGTGATAGGATTCTTCGTATGCGGGATAGATTCTTGATTGATATCTTTAGCTTGATCTTGTAAAGTATCTGATTGCAATGCTTCTTTAAGAGGTGTTAGTGATTTACTATCCACATAAAAGTCTTTCCCTTGACTCCTTTCATAGGATGTTCTTTTTGATTCATGATTTTTGTAAAAGCTTTTGTCCTGGCCTATTTCTGCTACATCTCCACAGGATGTTTCTGATTTGCATCTTTTGTAAAACCCTTCTTCATGATTTTCTTCTAATGTGTCTCTAGATTTTTCTAAATCTAGATAAAGTGTACAAATGTTAAGAGTAGGAGACTCTTGTTCCTTGGAAATGATTCCAAGATATGAGACTCTTTTTTTGAATGAAGATCATCTACGTGTCCATCCAAAGAAATCATCTTGTGGGTAGATGGAGGAATGCGTGCCATATGGATATGATTATCATTTGTGACATCTCATATAGATAAAAGACTGCCCATTAGATCATTGTAGTATCTTGGAGATACAAATTCTTGATCTTGAATAATTTCATAATTACTTTCGACATGCTTTGGATCAAGATCTTGACATGGGTCAATTTCAAAGGATGGATTGTCTACAAGGGATTCTTGGAAATTTTTATTAGGAATGGTAAGTGGATCAATATATTGTTGATCTTTGAATGGATTTGGATCAAGTGTAAATTCAAATATTCTTTCACTATTCTCTAAGGTTGAAGGAGTTTAATATGTCTTGGAAAGGACCATTGCTAGACCTTGGTGATAGATGTTGATCACGCTTTGGAATAAGTTCTTGAGATATGTCCTCTGACTCATAAGGTGATGTAGAGACATTTTAAAGATAATCATTGGTTGATGAATTATGAATTATGTCAATGGGATCAAATAATATCAACACATCTTGAAATAAATCACTAAAAGGTGGCTCTCAATGAATGTTGATTTGATCAATGGATGGGGTAGACATATCTTCACAATGTTCATTGATGAATTGGTTTTGATCATTGTCTTTAACCATTATGGTGGAGAGACTGTCAATGTCTTCAACCATAGCATCAAGTGATGTTGACATTTCTTGAATTTGATCATTGTTGGGTATTGTTGGTGGATTTTGAGCATGATTGAAAAGTGGCCCTTGGTTTGTGTTGATTTGATCATTGAATGAGATGGAAACATCTTCAATGTTTTCATTGATAGATTGAATGCGATCACCATTTTTAACAAGTTTGGAGCATAGATTGTTAATTCCATCGCTAGTGGTGTAATGCCCCACCATGCAACCCTAGAGGAAGTTGCAATTAACTACTTAAACAGACTAATTTTTTTGTTTGTTTAAGTACACTTAATATACAAGTTCGCTACTTAGTGCAAACATCCCCTAAGGTTACGAGGCTGAGATAAACTAAAAGCCACAACAACATAAATGAATCCATTACATTTATCTACTTAAGATAATAGGTACGCATACATTAGATACAAGATAATTACATCAAAGCATACTAGATAACTTTCAATTCAATTTATCCAAATTAAATAATAAGATTACATCTCTCATTCCCCAAATTAGGTAAGTCCAATAAATATAATTACAATTACAACTTCCACCTCACTGAGAGGCCAAATAATACAAGATCAACTGAAATGAAATAAAGCAAGAACTGATACAGAAACCGGCGAGCTCTCCAACTAGAAGTCTCGTCCACATGAACATGAAGAAAGAACCCAATGGATTTAGGTGCACACCACCCAACCAAGTGGAACCCAAAGGCCCACCCTCCGTGCTAGGAGATAGTAACAAGGAATCTTAGCCAAGACCAACACCTCTAGACACAGGCTAAATCATCACTGAACCAAACTGACACATCCAATCACATGTGCCACACAAGCACATCACAAGTACAACTCAAGTACAACTCAAGTACCACATAAGTACAACACAAGTACAGCTCAAGAGCATCACGAGTACCACACAAGTACAACTCTACAAGATCACATTGCTTCCAGAAATAAACAAAATCAAGTATGTTAAGAGAACCATACACATAATAATTGAATACCAACTATGGTCACATCAGGTATGTTAAGAAAACCATACCCACAAGATTGAATACCAACTATGGTCACATTAGGTATGTTTGGGAAACCATACCCACAAGATTGAATACCAACTATTGTCCTAGATAGAGTGTCATCACACAACTCGTCATGGGTTATCCTTTGGGATTCTTCCTAGGCTCTGACCCCTAATATGGGTTATCCTGGAGGCCCTTATCGAATCCCGACCCTCATACTCACTCAAGAATAATCAAATACCTCTCGTACAAACAAGATAGATGACCTTTCCATTCCAGGCCTTCCCACTCATCCCAAGTCTACACGAGCGCTTGTGTCTATGATTGAGGCATAATTACCCTGACTAGTGAGAAGTACCACCTAACTTTCTAAGTTTTATTTTAGTTATCACTTGATTAAACCATGTTTGAAGGTTACCCAGTTTACCTCTTTTGGGCTCTGGCCCCTATAGAAGCCACTCTTCTACTTGACAACACACAAATCATCTAGACTCCAAGGGTAACAAAGTGCAAGAAATAAGATAACATGAATACTCCTTTTTGAGGAGGTGACATAAGATAAATCCATTTCCAAACACTGGAGGTAACAAATTAATAAACCACTCCTTACAAGGAGGCACAAACTCACATAATCCACTCCTTTCATAGGAGGCACAAAACATCCCAGTGCGTGGAAACCGGGTAATAAAAATGACCTAACTTCATGCACTACCCAAGGAAATAAAAAATGGTCATGATCACAAAATGAAAACCCCCAACCTCTAGGGTCCTCTGGAAGACTTACAGATTTAAGACACTTAACCCATTTCCCAAAACATGAACCCAGAGGAAATAATCACGAAGGCAAGTTGCGAGGAATTAAACTAATTTTGGATATATTAAATCCATTTCCTTGAATAACATTTAGTAGTTTATTCCACAATAAACTGATTAAAACATACGTCTCTTTCAGACAAGATGAAATTTAAACCAACAATTAATTTCCTAATTGCCTTAAATAATAAAATAAGCATATACTTCTATAATTCCAGAATATATTGTTAAAATAAATAACTATTCGCCTTGCAAACTAAATCATTTTAAACGAAATCGATTAATTTCGCCATTAACACATTTCTTTTAAATTTCAATATTTGACCTTTCAAATAGTATTATTTCAAAAAATAAATCCACTAACTCAACTATTGCATTGATTTAAAATTCTCTCAATTACATTTAAATCATGCATCATTTAAAACAATAAATTAATATCTATACATATATATATATTTTAACAGAAACATATATGTATATTAAAATTTAATCTTCATTACATAGATATACCCAAAATAATACATTATTAATATATATCCATATTTAATATTATATAGTATAATATAAAATATTATTACTAAATATTTTAATATTATAAAATATAATATTAAAATTATTAATATATATATAAATATATTTTTCAAACCAAGTTGATTGGCCTCGGGCCACACGCCAACCATTAAGGTTGGGCCGCATTTGCCTCAGGCCCCGTGCATGATTTTCAAGCCACGATTTAGGGCGTCGGTTGCAGTGGTAAGGATGGTTGATTGTGTTTACACAGTAGGTGCTATTGATTGAGCACCATCGTCGGTGGTGGGGCTGTGTCATAGCTGGCCACCATCTCCAGTGGCGATGTGCACAACACAGTGGACCACCGGGGATGGTGGTGGCAACTGTGTAAACAACCACCCCACCGGCGGTGAGCGGGCCATGGGGGTCGTGTTGGTCGTGGCTCCCCCATGCGCCTCCCATGGGGAGTGCGGTGGGGATGAGCCCCCAGCCCCCCCCGACAAAATATATTTTTTTATTATATTTTTAATATTTTTTTTTCTCAAATGACTACGGATTTTTGAAATCCACGCACCTCTACAATGGGGTTTGAAAATTTTAATTAGAATAACCGTCTCCTAGATGGATTTTTTTTAAAGAATATATATATATATATAAGGATTCAAACATCCCAATACAAATTGAAGAAATAATTTGCACAATTAAAATTTAAAATAATTCTTTTATAGCCAAGAATTCATTTCTATTTTGAAAAAAATAAAATTTCTAAATACAAGTTCCAAGCTTGAGAGCATATTTAAATTGTGTTTTCTTTGCAACTAATCAAAGGATTTAAGTCTTTTCATATAGCATATTCAAATCTATGAATTCTTTCAAAATAAAAATCAATATAATAACGTGAACCTGGTTTCCAAAAGTTTGAGAAGATCCAGATGGTGCATGGATCCTTACTTGGATTCCCTCTTCAAAACCACAATTTCCTCAGGTTCATTCCAAAACCCACAAAATGCAAAATCCTTCCTCCCAATATTTTCCAATTTCAAAACTTCATGCTCTCCCAAAATTGTGAAGGAAAATTCAATAATCAAGAAAAATTCCAAAAATATCTCATTCAACCATTGTAATAAATTTGAAAATAGAAATAGAAAATATCTTCTTTTTTCAATTTTTGAATTCCAATTTTCTAAAATGCAATTTAAAACATTTTCTTTCATTTTTCAATTTCACATAATAAAATTCATAAATTCAAAATGAACTTATCCAATTTCAACACAATCAATTTAATTAATTAATAAATAAATCTAATCCACGATTAAATTATTTATTAATTAAATTAGATTAATTAACAAAATAAATTATGTTATTAACATAATACCAAATCAATTTCAATTTCACAAGTTAAATGCATATAGCCATATAATTACCCTTTTTAACTTGCAATTAAATAAAATCTAGGCAAGATAATCAACCATAAAAACAACATAACTCGACTAACACGAGACAACACACTAACACTAGGATGATGACTTGGCACGGAAAACCTAGCTACTATCTCCCAATCGAATACCGTTGAGTAATGGAAATGCTCACACCTGTGAAGCCAGGTGGAGTCGATGTCTGGTACCTATCAATTTGTGAACATAGAGTATATCCACATGCATATATATGTCATAATCAAAACACACCATGAAGAGGAAATCACGGAATCGAAGGGCGCTGACAAGCGAGTGGTGCAATCTGTCCCCTTCACTAATACAGTATTACTAACTGACGTATCTAACATCATTAATGTAATCAAAACATAAACATCATTAATGCAAATGTTCACAATGCTAATCTAAAGCATGCCATAATGATAATATCATAATAAAATACCATCACATCAAAAAAAATCACCAAAACACGATAAAGATAGAGATCACATAGTAACTGAGTACCAAGGTCAAAGCACTAAAAGAGAATAAGGCCTAACCAAACAGAACACTGTTCGATCAAAAGAGCAAAATGGAGGGGTCTTACATCCTCGCCCCCTAGGGTCAGGCTTACTCCTGGAAGCATGCAACTACCCCTAGTGCAAACTCCAAACAATCACACATAGCCAAGGGTTCCAAACTGAACCACTCCAAACCTAAACACAAAACAACAACAACAACCCATGCCATATATCACTCAACCAGGCACTCTGTCAATCCAACCAAAACAATAGGGTGAAGCAACAACCAACCAAGTCTCCAAAAACACATAACCATGGCTTATCACACACAATACACATTTACCAATACACATCACTAGGATCATCACAAGATTACACAAGGGTCCTTCTGGACATCGGTAAGCAACATACCAATCTATAATAGAAGAAAACATGAACCAAGAACAACTAACTAACTCAAATAAATCAACACCTAACCAGTAACTGGATGGTGTTAGGTAATACAAAGAGTGAGACAATCCAAACAAGACCACAATGACTTGTCTCCTATTGAATAAGGTGATCAGCTTCCAAGAGATAGTCATCACACCAAAGGTGAGTAGTGGGTCCTAGCTGCAAAATAACCTCACATACCCCCATCCTCAACGTATCCTGCCTCTACTTCCTCATACACACTCACCAAGTCCGTTTCATATGTCCTTGAAGATGAATGACAACACAACACATAACCGACATTGAAAACAACAAAGATAACTATCTTAGCCACCAAGTTCATAAAGAAGATAAAATTAAAGTTCAATTTCAACAATAAAGAAATAAATACGCGTAAGTTCAACATTGAATCGAATTAATAACCACTAGGGTTATAAGGAAATAAGATCACAAGTAGTGGCTAAACCTTCACAATCAATATAAACAAAGTGTCGGCCCTCACAGTCAACTGAGAACAAATCAACAATAACCAAAAGAAAGTTCACAATCTTCAAAATTTCACTATACAACAACTGTGTGACTAGCTACTAGCCACCAAACGAGGAAGGAGGAAACAACGTCCGACAAGAATGATAACAACCCTCATGTGTTGCAAAATGAACATGCAATCCACATGACCCAAATTATATCCATGATTCCTGAACAAGATACAATTGATGGTTTCATACATTTACAAAGGTACAACTACATACATAATCCCATAGGAAGATCCAATTCCATAAACCATGGGATACATATCAAAACTTCCCAACCAAAACCTATTATCAGGTTACTTTCACTCTACTCTTTTCCACAAAGTACATCATGCTAACGTAAAAGCCATGAACACGTGATCACTTAGCAAGCCCACTAACAATACGTAGGGACAACACAGTGGGAACAAATGTACCTAGAGAACCTAGTGTTTAAACCTAGGCTTTGATACCATATGTAACGCCCCACCACACAACCCTAGAGGAAGTTGCAATTAACTACTTAAATAGACTAATTTATTTTTTTGTTTAAGTACACTTAATATACAAGTTCACTACTCAGTGCAAACATCCCCTAAGGTTATGAGGCTGAGGTAAACTAAAACCCACAACAACATAAATGAATCCATAACATTTATCTACTTAAGATAATAGGTATGCATACATTCCATACAAGATAATTACATCAAAGCATACTAGATAACTTTCAATTCAATTTATCCAAATTAAATAATAAGATTACATCTCTCATTCCCCGAATGAGGTAAGTCCAATAAATATAATTACAATTACAACTTCCACCTCAATAACGATTGAGGGGGAAAATAATACAAGATCAACTGAAATGAAATAAAGCAAGAATTGATACAGAAACCCATGAGCTCTCCAACTGGAAGTCTCATCCACATGAACATGAAGAAAGAACCCAATGGATTTAGGTGCATGCCACCCAACCAAGTGGAACCCAAAGGTCCACCCCCCATGTTATTAGATAGTAACAAGGAATCTTAGCCAAGACCAACACCTCTAGACACAGGCTAAATCATCACTGAAAAAATTTAACACATCCAATCACATGTGCTACACAAGCACATCACAAGTACAACTCAAGTACCATATAAGTACAACATAAGTACAACTCAAGAGCATCATGAGTACCACACAAGTACAACTCTACATGGTCACATTGCTTCTAGAAATAAAGCAGATCAAGTATGTTAAGAGAACCATATACATAATAATCGAATACCAACTATGGTCACATCAGGTATGTTAAGGAAACCATACCCACAAGATTGAATACCAACTATGGTCACTTCAAGTATGTTAAGGAAACCATACCCACAAGATTGAATACAAACTATTGTCCTAAACAGAGTGTCATCACACAACTCATCATGGGTTATACTCTGGGATTCTTCCTAGGCTCGGGCCCCCAATATGGATTATCCTGGTAGCCTCTATTGAATCCCGGCCCCCATACTCACTCATGCAGAATCAAATACCTCTCATACAAAGAAGATAGATGAACTTGCCATTCCCGACCCTCCCACTCATCCCAGGTCTACACAAGCCCTTGTGTCTATGAGTGAGGCATAATTATCTTGATTAATGAGAAGTACAACCTAATCTTCTAAGTTTTTTTTTAGTTATCACTTGATTAAACCACCTTCGAAGGTTACCCTGTTTACCTCTTCAAGGCTCTAGCCCCTACAGAAGCCACTCTTCTACTTGACAACACACAAATCATCTAGACTCCAAGGGTAACAAAGTGCAACAAAAAAAATAATATGACCACTCCATTCTCAGGAGGCAACATAAGATAAATCTATCTCCAAACACTGGAGGTTACAAAATAAAAAACCACTCCTTACAAGGAGGCACAAACTCACATAATCCACTCTTTTGATAGGAGGCACAAAACATCCCCGTGCGTGGAAACCGGGTAATAAAAATAACATAACTTCATGCACTACTCAAGGAAATAAAAAATGGTTTTCATTACAAAATGACAACCCATGTAACTTCTAGGGTCCTCTGGAAGACTTACAAATTTAAGACACTTAACCCATTTCCCAAAACATGAAACTAGAGGAAATAATTATGAAGGCAAGTTGCGAGAAATTAAACTAATTTTGGATATATTAAATCCATTTCCTTGAATAGCATCTAGTAGTTTATTTCACAATAAACTGATTAAAACATACGTCTCTTTCAGACAAGATGAAATTTAAACCAACACTTAATTCTCTAATTTCTTTAAATAATAAAATAAGCATATACTTTTATAATTCAAGAATATATCATTAAAATAAATAACTGTTCGCCTTGCAAACTAAATCATTTTAAAGAAATCAATTAATTTCACCATTAACACATTTATTTTAAATTTCAATATTTGACCTTTCAAATAATATTATTTCAAAAAATAAATCCACTAACTCAACTATTGCATTGATTTAAAATTCTCCCAATTACATTTAAATCATGCATCATTTAAAACAATAAATTAATACCTATACATATATATATTTTAACCAAAAATATATATGTATATTAAAATTTAATCTCCATTATATAGATATACACAAAATAATACATTATTAATATATATCAATATTTAATATTATATAATATAATATAAAATATTATTACTAAATATTTTAATATTATAAAATATAATATTAAAATTATTAATATATATATATATTTTTTCAAACCAAGTTGACTACCCTTGAGCCACACACCAACCATTAAGGTTAGGCCGCATCTACCTCGGGCCACGTGTGTGGTTTTAGGGTCGCGTTGGGTGCGGCTCTGCCCACGCACCTCCCATGGGGGGTATGGTGGGGGTGAGCCCCCAGCCCCCCCAACAATATATATTTTTTTTATTATTTTTTTTATATTTATTTTTCCTCAAACGACTGCAGAATTTTAAAATCCATGCACCTCCATAGTGGGGTTTAAAAATTTTAAGTAGCATAACCGTCTCCCACATGGATTTTTTTAAAAGAATATATATATACATTTATATATATTTAGACCAATATATATATATAAGGATTCAAACATCCCAAAACAAATTGAAGAAATAATTTGCACAATTAAAATTTGAAAAAATTCTTTTACAGCCAATAATTCATTTCTATTTTGAAAATAATAACATTTCTAAATACAAGTTCCATGTTTGAGAGCAGATTTAAATTGGGTTTTTTTTGCAACTAATCAAAGGATTTAAATATTTTCAAACAGCATATTCTAATCTATGAATTCTTTGAAAATCAAAATCAATATAATAACATAAACCTGGTTTCCAAAAGTTTTAGAAGATCCATATGGTGCACAGATCCTTACTTGGATTCCCTCTTCAAATCACAATTTTTCTCAGGTTCAATCCAAAACCCACAAAATGCAAAATCCTTCCTCCCACTATTTTCCAATTTCAAAACTTCATGCTCTCCCAAAATTGTGAAGGAAAATTGAATAATCAAGAAAAAATCCAAAAATATCTCATTCAACACAATCAATTTAATTAATTAATAAATAAATATAATCCACGATTAAATTATTTATTAATTAAATTAAATTAATTAATAAAATAAATTACGTTATTAACATAATACCAGATCAATTTCAATTGCACAAGTTAAATGCATACAACCATATAATTACCCTTTTTAAGTTGCAATTAAATAAAATCCAGGCAAGATGATCAATCATAAAAGCAACATAACTCGACTAACACTAGACAACACACTAAGACTAGGGTAATGACTTGGCACGGAAAACCTAGCTACTATCTCCCAATCGAATATTGTTGAGTAATGGACATGCTCACACCTATGAAGCTAGGTGGAGTTGATGTCTGGTACTTGTCAACTTGCGAACACAGAGTATATCCACATGTATATATATGTCATAATCAAAACACACCGTGAAGAGGAAATCATGGAATCACAAGGAACTTGCAAGCAAGTGGTGCAATCCATCCCCTTCACCAATACAGTATTACTAACTAACGTATCTAAAATGAATAATGTAATCAAAACATAAACATCATTAATGCAAATGTTCACAATGCTAATCTAAAGCATGCCATAATGATAACATCATTATAAAATACCATCACATCAAAATACATCACCAAAACACGATAAAGATAGTGATCACATAGTAACCGAGTACTAAGGTCAAAGCACTAACAGAGAATAAGGCCTAACCAAATAGAACAATGTTCGATCAAAAGACTGAAACGGAGGGGTCATACAAGTGGTTAAATTTTGATTACCATCCCCAATAGTTATTAGCTTTTGATCAATCGTGTCTTGGATGATATTTTTTAGTCGAATACAATTTGATGTTGTGTGTCCCTTTACTTTGTGAAAATCACAAAAGTGTTTCTCATCATACCCTAGTGGTTTCACCATGGCCTCTTGATAACTCACATAAACAGGGATTTTAATGAGATTTTCTTGTACCAACTGTTGCAAGACTGATTCGATTGGTTTCCCAAGTGGTGTGTAATTTCATTTGTTACCTTGTGAGATTTGCACTTTAAATTGACCTTGTGGCGATTGATTTTAGAGATGTGGTGATTGAGCTTGTTGTTGATTTTGTTGATCTTGATATCCAACATTTCAACATGAGAGATAATGTTCTTGATGTGATTGGGGACACAACCCAATTCTTTGATGACATGGTTTAACCAATGGAAGAGTGTATTGATTTTTGGGTGGAGATGACTCTTGGCACAATGGATTACCCATTTTGGCAAGTGAAGCAATTTGATCCCGTAAAATTTGATCTTGATATTCTTGATATGGTTGACTTGGTTGCTTAGCAAGTAGATTTGGAATGCATCCTCACGTTGTTTTCTTGGAGTCATGGACAAGTTGATTCTGGATAATGCTCTGATTCATTGTGATGTTTTTATTTTACATGATAGATTGAAATTGAACATTCTTGTGATTGGGAAACACATTGCTTGGATTTAGGTAACTTTAATTTTGCATGGTGTTACCTTGACTTGGATTATTACATGGAGTTTCCAATATACTACTAAGATTTTGAACAACCTTGGTTTGATTTGCAAGCATATCTATCCCAAAATTACCAAGTGTGGATTCAAAATGGTCATGTTTGGTAAAGTTGTACTTGGCATGTATGGATTCAATGGGATAATGTTGTTTGGAATAAGACTCATGCATTGATTGTTCAGTTGATAGATTTGTAGGTTTCGACTTGTATTTAAATCTATCATCGGGAAAGGTGCTCCAAAATTTAGATTGGGCATGCTCACATTTTTCATACCATTGATGTTTGGAGGAGATGATGATTACATGTATGAATGTGAGTTTCGATAATCAGGTGGTATTGTGAGACTTGGATAGTTTGGTTGAATTTGATTACTCATGATGGATGGATCAAATTTATATTCCATGTCCCTCTTGTGTTTTGACCTTGTTGCGAAAGTGAAGCTCTAAGGTGTTTAGGGCCAACGATGAGATGAAAGATGAAGGGGTGAGTGATATGGGTGTTTGAAATTTTAGGAGATTTGGATCAATGCTAGAATTTAGGAGTTGATTTGATTCGATTTGGATAGTTTGACTAAGTATGTTAAGTCAAACAAGATGATGGTGAACTTTGTAAGCCCTAGGAAGCTATGTTATCCTAGAGAAACTTTCTCAAGAGAATAAATTGGCTAAGTGTGTTAAGCCAATCAAAGTGATTGTGAACTAGTAGACCTTAGGAAATTGTGTCATCCCAAACGTAAATTTATTCAAGAGGATTGATAACTTGACTAGGTGTATTAACTCAAATGTAATGATGTTGATTTTTCAAAAGTCTAGCATGAATGATGTTTTCAAAGTTCTAAAAGTTGTTGGTGAAATGGAATTTGATAAGTGTTTGGATGGATGAAGTGTTTTGACTTGATCCTAGATGACCCTATGAGGACTTACTTACAAGACCAAGGTGACGAAGAACATGTTTTTACCTAGGATTAATTCAAACTAGAAGACCAATGTTCATATGGAAAACCATAAGACAAAAGAATGCAAGAACATGTGGTGTTCAATTGATCTTTTATCTTGCTTAGATTCAATTATTTTTGACACAAGAACTTTCTTGATTATGTTTTTCCAACTAAATGTCCTATGTCCTAATTTCCCTTTATTCCACAAAGTGTGTTATGCGGAAATCAAGGAACTCAAGGCAAAGGTTTCATAGCATTGATTTTGGGAGAAACAAATTGAGATGTCTAAAAGTTTAGAAGCCTTCTAGAGATAAGAATCCCTAGGACCAAGTAGTAACATTTGAACACCTCCAAGGTATTTTTTCTTCCAAAGGGTTTGAAATTTTGATGATTTGTTGAATGTTTGTTTTCCATTCTTTTAGATCCAAGCAAAGTTTTTTGATTCAAAGAACATGTAGAACCCTAGGCTGGAAAATGAAAGATTTGTTAGATTCCCACTTGGAGGAATCCAGCTGCACATATTCTGTGTGGATGACTAGATGCTCGACCACAGTGGCTCCCCTCCACGACACACACTTCTTGGGTCAACCAAGCATCAGTACCCATGAATCTCCCATGGCATACTTTTCATCTCTACAAAAAAATTGCATGTATATGTGGGGCGGCTTCAAAGGACATGACCTCTTGAACCAAAAAAATATAAGGTATTTTTGGCTACTAAACAAAATTTTGTAGTAAGGGCATCTAGTTTAGGGTGTGCAATGATAAAATCCTTATGAGAGATCTCCCAACCCTTAGAACAAGGGATTTACGCATCATAAATATACTAGGGGAGGGTTATCATGCACTACTTCCCATTGTCCATGGCTTTTGCCGTGAACACAAACTTATATAGCAGTTTGGAAGAGCTTGGCTTTAGCCCATTACTGCTTGAGTCGTTCCCTTGGGGTGAGTACTTTTTCCCACCAAGGTAGGCCCTCTAAAGGTACACAATAGCGAGTAAGTGCATTCCTAGTTGGATCATCTCTGTTTGCATGCACAAAGAGAGAGCACTCGCAATGTCTTTTTCCCACACTAAACAAGTTTGTTCAATTTTAAGCTCCCAAATCAAAATGTGAAGGCAATATTTTTGACAACTTAATATCACCAAAATTCTTTTGATTCTCAAGATCGCTATGAAGCGCGAGAGAAGTACATACACATTTTAAAGGATGTTAATTTATGAAAAACACAGCAAAACATGACAAACACTTGTTCATTTTATACCTCAAAGTAGTGATGAGTTCGTTTTAGAGCACCAAGATCAAATGTGAAGTCGTTTGTTCAATTTTACACCAATTTGAATTCTAGTAAATGTCTAAGGTTCTTTTTTAACCAACTTTGAAAAAGACCAAATTATTGATTGATTTTAAGCCCAAATCAAAAAGTGAGTTGAGTTAAAATAGAAAACGAGAGTAGAAAATGGAAGCTCTAAGATTGTTAAAACAAGCATTAAAAAATGGTTTTTCCCAAATCTCGATTTCAAAAAAGTCTCCAACTCCAACCCATTCGCCTTAGTTTTCACTTGATTCCAAAGTCAAATTATAATTTCAATCTTCATGTCAACCTCCAACATTAATACCTTTTCTTTCTTGCCTTCCTATATAGAAAATAAAAAATAAAAAATAATGTGAAGATCAAGTTACTCAATTAAATGATTTCAAATCAAAAGACTAATAATTTTGAACTCATAGAGAAAGCGTTGATAAGAATCCTTATTTCCAAAGAATTTAAAGAAAAACTTAACCAATAATGGACAGTTTTCTCATAAACCTAAAAGCTTCTCCTGCTATCAATTCAATTTCAAAAGTCTATCTTTCAATAATGATCAAACCCTTTAGGCAAAAAAAAAGATTTCAAATTTGTTTAGCAAAGACTAATGGCCCTCAAAAAAACAAAACAATTTCAATAATATTAGCATATTAGGCACACTAGAGTGGTCTACTAGTCAACCATTGAAGTATTTAAAATATTTGTAGCCTTTTCAATACTAAACCAACAAGACAAAAATCAATATAACAACAATGTGTTAGAGAATGCAAACTCTAAATCTTTTGTTTTTTTTGTTTTGTTTTTTTTGTTTTGGTGAGCAGCTACTGACATTTGATAGTACAATGGGTAGAGTTGATGCACTAAAATCTGAAAGTTTAAATCAATGGTTGTAAGTGTCACTTGAAATTTTATTGGAACATCTTGAAAGTTGACACCATTCAAAGTTAATTTGGAATGAATTATGATAAGATAACCATCTGCATAAAACTTTTAATTAACACACTCTTAAGAAAAATGCAAACATCAAGACAAAACCAACACCAACGACAACATGTTAGAAGATGCAATCTCAAAACGTTTATTGAATTTTCACTTCTCCAATTTGGTGAGCAGTCAAACCCTCATTACCTGACTTCAAGTGGTAGAATCAAATTGCAGATATGTTCTAAGTGATCAACTAACAAGAAAATGTAGAACTTAGGAAAAAAAATGCATCAAAACTGAGCTCATTTTCATTTTATGCTTTCCACTATTGAGTCAAATCTTATTGGCATACCATAGAATTCAATGTGCTGCAAGTAGAAAGTCATTACAAATCTCACTTCAATGCAAAAAGATAAATAAATCAGTTAGTCTTTGAAAATCCCAAAAATCACATCTCTAATGTGTGAATAAAGATATCCCTTGATCGATCTCTAGATAGCTATTGAGCGAATAGAAGTTGTTGTGAAAAAAATAAGTACAGAAATGAGAAACATTGAATCAATATTGATGGCGTCAGAAATAAAGGCTTAATTCAACATTAATGATGTCAGAAATAAAGGCTTAAGTCAACATTAATGGCATCAAACAAAATATAGCCTAAAATGTCACTTCAAGCTATGCGCGTCCACTCAAATTTAATTCGAGTCAGTAGTGTCTTGGTGCAATTTCTAGCAAAAACAAATTGTCTTTATCACACACCACCTTCTTCCCTTAGGTTTCAGCTATTCCCCTTTGTCTTTTCCTGCAATATCACCCATCCAGACATGATTCTAAGCATTACAGTATTCGCAACACCAGATAGTTATTTATCCACCATCATAGTTATTTCAACATTTAAGACTGATCTGCAACAATATACATGCCTTATCATACACGTTTTTAGAAGAGAGCATGGAATTTTTATATTGGACAAATATTCACGGTCGGTAATGAAAGGGGAAATACTCATCCAAATCTCACAGTCAAAAATAAGAACTAGCATATAGCCTATCATATTGCTGTTGATAATAATGGTGGTCTACTATCAGTAAGGCAACATCACTCATTCATTCTAGCTTAGGTTTAATTTTAGTGGATCGAAGATCATGGAATGTACTAAATTAATGATGCTTACTGAGACACAATAAATGTGAGTGTGACAACTACTTCAACAATTACTTTTGTAGAATGTTCCACATGGGTAAAGGCATGCCAATACCAACTTTGATTGGCAAATCACAAGGATGATGCCTATCACCAAATGTTGCCTCCTTCATAATGATACGTACCAAACAAATATGTTATTTAATGCACAAAGTGAAGAATACAAGAAAATTTCATATTGATGTCAGTTATTCAATAGAGAACTGTAACCTACTTTCTTACCGCTATATTTAGCCTAGAAGACAAATTTCTTCAAAACAACAACACTTGATGAATTAGCTTGTATTTATGTGCAAAAAAAAATAGACTTTGTATCCGATGCAAAGGTTGAAGTCTAAAGAAAACAATCTTTTCCTTTTTTTATGCTGTTCTAATATCTATAGAAATCGTTTGTAAATGGAGTATATGCACGGCTTGGGCGGAAAGTTATAGAATTTTAAATTTGTTCCAAAAGGAAAAGTTGATAGATGAACCACAAATGCATTTAATAAACTATAATTCAGCAAAGGCGAACATAGGCAACGCATGATCTTCAAATTCAAAGAAATTTACTTCAAACATATTCAAAACGCATGTCAAAGAGAAGTAAATTTTATCAGCAAAGGCAAAAATAGGTAGCAGATTGTCTTCAAATCCAAAGAAATCTACTTCGACCATACTGATCTCAGTATATTTGCACTATAGCAATGAATAGAACAAGTGAATGGCCACCACTTATGCAGATTGGAAAATGGTCATACCATTATTGCTACAAGAAAACTATGGGTCAGTCTTCTGCAGTATATTGGTATGGATATTTGAGAACCATAACTCAAAGGATAAAAGTAATAGCATAAAGAAGTGATGACAGTTATAAAAATAGTAAGATTCCCAATCAGAAGTGATCACTCACTCCTAGTAGACAAAATATGAGAAGCTACGTATTAATCATCAGTCATGGCTTGCTAATAAAGAAACAAGCCCTCCTTCTAACACCATTTTGTAGACATCAAAATCTGCAAGAGAGACTTAAACAATTTCATGTTGTTAGCACAAATGTTAGTTTAAATCAGAAAACTTAGACATCCCTATGAAATATTTAACCATGTTAAACAATACAACTAATGAAAACAATGTAAGCTAAACAAAAGCATATGCAAACATGATTAACCCTTATCTCATAGTGGATTGGTGCCATTCTGTCATGTAGGATAAAACTCTTTCCCAATCCATGATAAACAAAAGATGCCAAGATGCATAGTGATGAAGAGAAAAATTAGTTCTCACATGTAGAGAGCAACATTACATGAAAATGTGTTGTTGTGTTGTGGTTTTTTTGGAGAAATTCTTTGCGTTTTATAGATTCAAGGTTAGGAGAGTGAGAGATTTTGATGAATGTGGGATCATTCATTAGCCAATGACAAGATGCCACTTGTAAAGGTGTGAGAGGGTGAGGAATGTACAAGTTTTGGCCAATGTGCCAATTTCAAATTTGAATTTTGCATGAAATGGCATGTTTAGAGGGGTTGAAAGGTGCATTAAATGCCAAATTTGACTTGTGCAAGAGACATGTAAGAGCATGTGTAAGAGCATTTAATGCTTTGTTGGAAGGGACAAGTCCTTTGGGGGGAGATTCAAAACTGGAAGAATATTCCATCTTGATGTCTTTTTGAAAGTAATTAGAGGAATTAATAAATCAAAGAATTGATTTATTGGTGCAAGTGGGTGGGTTAGTTGAGAGTTTAGATTTGACTCAAGTTGAGTCAAAAGCTGGAGAATGGGTAATTATGTTTAGAGGTTAATTAATTTAGATTAATTAACTTGGAGGATTTTAGAAGTTTGACATTTGATTTAAATCATTTTGATTTATTAAATCAAATGAGAAGAACTTAAGGACTTAATTAAATAATTTGATTTATTCAATTAAATACGATGAAGCTAGGGAATTAATCAATAAATTGTTTTAATTGATTAATAGAAGAATTGAATGTTAATTAGAGTAGGATGCATGATGTTGATTTTACGTGTCTACATCAATCAAATCTCATCCCATCAACAAAATTTTGAGAACTTTTTGAAAAAACCACTCATGCTAAACTTAAAAGGCTAAATCAAACATTAGCCTATCTTGGCTTAGAACACCTAGCCAAAATAGTCAAATCTCTTGGACGAATTTACCTCTAAGGATAACACAACTTCTTGAGGTCTACTAGTTCACAATCACCTAGGTTGGCTTAACGCACTTAGCCAATCCATTTTCTCGTGCAAGTTTTCCCTAGGAAAACACAACTTCTTGGGGTCTACAAACTTCACTACAATCTTGTTTGACTTAATGCACCTAGTCAAACCATCACCATCAATTGAAGTCCTACAAGTTTAGCATAACCCTTCAAAAGTTCTCTAAAAAGTATCACACATCCGCTTCATCCATTTATTCTGTCATCACTACCACCCTCTTTGATCTTTTGACTTCTCTAGTTCTTCTCTTTTGGACTTGAAAGATTGAGATAAAAAATATCCCTATTTTTTATGGTCCAAACAAGATCACAATAAAAAAAGAACATGGAAAACATCAATGACATATCAACTTCCAGAGACTTAGGTTTGGTTACCACCAAAGCAAACCTTGCGGAATCCATAAATCCCCCAAATAGCTCTTCTCTACCATCACAAAATCCTCAAAGGGAAGGCTATGGAGAGGAAATCATCAATGAAGACTTGGGAATGATAGAAAGGGAAATAACTAAAATGTGTTTGAAATCTAGAGATTCATAGAATTGTAAATGTCATGCTTAAACTTGACCCTTCTCTATACTTATGGACATTAACGAAAGGAGGGTCTTAGTTCCCTTCTGACCTTGACGTAGGCACTAGTATAGAAATTCCTCTTATGAGCATTCCCCCAGTGTCAATAACTAACATCGTCCAAGAAACTCCCATAATCACATCAACTATCACACAAACCTCACCAATTGCGAGCAAAGGAAATGCTATGTTTCATGAGTTACAATAGCATCGCCTTATAAACAATAAAGAGGTGAGTATCAACACCATACTAGAATACTTTGTTCTAGTAAATCCATCACACCCATACGTCCCACTCAATTTTCATAATTCTACCGATTCATCCTAGTTCCATGCCACACCCACCTATCTTCTCTACCACAAATACAAGGTGTTTTGTTTGGAACCATGAGATTCACTAACCCGTTATCCTTTCAGGAGAACTTACCACCCTTTCCCCCATTATCACTCACATCCACATCACCTATGAGGGTGGGTCTTCCCCCCTTACCCACATCTAGTTTTGTAAATCCTGGCAATCAAAACATCACACTGAATTCTCTCTTTTTGTTGGAAACATCACAACAACAAGTGGCAACCATTCAGGCCACTACGATAAAAACATCAATCAATCCTCAAATCTCCCAAGGCATAAATTCTCAAGGACCAAACATCTCGACCACACCACCAACGACCCAAATCTTGACCACCAAAACCACTAGCTCACCCGAAATCATTCCCAATCCACCACCAAGAGCTAATGGGATGAATTCATTCATCACCATGATCCAAGCCATCCAAAAAACTAACCATCAGAGGGTACTAAAGAAAAACCAACAAGCTGTGCAAGCCGCACAAGCTGCACAAGTCGAACAAGTTGTGCAAGCCACACAAGCTATGCAAGACGCACAAGTTGCGCAAGCCACACAAGTTGCGCAAGCCGCCAAACAAGCTCAAGCACAAGCCAAAGCTTAGGCCCGACAATAGGTGCAAGCACAATACCAAGCGCAACTACAAGCAATCCACCGACAAGCATACCAACAAGCCTTCCAAGAATTTCAGGCACAACAACAAGCCAAACAACAAGCTTTGTTGGCACAACAACAACTCAACCAACAAAAATATTTGTTGGCGAAACATCATCTAGACCAACAACAAGCCTTGTTAGCGCAAAAACTGCTTGACACACAGTAGGCTTTATGGGAACAACAACAGATGGACCAACAACAAGCATTGTTGGAACAACAGTATCAAGATCAACAAAAAACATTGTTGACAAAAATGCAGACATACCAACAGGCCTTGAACGCATAGCAGAGCTTGCAGCAAACTCCCACTATTAATCCTCCCACCAACCAAACACCTCAAACACCTCAAAACATATTCTTTCCACCTCCTGATCCAAGCAACGATGTCACAACACAAATCAAACTGCTCTCACAACAAGTGTTGGACCTACAAGTAGGGAAAAAAATAAGAACATTGGGCAACTTGTGCCCTTATCCTTTCAAAAGGAGTCCCACCATGGTACCATTCCTGAAGGGATTTGAGATCCCCAAATTTGACAAGTATAATGGAATGGGCAACCCTAAAAACTACGTTAGGGAATTTCAGATGCATTGCATGGAGGTTGCATATGATGACACATATCTAATGTGACTCTTCCCCTGAAGTTTGACTATTCCAGCCATGTAATGGTTTTCTTGCCTAGCCATGTACATTAAAAAATTCAAAGAAATTGTGCAAGAATTCTTGAAAAATTATTCTTTCAACATGGGTGCAGATGTTAATTTGGAAGAACTATCAACACTCAAATAAAGAAAAGGAGAGTTATTTGCATCCTTCTTGCAAAGATGGTGATCCAAGGCCAATCAGAGCAAGTGGACCATGCCAAAAGAACAACAAGTTTGCACCATCATATCCAATCTAGATGAAAACTTGGCATTCTATTTTAAAATGTAATGCATCATATCATATGATCAACTGATCCCAAAGGTGCCTCAACATTCACTCCACCACAGGATAACTGCTCGTCTAACAATTATAATGATAAACCTCGAACATGGTCGAGGAACAAAAATATCACAAACGACGGTGTGGTTGATGCTAAAGTGGTCATAAACACTCCCAAGCCAAATATCCAAAATCATCATCAACCGCAAAATCATAATCACAATAATGTGCAAAATAGTACAGTAGTAGCACAAAAACAACCACTTCTTGCCAACCAAATCAATAACTTGGGTCATCAAGGAGGACCACCTCCCCGAGGCAAAGTGGAAGCTCACAATGCTTGGGGAATCCATTGAGTCCATAATGAAAAAATTGGTCAAAGATAATCTAATCAAATTCTCCAACTCTGAGAAATACGTGCAACCCATGAACAAACCGCCATGGTATAATGAAAATCTCCTTTGTGACTTTCATAGGATCAAAGGGCATATAACCGCTAATTGCACAAGACTAAAAAACATCATCCAAGATCTCATTGAGGACAAGATTATCAATGTCGAACAACCAACCAGAAATCAAGATTTGAAGATATACACAAATCCGATGCCAAACCATAATCAAGGAAAAAATCAAGGCAAAAACAAAGGCAAACAAAAATATGCTAGTGCTAATCTAGTGTATGAAGAGATAGTTGCATGTGACGATGAAATGGTCATAGTCATCAATGTCAAGGGTGCCAACACTGACTATGGAGTCACCAAACGTGGTGGCAAGGTCACCATTGCATAGGCACTGTCTAAGACCCCCAATTCAAATACAAAATCCTTTCCTTATGACTACAATGTCATCGACCAGCTAAAGAGAACCCTTGTGTAGATCTGTATCATGGAGCTATTAAAAATTTCTACAACCCATAGGAAAATTCTTGATGAAGCGTTAGCAACATCCACCATCTCCACCACCCTTGATATAGATTAGTTTCAGGCTATGGTTGGAAATATCGTCACCTAGAATCTCCTAACATTCTCTGATCAAGACTTCCCCCGTAGCCATCTCATAACCATGCACTCCACCTTCAAGTGTTGGTCCATAAAAAGAAAGTTAAGAGGGTCCTGGTGGATGGAGGTGCTGGACTTAATATCTGCTCTCTCAAACTTATAAAGAACTTGGGACTTGCTAAGGATTCCATCAA
>CM021107.1:592313921-592367825 GCA_007115665.2 Sequoiadendron giganteum | reverse complement strand
AAAACAAGAGCATCACAATAAGGGCGTATGATGATCAAGAGAGAGTGTCTTGGGGCACTATTAAAATTCCCATTCAAGTAGGACTAGCAACCATGGAGACTACTTATCAGGTCCTTGACCTTGACTTACCATATAAAATCCTCCTTGGACATCCATCGATACATGGAATGAAATCAGTAGCCTTGACATATCACCAGTGTATCAAATTATTGCACCAAAATGAGGAGGTCACTAAACACGAGGATCCTGAACCATTTTCTTACTACAAAAACTTGGAAGCCAAGTTTTATAAAATCCCCCAAGTACAAAAAGACCTGATTAAGGCCCATCTACTTCATACATTGACCTAGCCAAACTTGCCTCCACTTCTGCGACCGAGACACCCACCATCCCCGACATATCTGACATTTAAAACATGATCCAAGACAATGGATGCGGTGACTATAGAATGAAAAGGAATTCATTTGTTGTGGGAGAGTTACCAAAATTGCCTAGGTCACATGGGCAACCTCGACCAACCTCGACACCCACCCACACCCTTAGGACCAACCCCTATGGATTATGTCATTGGGGAGACCTAATTTGGGAAAGTGTTGGTGAGGAGGATATCTCAAGCATAATATAATGCAATGTAGAACCTACACCCAAATTACCCATGGATGAGGCCAATAGAGGGCTACAAATAATTCTTGGCATGGGCTACAATAGAAACAAAATTCTTGGAAAGAATAATGATGGACGCCTGGAGCCCATCATTACAGAAAGAAGAATGCAAAACCTTGGCCTTGGGTATACTCCTCTAAGTATTACCATACGTGGTAGATGTACTCCTAGTAGGGCAATCATAAACTCTCCTCGAGTATCAAAAACTACCCTTAGACCACCTGTTTGCCTAGGCATCCGACTGGACAATTTCACCTTTGACGTCACCGATGTTTGTGCTAGTAGTGACGATGATGACACCGTAGCGGGCCTTCCAAGGCTCTTTGAGGATTCCACCATACTAATGATTAGTGCTTCACCAGCTGAGTCAAAACAACAAACCCACCAAATCACCTTAGTACACCCCCAACTCATCGATCACGACCAACGTGGACCACCAATTTTAGACTCATTCGAAAATGATGAGGCTCTCTCAAAATTCATGGGAATAAAGGATACAATTCCATGTGGGGATCACAAGGTGGGTTTTAACATCACATTGGACACCCAAGCATATTATGGGGAGATGATTAAGTCCTTCAGTCGCAAAAGAAAAATATCGAGAAGAAGCTCAGAGTTATTGAGTGAAAACCACAGTGTGGCACTCTCTAACCACAGAACAATAAAAATAAAGGATGCATCCAATGGTGAAAACCTTTCTAAGGCACCAAAGGATGAAGGATTCAATCTCCCCCATAATGCTCTATAGCAAAAGAAATCAACAGTCCTAGTAGAGCAGTGTAATCCTATCAACTTGGGAACAGAGACAAAACCACAAAACACATTTTATGCTCAATCACTTCAGACAGAAGAACAAGAATTGTTGGCTACATTCTTAAGAGAAATAAAAGTAAATTTTGCATGGACCTACGCTGACATTCCAGGTCTGGATCCTAAAGTGGTGGTTCATCATTTGGTTGTTCACCCCAGAGCAAAGCCACTTAAATAGAAGTTAAGAAAGATACACCCACAAATAGCTTTTCTCGTAAAGATAGAATTTCAAAAAATCTTAGACGTAGGCTTCATACGTCCAATTAAATATCAAGAATGGGTATCCAAACTCGTACCAGTCTCAAAACCAAATGGGGGCATCCACATCTACACAGACTTTAGAGACCTAAACAAAGCATGTCCTAAGGATGATTTTCCGCTGCCCACCATTGATATTATAGTGGACATGACAGTTGAACATGAGATGTTATCCCTAATGGATGGTTTCTCGGGGTACAATCAAATAATGATCGTAAAAGAAGACCAACATAAGATGAATTTTACATGTCATTGGGGCACTTACTACTGGAATTTGATGCCATTTGGGTTAAAGAATGCAAGGGCTACATGCCAAAGAGCCATGATACTGATCTTCCATGACATGCTCCAAAAAACAATTGAAGATTATGTGGATGACATATTGGCTAAATCAAAGAAAAGGCAAGACCATGTAGCGACTTTAAGTGCAATTTTGGACTGACTGGAGAAATACAAGGTCAGGCTCAACCGAAAGAAATGTGTCTTTGGGGTACAATTTGGAAAACTTTTTGGCTACATGGTATCAATGAGAGGGATAGAGGTGGATCCTACAAAATTAAAAGCAATCCTTGATATGGAAGCACCCAGAACACTAAAGCAACTCAGAGGACTACAAGGAAGACACCAGTCCATCCGCAGATTCATAGCATAGCTAGCAGATAAATAGATTGTCTATTCATATCTACTCCACAAGGGATTAGTATATAGGTGGGATGGAAAATGTGATCAAGAATTCAAAAAGATCAAGTAATACCTACTTACGCCACCAGTGCTAATTCCATCAATCATAGCGAAACCATTGATTCTATACATCTCAGCAACAACAAGTGCCCTTGGTGCCCTTTTAGCCCAACATGATGAAAAGGGAATTGAGCGGGCTATTCACTATATCAGCAAAATAATGGTAGGGCATGAGCTCAATTACACATCAATAGAAAAATCTTGCCTAGCAGTGGTGTTTGCAGCCCAAAAATTGAGACATTACATGCTAGCTCATCAAATTAAGCTAACTAACAATATAGACCCCCTCAAGTATCTATTGTCAAAAGAAATGCTTACATGCAGAATGGATAAATGGGTTATGATACTATTTGAACATGATATTGATTATGTAGAGAAAAAAGAAATCAAGGGAGAAGTCATCACGGATCAGCTAGTAGAGGCTCCAATATATTCATACAACCTGCTCATATCAGAGTTTCCAGATGAATTCCTTTTCAATCTCAGTGCAGTCGATCATTGGAAACTATACTTTGACAGTTCCCACACACAACATGGAACAAGAGTCGGTGTGCACATCATCACCCTCCAGGGGGATTGTATACTGAAATCCTACAAGTTAGCATTCCCCTATACCAACAATATTGCAAAGTATGAGGCTTTAACCATAGATCTCAAGATTGTAGCACAATGAAAAATCATGGCATTAAAGGTTTACGAAGACTCACAACTTATCATCAACCAAGTCAACAGTGAATACCAAAATAAAGATGATAACCTTACACCATAGAAGGTGGTAGAAACCCTCAAGGAATCATTTATTGGCATCACCTTTGAGTAGATACCAAGGGAAAACAACAGAGCCACTAATGCAATGGCAACGATTGGATCCTTGCTATATATCCTTCACAATGTCTCGAAACATGAACTCCTGGTAGAGAAGCTTCTCATACCTACTTTCGAGGTACCAGAGTCGAAATATGCATCTGAAATGATTGGTCCTGGTGATCGTTGATATGATGACATCTACACCTATCTAAGATTAGGAATCCTCCCAGCCGACATCACCTCAAACCTCAAGTAAACCTTTGTCAAAAGGTCCTTATGATTCACCATCCTAGGAGAAACCCTTTTCCATAAAAGCATCGATGGAACCTTGTTACATTGTTTAAAACCTGAGGAAGCCCTGACTGCTTTGACTGAGGTACACAATGGCACTTGCGGTTCACACTCACATGGTATGACCTTGGCTAAGAAGTTGCTAAGAACTGAATACTACTCGCTAAAAATGGAGAGAGAGGCATACAACTTTGTCAGAAGGTGTCTATAGTGCCAGCAACATGGAGATCTCATTCATGCACCAACTCAAGAATTACATCCCATTTTTACACCTTGGCCCTTTTCCCAATGGGGGCTTGATCTCATAGGTAAAATCTCACCCACCTCATCTAACGGCCACAAGTTCATTATCACCGCCACTAAATATTTCACAAAGTGGGTCAAAGCAATTCCTATGACCTACATCACTGCAAAGTAGATATCCAAGTTCATCTTGAACTACATCATTTTTCGAGACGATGTTCCCCAATACATTATCTCTGATAACAGGACACGTTTCAAAAATCAGGATGTCCATGACTTGTGTGAAAATTTCAAAATCCAACACCGTTTTTCCACCCCATACTACCCACAAGGAAATGGTCAAGCATAAGCTACCAATAAAACCATTCTAAAGATCCTTAAGAAAATAGTGAATGACTTTGGTCATGACTCGCATATGTAGTTAAATCTTGCCTTATGGGCCTACCGTACTAGCATTTGCATGCCAACATGCACCACCCCATTCTCCCTAGTCTATGGATCAAAATCCATCCTCTCTATCGAGATTGAGCTCCCATCATTGAGGATATCATTACAAAACTTCATCATAGATGAAGAATATAGGGTTACAATACTAAATGAGATGGAGTTACTAGATGAACAATGCATAGATGCCCTAAATCACTTAAAGGTCTACCAGAATTGCCTAAAAAGAAGCTACAACAAGAAGATCAAACAACACACATTCCAAGTCGGCGAACTTGTGATGAAAGAGAACCAAAAGAATGTGCCAAATCTAAAGCACAAAGGAAAATTTGAGCCCAACTGGCTGGGACCTTTCATCATCATAGCCTGCTATAAATCAGGAGCATATCAATTAGCAACACCAGAAGGCGAGCCTCTACAGGAGCCTCTGCAAAGCTCTCACATCACAAAGTATTATGCCTAAGAACTTGCAAGGTATCGAACAAAAAATACATAAACAATCAGAAAAATTCTTGAAAAAATGGTTACCTTGATGAAAACTTGGCAAACAGGCATCTTGGTGACAATAATTTTTTTTCAAAAAATACAAAAATCATAAAAAATCATAAAAAGGATTGAAAATAGTAAAGAAAAAATCATCCTATAGTGAAAACCACTTCGATGGCATTTTGGAAAAGTACCTTGGTGAATACCTAGCAAACAGGCACCAAGTGTAAATAAAGCGCTCTCTATCTACCAAGATTGCATGACTCACTCATCCATTCCATCACATTTCATTAATCATCTATCCACCCATTCGTTCACATCCATACCATAGCCTGAGTTGATGCCCATATCATATCCTGCCATAGTACTACTTGGCATATTCCTATGGTTAGTTTGTCCTTCCTTCATCGAAGTAATCTATCACACCACACTGGGGGCATGTTCCTATACCTGCATCGAATCGGATTTGTGTATATTGTCATGAATTTCCTAAACATCAGAAAATCCAAAAACATTTAGAAAATCAATCAAAAATTCAAAACATCTAAATCATTCAAAAATCCAAAAACATGTCAGAATATCAGAAAATCTTCAAATTTCATCATTGAGTCTCGTCAGTCTTTCACCTTGTCCGAACTACATCATCTTTGAGCTTCAATGTAGGCATGGTTGATCTTTGATCATCCCCCAAAACAGTTGGATCAGTCCTTTAGGCATCTCTCGCATTGGCAATCTGTTTGCCCATCTATCTTACATTTGGGTCAGTCCTTAGGCGTCTGTCGCATCGGCAATATTTTTTCCCATGTTTTCCACATTTAGGTCAGTTCTTTAGGCGTCTGTCGCATTGGCAATCCATTTTCCTATCTATCTTTTCATTGAGTCAATTCTATCATCAGTCGAACTACGTGGTCTCTGCGTGTATAACGTAGGCAAGGCTAATCTATGGATCAACTCCCGAGACCCCAAGGATAGGTCTTTAAGTTAGTCTCTTCGTCATAAATCTTGAAAATACAAAAAAAAAATTTAAAACATCTCAAACATTCCTAAATAAGCCACAAAACATTTGAAAAACCCAAAATGGTGCATCCATTTCGTCTCGCTTTCACCCGTGATTATCATCACTCATAATAAAATTAGTCACCGCCTTCACCCTTTTGTGAGTCAATCATAGTCAAGTCTAGTAGGTTCAAAAGTGAACACCTAATTTTCAAAATCTCGAAAGTCTAAGTCAATAAGCAATAAAGTTGGTCAACTCGGAATATCAATAGCTTCTCACCCAAATCAGTCCCATAGAAACCCTGATGACAGCATGCCCTAGGATGAAGCTTTCCTACAATGGACATAAGCATCAGGTACCCTATAGTAGTTAGTCTTGGCTAGTGGTATGAAGAACATTAGCTTGTTTGTTTACTTTGTCTTGGTCCTTTTGACTGATCTTATCTTGTGCTCATTCCAAGGATCTCTCGATGATGCCTAAAAAACTCAAGTCTAGAGAGAAAGGAATGGGAAATGATCATTATCTTTTTATCTACTATGCTTGTTGGATATTTTTGTAAAATAACTTCGTCATGTGTACTTTGTTCCATTTATAGGGAGGATGTTCTAGGTGTCTTATTGACCACATAAGAAGGCTTGCCTTCTTATGTTTTGGCCCGAGATTTTTAGAATATCTAAACTACATCTTGAATAAGATTATGTATGATAAGTGTGAACAAGGATACTCCTATGTGATTGCCAAGTCAAATTTCATCGCACTAGGTACAACATCATTCTGGTCCTTTTTACCTTGATGCATCGTACCTATGTGTGTTATCAAACATAATGAAATTGGTCCCTTTGAAAATCCCAACTCCTACAAAAAAAAAACAATAATCATCATCCTAACTAACTCATCGATTCTAAATTATTCTATCTTCCTTCCACACTAACATAGTATCATAGTAGTAATACATACACTCTGCATCCACATGATCATTAGCATAAAAAGAACATTGCATCATATCAATATCTTAAGTTATGAGGAATAATATAAATTTGTTATTCTAAGCATCTTAAAAATAAAATAAAAGCATTGCATCATGATTTGTATCCATTACTATTTAAATCCATTTGCAGCATCATTACAATCATTAAATTCATAGGATCATCATTAAAATGCATGAAAAAGATCTAGAAAGAAATAAATTCATTAGAAGCATACACCATTAGAAATACAAACATCTCATAGCATCATAATAAAAAAATTAATTAGACTCCATATCATACATTTGCATACATATCATAAAAAGTGAATCATCTCATATATATCATCAAAAATACACTATTATGATTCAAATCAAATCAAGTGTACATCGAAACACATGGTACAATAGGGGCAACAATATGGCCCATAAATAAAAAAGGCTAGCCCTGATGGCTACTGCCCTCCCCCACATGCCTCTCATTGTGATCCTCTGGTGGCCGCATCCTTGTCTACTGGGAGAAGGTTGGCTCTACCTGTAGGTAATGCTATCGATAATACTTAGCCTCCCTGACAACCTCTTTATATGTCTGAAGATCAACTGATTGGCCCCGAGATGTGGAGGCTATGCTCTCTAGCTATCTCTACCGAGCAATCTCCTGATCTCTCTCAGCAGTAACTACAATAACCTGTTGAGGTGCCTGATCTCTCTTTGTGGTCGGGACCTGTAGCTAGCCCTACAACTGCTGAATCAATATATCCTGAGGATCAGGCTGTCCCACTGGCTGTGCTGCTAGCTAATGTTGTGGGACCACTTGGGGCTACCCATCCTATCCTACTGCATGTTGTGCTTGGTCTCACAGGGGTGTCTATTGAGGATCTGGTACACCTCCTCCTCCCCGACCTTTGTGTGCTGCCCTGCCCCTGGCTCTCTAACGTGGGATCACTACACCAAGAATTGTCAATCTCAATGGAGGTCGAAACCATGCTCTGTATGTTGGAGTGACCCTTGTATTTGCTGGCCCCTGATCATATGGCCATGTTCGGGCCACTAACTGTCTAAACAAGGGAACTGCCTCCTCTGGAAGGATGGGATGGCCCCATGCTATCTCCTTTGGGGTGTGGGAAAAGATGGCCATGTACTGATCATCGGGCTTGTCCTGAACTTCACTGAACTGTCTAACCACCCTGTCTAGAAGGTACCTCTCTACCATGGAATTCTCTCGACCCTACATAAACTCATATGATGGGAAAAGAAAAGCCACTCTGCATCATCGTACCATGGGCCTATGCCCATCCACAATCTCCAGATGAACTCTGTCATCTCATCCAAAACTCGTCGCCAGTAAGCCACACCAACTGTGCCCATATAAGTGAAATGAATCTTTGCCCCGCCATACCGCCACACAGCAGGATCATCAAAATCTATAACAACTGGTGTCACATCTGGATAGAGCTCTAGGATATGCTCCCATGCCCAAATGTGTAGAAGAGTAACTCTAGCACCCAGAGCCTGATTGTCCAAGTAGGAAAACTCATGCAAATCTCTATACAAAGAGGCCAGCAATACTAGTCCCCAGGCAAAGCACTCTTGACGAATGCACATCTGCTATCATGCCAATCCCCAACCTGGACTAAAATATCGGCCATACTAATTAGGAGCTACAAGACCCAAAATAATGGAAGCCACAATCAATTTGTAAGTAGGAGCCCTATCCCAATACCGCTCCAAGTCTATCAAACCATCGCAAAGAATGAGCTCGTCAACACCCATAACATCAAAGCATGCATCCCTACCTTACTCTAGGTTGTAGATCACTCGGGCTCCGTGGATGGGTAGTTGGAGGATGCGCTAGATATCTTCAAGTGTAATGGTGTCCTCACCAGTAGGAAGATGGAAAGATGATGTCTAACTATGCTACCACTCGGGTAGGGCAGTCATCATACCCAAATGTTCTCGAAGAGGAGGGACATATGCAACGTACCACAACCCGAGAATCCCAAGCTTCTCCTGAAGATATACGTACATACCCTGTACTCTCATGAGTACCAGCCACCAGTGCTCCCTCGAATGAAGTACCTCAAGCTGCTCCTGCACAAGGAAAGATTTTGCATCAGTTTCCCTAAAGAAAATCTGCTACCTATATCGTATTTCACATTTGCAACAGAAAAAGTGGCACAATTTGTAATGTTCAAAATTATGTCACACAATAGAATTTGGCATACCACTTTGACAAACTACGCTACGCGGCGCTAATTGTGCGCACGACTGGGTTTGGCATCGAAACCCTAGTTTCCCAAACTGCACCACAAGATGCTTTATGCATAAGCAGTTCTATATAGGACTGCACAACCTTGACTTAGCATTTTATGTGGCATTCTATAGCACGGCATCGCCTAAACCAAAATCTAAACCCTATTTAATGTACGGACAATGAGAAAATTGAAATTTGGATACGGGTACATACCATGGGTCCTACGGTGACTAGTCACTGATGCACTTGTACCCACTCTGACACGTGCCTAGGAAGCTATCGTTGTGCCATCTTGACCAAGACTCAGAGCTTAGGGTGTTAATTTTTCAAAGGGTTAAGGTTGCAAATGTATTGAAAGTGACCCCTCAAGGTCTATTTAAGCTTGAAAATTAGGGTTTTCTGACCTAATCTAAGCTTCCAACTAGGGTTTTGGTCCCTCGATCCTGTTTTCATGCAATTGAGGGCCAGTTTGCACCATTTGTGAGATTTTAAGGAGCATTTTTTATCATCTGGGACATTCTGAGACTCACACTTTTTCCACCTTTTTTTGCGAGATCATCCAAAAATTAAAAACTTTCGTTTGATCTCTCGAGGGGGAAATATCCGACAATATCCTTCCGTTGGGGTAGTAGTGGGGCATCTGAAAGATCAAGAAATTTTGAACTTTTGATTATAACAGTTTATTTTTTGAATCAATGCAACAAGTACATTGCTTCAAAGAGGGGAAAAATGTAAACATGGAATATGTGCATTTTCAGTTCGGCACACTTGATCTTGAATACTAACATCATTTCCTCTCAAATCATACTCTCAGCAGTTCATCATATTTTGTGTCTTAATTCAATGAATCATTATTCATTTAATTAAGTCTTCCTCCTCTAGTGATTAAATTAATCAATTTAATTTAATTAATCTTACATCTCTGTTTAATTAAATAAATCATTTTATTCAATTAAAATCCCTAAAGTCCTCTTATTAAATTAAATAAATTAAATATTATTTAATTTAATCTAACATTATTCCTCCTTAGTTAAATAAATCAAAGACATTTATTTAATTAATCATTTCCTCTCAATTCTAATTTAAATTAATTCATCTATTTGAGTCAAAATTGTCAAATCATCAAATCCCCTATTAAATTAATCAAAACCTCGATTAAGTTAATCCCCTTCACAAAAATTTTCTAGAGAATGCAACTTGCACAATAAATCAATTAAATTTATTTATTTGATTCTTTATTTTCCTCACATGGTATAAAAAGGGAATATTCCCTCAATTTGAATTCAAAATGTCCAAGTGGACTTGGTCCTTCCAACAAGGCATTTAAAGCCTCTTACATGTCCTTGGCCTTGAGCCAAGTGGCATTAACTTCATTTCCCTTCCCTCTTAAACAAGTCATTTCACAAATTCAAATTCAAACTAATTGTATTTATTGGCACTTTTCCCAAAATGTGCACAACCATTAACCAATGCCATTGTGACAAGTGGAATTCAACCATTGGATTGAAGATTAGTCCAACATTTCTCAAATCTTGCTTTCTCTTCCAAATTGAAATCTATAAATTGGAGACTTCTCTCCTCATTATTCATCTACAATCTCATGCAAAGTTACTCTCTTTACATTGAGAGCTAATTTTCCCATTTCCACTCAATCATTCACCATTTTCACAAATTGTAGCAAGGTTATGCTCAAATCTCTTTGGGAGATTTGACCATTTCACAATCACTCAAATTAAAACTTAGGATTTGGGAAAGGGCCAATTTCAACATTCAATTGGCACCAATTTCCCCATGGGATCTTAATTCTATTTGCTTAATTAGGATTTATATGCTTTTCCATATTATGTTCTTTATTTTCCTAGTTTGAGTTCAACAGATGGATTTCATGGGGAATCTCTCATGCTTGTATGTATTTCATCTAACAATCTAACCTTGTTTGTTGTTCTTGTGCATTTGCAGGTTTAGGGGTTCACAAAATGGAATATCGATATATTATTTTTCTAATGCAACCAAGTAAGATTATGTCAGAGTTAAAATATGGACAAGACAGTTTTGGAAAAAATGGTTGACCATGTTGGTTATGATGGAGTTGATTATGCAAAGGCACCTCCAGGATAAGTGTTAATCCATTACAATCTACATTTGATAAGGTATTGGATAGAGGAAATAAGTGCTTCTAAGTTTTGGGGGCCATTTGGCCACCAATTTGGAAAATGAAGCCTAAGAAACTAAGAGAGGCTTCTAGGATTGGCAATGAAAGCTACATTATATACCCTTGTAATCAATGTGTATGGTTTGTTTTTTTGGTTTTTGGTTTCTTATGCCCTTTTGCTCATCTACTTCTATAGGATATTTTGGATTCTCGCTATACCCAGTAGGGATATATGTCCCTGAGCATGAGCCACTGGTGGAGCTCCCAAAATTTTACAATTTTTCAGTAATACCTGGGTATGATTAAGTTTTTGGAGCCTTTGTCCCCAAAGATAGGGAACGGTTTTGGCTTAGAAAACCCTCATTTCACTTTTATGCATCATGAACCCTCACTCTTTGAATTTTGTATTCACTTGTCACAACCAGTTACCAGTCTTATAAGTCATCACTTGAGCCTTTGAATGTGTGTTTCCACCAACCCCTATTGTTTAGAGTGTCACTAACCCCTCGCATTTCTCACTTCAAATATTTCCTAGAGATGGGCGAAAAATTATTTTTCCAAATGACTTAAGTCTAAGTCATGTTTTCCCAAAGGTGAAACTGTCGTCGGCCTCACAGTGGCCCCATTTTTAGAACTAATTCTATTATGTGTGAAGGTTGAGGACCTATCCAATTTCAATATCTAATTCGGGCCATCCCCCACTAGCTCGCAAGTTTCAAATGTCAAACTTTTATTTGGTAAAAGGTCTGCGAGGTGATGATGCATGTCCTTCTATGAACATGGGGTGTGGTCTCCACTATTGAGCTTATGACTTGTTGTTCTAAATTTATAGTGATAATCACACACATGGATCAATATCAGTTGTTCCCCACTAGCTACAAAGGAAAAGGTAAGCGCTTAATATGAATTGTGATGTTTGCAGGCTTGTGACATGTGGATTGATCCACCAATGTGGGAAGTGGGTTAGACCTACAAATGAAGGATGTGGCTTCTGACCTGGATGAATTTTATTGAACAAAATTGATGAGTGATGATCTCAAGGAATTCAAATACAGTCAACTCAATGGGAGTTGTTTGATCTACCACCTGATCAATGGACTGACAATTAACATTCAAAACCAAAAACACACATATGATGGTTACTTTTCCTCTAGAAAGAACAACCATTAATGGTGTACATACTCTTTCTAGGAGTGTTCAATTTTATCTTTATGTGTGTGAGGAATTAATTTCTTATAATCATGAATAATGATATGCGAATTTCCATGCACCTAAGAAGTTAATGATGATGAAGTGGAGTCCAATGAGTGATCACTTGTTTTCAGGTGTTTTTTCATTGAACATTGATGATTGACACCACCAAATTATTCAATAAATGCAGATTGATGGTCATCATCTTCACTATTTCAATCAAGGGTCTAATTTTTTTGTCATTTTGGAGTGAGTGGCGACTATTCTAGTATGAGTTTGTAAAATTGCATACTTGAGTAAGATGAGTAAGCCAACTACTTCCTTACCATCGGTACAAAGATCTACAAGGTTTAATTTGCAAAATCCTCATGGTGATTTTCCAACGCATGAATAGAACACTCCTAAGCATACTTCAATTCTAAAGGGAGAATGGAAAGAGGAAACCCATGGAAGGAAGCCCATATTGGTTGCTACCAGAAGTAGCTCTCAGTTTAGAGGCCAAGTTGTAGTATAGAAGTGACAGAGATGAAGGGAAAAGAGGTTGTCAGATTTGTGAGGGGAATATGAAGAAATATTAGGTATGGACAAGCTTCCTATGGATGGAAAAATTGCCTCATTGCTATCACTGAGACCAAAATGGATTTAGGGTACCAATAATCCCTTATGATTTTGAACGAACTGGTTTCCCCATGAGAAGAGGTGCTTGCGGTGTCCTTGTTTTTTGTAAATACTATGAGAGGAAGTGATTATTCCATGGCGGGCAAGGACAAAGTTGAAGGAGTGGTTGTTTCTGCTTTGGTTGTTGCAAACAAGCAAAGTGGGTGCATGTATCATGGCTCTAGTGCTGGTGTTTGTTCTTTTTCTGGGTGATGCAAGTCATGTTTGGGTCATAATCTTTTTTGTGATAATGATATTGTTGGGATGGTCTTTCCTACATTCTCTACATTTGATGATTTTTTGTTTTTATGCTAGCCATGGAAGTTTAGATGGTTGATACTATGAATATTTTTGCTTGACATGGATGTGGAATGCAGGTTTTCTTTATGGTTGTGGTTACTTATGTTGGGATTCACAAAACTTTTTTGTGGTTGTTAAAATTGTAGTTTCCCCTGCTTGGTAAATGATTACAAGTAACCATCAAATTTGTTCTGAAATGAAATATATTTAAAATGTAATTTTAATGAGCATGATGCTTGCCGCTCCCTTAGTCTATAAAATGGATTTCAAGGCTCATTATAGAGGTCAAAAGTTTGAGTCTAGAATGGTCTGGGTAAAATTTAAACTTACAAAAAATAGATATAATGCAGAAGGCTTGGTGAATATGTTGGAAAATTGTCTTGTATTTAGGTCTTCTATGTAATAGTCTTAAATAGTTCTAGATTTATTACTGATATCAAAACAAATCTAAATTCTAAAGCATGTACTCTCCTTTGTACAATTTTCGTAGATTATAAATGAAACTATCAAGTATTTTTTTACTTTTCATCAATGGTTAATTGAATCTATGGCTCTATTTGTTTGCTTTCGCTCAAAGAGTTAATAAAATGCTTGAGAAGAGTCATAGATATGTAAGAATTTGCAAAGGATTCAGTAAGAAGTGATGTTTTGGATATCATGAGGTTTGGTATTGTAAGGAATTATGAAAATACTGGATCTATTTGAAAGCTAAATAATTAGTGTATTACTGGGTGTTCCATATTTGACCACACTTGCCCAATTGATGATGGAATGGCTTATTTGTCAAGAATTTGTGCAATCCATGAAATGGTGATAGGCCTAGCCATAGGCTCAAAATAAGAACAATACTCATTAAAATATTGTCAATTTTGAGATATAAGTCTAAAATACACCCTCATTCCTAGTAGATGGACATATATTTACTGAAAGATCAGAAAAATCCTTAGTGAATTTTGTTCAATTTCCAACAATAGGAACCCATCTATGAAGAAGTGTTCTCCATTTAAACAAATTAGAAAGAACACAATAGGGAGATACCCTCCCAGGTACCACAGAGTCTGAAGTGTAGGAGTAAAGACCTCAAATTTCTTTACTTGTTATGTTGGCCACTAGCCTAGGGATTTCTTAAACATAAGCATTGGCTCCCATTTAGACAATTTTGGGGTTCAACAGGGAAAAAACACCAACACACCTCTCCATTTTCATTAAAATATTCCTTGACTGCCTCTATAAAGGATTTCAAATTTACAACCCCACCTCCTTGTCTTGTTATTCGCCTTCCACCTCTCCATCATATATATTGTTAACTAGTCAAAATTTCTCTATATTTTTGATTGGTGACTATTTATGATTCCCTAGATCAGTTATCAATAATGGAAAAGTGAAGAAAAAGAGAAAACCAAAAGAGAAAAAAGTTAAAAATGAGACATAATAAAATGGGGTGCCAATAGGTGAAACTATACCAACCTTGTTTTTGTGATTCTTTTTATATATTGTGTATAATTTCCCATCATCAAAGACAACTTCGTAATTCTTTACACATAATTTCATCCAACACTCAGTGAATTGTTTTATAACTTTGAAGTGTAATAAATATCATCAATTTTTTTTTTGCTTATCTATTATTCACCTTTATAGATCCTTTTGAATCAACTTCCAAGTATTTTTTTATCACCAAAATTTATTTTGGTCTTCAAAATTTTATCATATAAAATATCTCATTATTCCATAACCTATGATTAGAAAAATTTGAATCTAAATACCAACATATTTGGGAGTGTATTCCAAATTTATCATATAATAAGAAAAAATTACTTGGATAATATTCCTCTTGCAATTGAATCAAATATCTACAATTCCTAACAATAGATGGATTAGCTATTGTCAATTGAAATAAACCTCTCCCTATGAAATTGTTGATCAAACATAGAATAGAAAAACATGAAGAAATACATGTGCAACCTAAAATATGTAAATCTAATCTAAGTTAACCAATTACCATCCCATAGGGGGATTGGTGTCCCTTGAGGTGAAGAGAGGCTTTTCCCAATCCTTGATAAGAAATATTGCCAAGATGATAGTGATAATGAAAATGCATGTGATAATTGACAAAATTAGTTCTCAAATCAAGATAATAACTTTGCATGAGAGTGTTTTGTTGTTCTCAAATTGTGTTGTAGTTGTGTTCTTGAAAATCCTTGCTTTTATAGATTCAAGGTTGAAAGATTGAGTGATTTTGCATTAATGTGGGATCATTCATGAGCCAATGACAAGATGCCACTTGTCAAGATTTGAGAGGATGATGAATGTGCAAGTTTTGGTGAATGTGCCAATTTAAAATTTGAATTTTGTTGAAATGACATGTTTAGGGGGGATGAAATATGAATTAAATGTCAAGTTTGACTTATGCAAGAGACATGTAAGGGACATGTAAGGGCATTTAATTCCTTGTTGGATGGACAAGTATTTGAGAGGGAGATTCAAAATTGGAATAATATTCCATCTCGATGCCATTTTGAAAGTAATTAGAATAATTAATAAATCAAAGAAAAGATTTATTGGTACAAGTGGGTGGGTTAGTTGAGAGTTTAGATTTGACTCAAGTTGAGTCAAAATCTAGAGAATGGGTGATTATGATTAGAGTTTAATTAATTAACTTGGAGGATTTTAGGAGTTTGATATTTGATTTAAATAATTTTTATTTATTGAATCAAATGAGAAGAACTTAAGGACTTAATGAAATAATTTGATTTATTTAATTAAGTATGATGAAGCTAGGGAATTAATCAATTTTTTTTTAATTGATTAATAGAAGAATTGGATGCATGATGTTAGTTTTACATGTCTACAATTGGTTCTAAAGCTTCTGATCCATTTATCCAACTTCAAATCCATTATCCTAAAATAACATTCCCTCAAAATCCCATATTTTCCTAAGGTTATTCATTTCAAATGCAATGATCCTTATCCATATAGATTTTCTATGCAATCTAGCACATTATCTAAAGAATTCCTTGGTTTTGTTCGTAGCCATGTTGTAAACATTGATCCACCAGCTTGTATGGTACTATTGAAGAGTGCAAATATCCAATAGAATATTTCATATTAGTGTGCATGTTACACAAATTAAGTTCCATTCACCACAGGTTAAATTCAAGGCATGCAAAAAAAATCAATCTAGTTGGGTTTGTGAAAGGATTTTATAGTCTACTCACAACACAACTATATTGACACAACACGAACACAAAAATTATCAAAATAAAAAAGTTGTATAAACTATTCTTGTGTATAAAAGACCAAAAAAAAAAAAAAATTGTGATGCATGATTGATTTACCATAGGATTTTCCTCCATTAGACACTCGAAGAGAAAATATTGAGCATAGTTCTCACAAGTAGGATTACACTAAAGACTAATCCTACCACCTAAGTGAATTTCAGCTTCAAAAACTCATGATTTGTTTTAAGATTCCTACCCTTCTAGGTAATATGTTGTGCTTTGTACTTACTCCATCAATTCTTTTTACAATGCATGAATCTAAAATTTATGTAGAAATTTTTCTCACTAATTTATAGGAATTAGCTTCCTCTACTCTAGAAATTTCGATTATTGCATAATATCCACCTTTCTTTGTGTAGAATTAGAATAAAAATTAGAGACATTGAATATTAATGTGATATTAAAAACTATTGGAAACTCAATCTCATGTACATATTATTGAAGAATATAATCAAGACTCAACATGGACTTGAATATGTATTGTTGTTGAATACTTATTGTATGATCCTTTAAGGAATTTTTTTTCCTCAGATACATCACGACTAACTCCCCTCTAAGTAATTCTTATCTCTTTGGTACTCCCATGCATGCACTTTGTATTTGGTATTGATCTCCTTCACTTATTTCCAAACTTATATATTCAACCTTTATTCAGCATGAAATTATAGACTCTTATATTAACATTCATATCATCTTTCACTTTTAATAGATGTGTGAAACATTGTATAAATGTTCCATATACCATATAAAATTGTATCCTCTCTATATACCTATTCACAAAATATTATGTGTAAAATTTGACTGCAACTATATGTAATTTGATGTAGTCATAGATAGAGAGGCCAATCAAAGATTATCTAATTATATAACTAAATAAAATATATACAATGGAACTCAATGAAACCATAAACAAATAATCAAAATTTAATATTTATTGACTCACAATCGTAGAATAGATTACAATCTACCACAATAATCTTAAAACAAAAGGCCTAACATTTAAAGAATAATAAATCTCAAGTCTTATTTAATATTCAAACCACTCTAGAAAAGAGTTTATTTCTAAGAATTTTATATGAAAAAGTAATCATGTATTCCTTAAAGACTGTACAAGAAGTTCACTAAGGTTCAAATCAAAGTAGTTAAGTCGCAAAATTTAAATAGAGTCTAAACTTAAGAATTTAAAGATACCATAAAGCTAAAAATATGAGTGATTACTATGTTCCACAAAAAAGTTGTGGTGAAAAATTATTAATATCACTCACACTAAACTGGAATCATGTTGCAATAATTATTAAGGATATCATAGATTTTACTACTCTTTAGCTTGATCACCTAGATGGATCTCCTATTTATCATGGATAAATACTAAGATACACACTTAGAGAAAGTGACGAGAAATAATTTTTAAAAATTTCAAATCGCAAAGAATAAAGGTGTTAGTAGTAATATTAAATGAAATGAAGAATAAGGTAAATATAATAATCAAAATAATTCAATCTAGGAAAAATAGGAAGAATAGGTGATTGAATTACGAGAGGAAGAGGTCGATTTAATAAGAGAAAAAATATTTAGTGTTTTCATTGTAATAAGTATGGTCACTTTGAAAGTGAATACAGACTAAAATAATTTAAGAAAGTATAAGCGTTAATTTTTTTCTTGAGGGTGAGGAATATTATCCAAGTAATTTGTTCTTATTATATGATAAAGTTGAAAAAACTTGTGAATATGTTGGCATTTAGATTTAAATTTTTCTAATCATAGGTTATGGAATAATGAGATATCTTATATGATAAAATTTTAAGGACCAAAATCAATTTTATTGATAAAAAATACTTGGAAGTTGATTAAAAAGAAAATATAAAGTTGAATACAAGAGAAGGAAAGAAAAATATTGATGATATTTATTAGACTAAAAAGTTACAAAGTAATTCATTGAGTGTTGGATGATTCTGTGAAAAAAATTACAAAGTGGCCTTTAATGATGAGAAATACACAATCAGTGACAAGAATCGCAAAAAATAATGTTTGTATAGTTGTACATATTCCCACCCCATTTTATTGTCTCATTTTTCCTTACTTTTCTCTTTCAGCCCATTCTTTTTCTTCACTTTCCCATTATTGATAATTGATATGAGGAATCCTAAATAGCCACCAACAAAAAGTATAAAGAAATTCTAACAACTTGTGCATCTACAATCCTTCCACCTCAATGAACATTTTAAACTTTCATCTGCCATGTTCTTCCACTGCTCCCCTATCTCATGCCTCTTTGCCTACATGTAATATTGTAGTTAACCTCTCTACTCTAGATTTGAAGTGCTTTATGGAGGGGTTTGTGGATGGGTGTCTGGTTGTGGGCTCTCATAGTGAGTTTAATGCAGTGAAAGATACTGTTTCTGGTTCTTTCGCTGAACTTGTTCAAAATAAAAAGGATGGGGAGAGCTTTGTGCACCCTCTAAAATTTGTTGCTAATTCTTCGATGATTTCTCTGGGTAAGGAAGTTTCACAATGCATTGACCTGTTTTCCAAGACTGCCCTAATTTGTAGGTTCTACCATTTTTGGCCTTCACTTCTTGATCTACACAATGGATTTCCAAAAATCAGTCCCCGGTTGTGGAAGGTATGATGGAAATTTATCCTTTCACTAGAGGATTTTTTGTTGTCATTTTTAGCTCTTTTGATGATAGACAATTTGTTTAAGATCATATTTTGTGGGAATGGGATTCTCACCTAGTGTCCAGGAGGCTTTGGGTCAATTCCTTCAACCCTCTAAAGGAACCTATTGATGCATTACCTATTTAGGTAAGATTTCCATATCTTCCCTTATAGTTCTAGCACTCCTCTACATTTGAGAGCATTAGTAATGCTGTTGGAAAGTTTTTAAAAGTGTATCATGTATCTAAGAATTTTACTCTTACCTCATTTGCTAGGATTTTGGTGCAGGTAGATGTATCTCAGGATTTACCTGGAGATGTGGTGCTTGAGGTTAATGGTTGTTCCTGGTCTCAACTTATCGATTACGAAGGTATCCCCTTCCACTACATATGATGTTTTTCTAGTAGACACTTGGCTCATGATTACCCTAATGGCTCTTGTCCTATTTTTTCTTCCACGTGGTGGAAGAATGCTCAATAGTAAAGTCTGACTGTTTACCCTAAAGTAGACTATTATTTTGATAGTAAGGCTTCAAAATATCCATCTCTGGCTCAAACAAATAAATCTGCTACTAAGGTAGTTGTTTCTCTTGTGGATTCTATTGCTCTGGCTCAAAATATGGATGTTCCATCTACTGTGTGTGTTGCCTCCTCTGAGGTCCTTTCCTCTTTGACTCCTATTATTGATGGTGTTGTCTCTCTGGTGGATTCTACAATTCTATTCCAACACTTACTTTTTCCCTCTATGGTGAGTGATGCCTCACCTAAGGCTCCTTTTGATGTTGTTTCTAATTTATTTTTTGATACTCCCTTGATGGTTGTGCAAATGAAAAAGAAATGTACTCCTAAAAAAAACTATAATGAGTTTCCTTTGAAGGAAAAGTTGTTTGTTCCAAGCTTTGGTGCTTAAACTATTTATGTACATTTGGATGTATTTGTTTTGTCTGGTGGCTTTGTTATTGCTAATAGTATGTTTTATCTTGTTGTTCCTAACTGGTTGTTTGGCTTGGCCAGTCTATTTAATTAGACTATTCTGCCCAGTTATATGCTTTGATTGTAATATCCTTTTTTGTTAAAGGGACTAGGGCCCTATCAATCTCTTCTTAATAAAAAATAATATCTATGATGGAGAGGTAGAAGGCGATGAGTGGGAAGAGTAGGGAGGTTAATTTTAAATCCTTTATAGAGGTCGGTAAGGAATATTTTGATGTGGATGGAGAGGAGGATAGATGTCTCTTTGTGTGTGTTATTGTTGTGGTCACATATTTGTGGTGGAAAGAGTTGGATTCCTGTAATGGAAACATATTTTTTTCCTTTGAAAGCTCTATGGTGCTATATTTCAGAGTTGTACTATCATTCTTTACTATTTTAGAGTAGCCAATGTGCTCTTTTGGTTTCTTCTATTGCTGCAAATTCAAGGAGGTCATTTCAAAGGAGAAGGTAGATGCTTTTAGTCCTGTATTTCCTTCTGGAGTGGTTGAGAGGCCTTGGTGGGTGCAACTAGGTGGTTGTGGTGCAGTATCTAAGAGTTATGGTGGCTTTGTTTGATGGGTCCCTAGCTTGGTTGTGGGAGCTTCTGTGATGTTTGGTCTTGAGATGGGGTTAACCCTACTCTTTATTTGGTTTTTTATTCTCCCCTTGTGTATTGGCCTTAGGTTGGTGGGGGCTTTGTTGGCTATGGGTATCATAAACTCTCTGGTGTAGCTTTCTCTCTTGTCTTGGATTTGTATTTTGAATTATTCCATCTTATCTTAGGATTGTTTCTTGCAACCTCTAAGGTTTGTTAGAGTGGGCAGGGCTTTACATCCCCTATTTTTCTTTAATTTTGAGCCTCATGTTTTAAAAATTCAAAGGTCAAATCTATCTAAAGGGGCATTTGTTGACTTCTTTTTTTGTTTGGTGTTGGTGACTAGGCTATGCTCAAATTTTTTTATATTGGCTCACTTGATTTTGTTGTTAAAGTGAGCCACTACGATTCCTTCCTTTGGTGTGTTTACTCTGTTCTTGCTTCCTTAATTATTATTCTTCATTTCAAGTGAAGATGCATCCTATTGAGGTGGAGATGGTGTCAGTTGGTGTCATTGATGGCTTACAAATGCTCTAGTTGATAGAGATATTTTGTTGCCCTTATTTTAGTTTCATTCTTCTTTCTCTTATTGACATGGAGGTTGAGAATGGGAAGTCTTTGTCTACTCTTCCTATAGGTGGTTTATCCTCCTATCGAGGTGGAAAATTTGTTAGTAGAAAAAATAGATTTGATGCTAGGGATTTTTTGTTTCCCTTCTTTATGTTTTGTTCTCTTTCCTCCTATTGAGGTTGAGGTTGATAATGGTGATGGAATAGTAGTTTGGCATCTTCAGAGATAAAATTTCCATTGTGGTCTTCTTGCTGGTTGGCCAAGATTATCTTAGGCAATGTTCTTTTTTCTCATAGGGTTTTTGTTCCTTGTAAAACTTGGTTGTAAAAGGGTTTTGGGGCCATTTAAAATTCTTTGGTGTAGTGTATAATTTCCCATCATCAAAGACAACTTCGTAATTCTTTACACATAATTTCATCCAACACTCAGTGAATTGTTTTATAACTTTGAAGTGTAATAAATATCATCAATTTTTTTTTTGCTTATCTATTATTCACCTTTATAGATCCTTTTGAATCAACTTCCAAGTATTTTTTTATCACCAAAATTTATTTTGGTCTTCAAAATTTTATCATATAAAATATCTCATTATTCCATAATCTATGATTAGAAAAATTTGAATCTAAATACCAATATATTTGGGAGTGTATTTCAAATTTATCATATAATAAGAACAAATTACTTGGATATTATTCCTCTTGTAATTGAATCAAATATCTACAATTCCTAACAATAGATGGATTAGCTATTGTTAGTAAATTGAAATAAACCTCTCCCTATGAAATTCTTGAGCAAACATAGAATAGAAAAACATGAAGAAATACATGTGCAACCTAAAATATGTAAATATAATCTAAGTTAACCAATCACCATCCCATAGGGGGATTGGTGCCCCTTGATGTGAGAAGAGAGCCCTTTCCCAATCTCTGATAAGCAAGATAGCCAAGATGATAGTGAGAATGCAAATGCAAGTGATAATGGACAAAATTAGTTCTCAAATCAAGTGAATAACTTTGCATGAGAGTGTTTTTTTGTTCTAAAATTATTTTGTAGTTGTGTTGTTGAAAATCCTTGCTTTATAGATTCAAGGTTGAAAGATTGAGTGGTTTTGGATGAAGGTGGGATCATTCATGAGCCAATGACAAGATGCCACTTGTCAAGATTTGAGAGGATGAGGAATGTGCAATTTTTGGCCAATGTGCCAATTTCAAATTTGAATTTTGTTGAAATGACATGTTTAGGGGGGGTGAAAGATGAATTGAATTTCAAGTTTGACTTTTGCAAGAGACATGTAAGAGCATTTAATGCTTTGTTGGATGGACAATTATTTGAGAGGGATGTTCAAAATTGGAAGAATATTCCATCTTGATGCCCTTTTGAAAGTAATTAGAAGAACTAATAAATCAAAGAAATGATTTATTGGTGCAAGTGGGTGGGTTAGTTGAGAGTTTAGGTTTGACTCAAGTTGAGTCAAAATCTAGAGAATGGGTGATTATGATTAGGGGTTAACTAATTAACTTGAAGGATTTTAGGAGTTTGATATTTGATTTAATTCATTTTTATTTATTGAATTAAATGAGAAGAACTTAAGGACTTAATGAAATAATTTGATTTATTTAATTAAGTATGATGAAGCTAGGGAATTAATCAATAAATTTTTTTAATTGATTAATAGAAGAATTGGATGCATGATGTTAGTTTTACATGTCTACAATTGGTTCTAAAGCTTCTGATCCATTTATCCAGCTTCAAATCCATTATCCTAAAATAATATTCCCTCAAAATCCCATATTTTCCTAAGGTTATTCATTTCAAATGCAATGATCCTTATCCATATAGACTTTCTATGAAATCTAGCACATTATCTACAAAATTCCTTGGTTTTGTTCTTAGCCATGTTGTAAACATTGATCCACCAGCTTGTATGGTACTATTGAAGAGTGCAAATATCATGTAGAATATTTCATGTTATTGTGCATGTTACAAAAATTAAGTTCCATTCACCAAAGCTTAAATTCAAGGTATGCAAAAAAAATCAATCCAATTGGGTTTTTGAAAGGAGTTGATAGTCTACTCACAACACAACTATATTGACACAACACAAACACAAACACAAAAATTATCAAAATAAAAGAGTTGTATAAACTATTCTTGTGTATAAAGACCAAAAACAAAGAAATAAATATTTTTTGTGATGCATGATTGATTTACCATAGATTTTCCTCCATTGGACACCCAAGGATAAAATATTGAGCATAGTTCTCACAAGTAGGATTACACTAAAGACTAATCCTACCACCCAAGTGAATTTCAACTTCAAAAACCCATGATTTTTTTTAAGATTCCTACCCTTATAGTAAATATGTTGTGCTTTGTACTTCATCAATTCTTCTTACAATGCATGAATCTAAAATTTATGTAGAATCTTTTCTCACTAATTTATAGGAATTAGCTTCCTCTACTCGAGAAATTCTGATTATTGCATAATATCCACCTTTCTTTGTGTAGAATTAGAATAAAAATTAGAGACATTGAATATTAATGTGATATTAAAAACTATTGGAAACTCAATCTCATGTACATATTATTGAAGAATATAATCAAGACTCAACATGGAATTGAATATTTATTTCTGTTGAATATTTATTGTATGCTGCTTTAAGGATTTTTTTTTTCCTTAGATACACAATGACTAACTCCCCTCTAAGTAATTCTTATCTACACCATGACTAAATCCCCTCTAAGTAATTCTTATCTCTTTGGTACTCCCATGCATGCACTTTGTATTTGGTATTGATCTTCTCCACTTATTTCCAAACTTATATATTCAAACTTTATTCAGCATGAATTTACAGACACTTATATTAACATTCTTATCATCTTTCACTTTGAAAAGATGTGTGAAACATTGTACAAATGCTCCATATACCATATAAAATTGTATCCTCTCTATATACCTATTCACAAAATATTATTTATAAAATTTGATTGCAGTCATATGTAATTTGATGTAGTCATAGATATAGAGGTCAATTGAAGATTATCTAATTATGTGGCTAAATAAAATATATACAACAGAACTTGAAATGAAACCATAAACAAATAATCAAAATTTGATATTTATTGATTCACAATCGTAAAATAGATTATAATCTACCACAATAATCTTACATCATAAGGCCTAACATTTAAAGAATAATAAGTCTCAAGTCTTATTTTATATTCAAACCACTCTAGAAAAGAGTTTATTTCTAAGAATTTTATATGAAAAAGTAATCATGTATTCCTTACAGACTGTACAAGAAGTTTACTACGGTCCAGTGTTCAAGTCAAAGTAGTTAAGTTGCAAATTTTAAATAGAGTCTAAATTTAAGAATTTAAGGATACCATAAAGCTAAAAATGTGAGTGATTACTATGTTCAACAAAGAAGTTGTGGTGAAAAATTATTAAGACCACTCACACGAAAGTGGAATCATGTTCCCATAATTATTAAGCAAATCGTAGATTTTATTACTCTTGAGCTTGATCACCTAGATGGATCTCCTATTTATCATAGATAAATACTAAGATACACACTTAGAGAAAGTGATGAGAAATAATTTTTAAAAATTTCAAATCACAAACAATAAAGGTGTTAGTGTAGACATTCAAAATATACGCATGTATCTAATCATACTTCATTTAGCATTATTCCATCTATTAATTAAATAAACCAATTTAATTAATTCACTTCTCTCAAAATTAAATAAATCCAATTATTTAATTATCTCTTGTAGTTCCTGATTTAATTAAATTACATATATCTAATTAATCACTCATATGCATTTTCCTCTCATTTGATTTAAAATAAATACAAAAATTGAAATCAAATGTCATATCACCTAAACTCTTGTTAGATAAATCAAATCCTGATTAGTTTAATCCTAATCACCTAAATCCTCTAGATTCATCCACTTGCACAATAAATCATTTAAATTGATTTATTAAAAAACCTATTTTCCCCCACAAGGGCATATTCCCAAGAAATATGCCCTCATTAACTCTCATGTTTGACTTTTTTGGACAAACACAATTCCCCCCAAAAAGCGTCAACCATACTCCTTTATTGCCATTTTCAAATTTGAATGGGCACATTGGCCAAAACTTGCACAAGAATGGGCCAATGTCATTTGTGACAAGTGGATCTCTCCTATTGGATGGAATTTAGTCTCACATTGCCTAATCTTGGCTTCTCCTCTCTGAACTTCTCCTATAAATGCAATGCATTTTCTCTCATTTCAACATCTACATTTAGAGCATCATTATTATAGGCAACTTGAGTTCATTGAGCATCTCATTGTCTATCATCTTATTTTCTTTAGCAAGGATTGGGAAATGGCTCTTTCACATATTCAAAGAGCACCAATCCAATATAGGAAAGATATATTTCATGTTTTACATGCTTTGTTCATCTTTGTCATTTATTTGCATTTTTGAAGCATAATGTATTATCTCATATGGATGTTGAATATTCTTTTTGTTTGAAATACTAATCATACTACTAATGGTGTGTGTTAGGATCAATCATTTGCAGATTTTCATATCCACTTTTGCAGATTTTCATGTCCAAAAAATGGTGCTAGAAGGAGGGCTTGAATAGAATATAATTATCATTTTTCTTTATAAAATGGTATATTGTAGCATTTAAAAAATATACATTGGGTATGTTCAGAAAGATGTTTTCTAATTTCATTAGCAATAATGGTTTCCATTTGCAAACGACCTTGTTGTGTGTTAATTTGCATTTCGTGGAAGCATTTAAGTAATTTTGCTGTTTTGAGATCTTAAACTGACTTGAAGCAATAACAGGTGTTTTCATATTTTGGTTTGGTATGAACTACGCAGTTTGAGACCATTTGACTATTACCCACTCATGTTTGAATTGTCTTTTGTCAAAATTTGTATGTTCTTTTAACATTGATCCTCCTTGTTTGGATACATCAAGGAGGTTCTGACTTATCAGATAAAGAACAGACTGGTATTTCTCTTAGCATATCTATACCAGTGCATTCCTCTTCTATGGCTCACGTGCTTTGTCCGTTTCCTTGTTTAAAGAATTACTCTCCATCTCTTCTATGTACAATGGCATGAAATATTGAAGGCGAATTTCCCTCAACATTTTAATAAACTCCAGCAATAAGTGTCCAATCAGATTCTTTGACTTGTTTATTGCATTTCTCTTCATATTGCCTTCGTTGCACTGAATATTCATTAAACGTCTATCTTCTCTATGCAAGGATTTTAAGGGGTCCATATTGATTATCATTAATGATTACTTACATTATATTATGTAAAATCTGTGGGTGCACAAAGACGCGCAGGGGTAAGGTGAAAGGATATATCTCCTGTGACCTTTCTTTCTTTTTTTTTTTCCGTAAGATTGCCAAATGTCGTCTCAGTCAGTTTGATATGTTCTATCCAAGTGTATTCATCTAGGCCTCCTTTTAGTATCAAAAGCATTTATCAAGAGTGTTATGGTCAAAATCAGCGAGGAGGAAAGCCTTTTTGTTTTTTGTTTTTTGTTTTTTTTTTCTCATTCAAAATTTTCATAAGAATTCCTAGGTTCGGTAGCCATGCATTTTTTAAAAAGCTCATAGCCTGTCTTCCTTGGAGCTTATACAAGTGACAGACTAAAAAAACGAGATCCATGGGGAGTATTTCCAATGTTGTATAACAACGCTGAAGGAGGCGATCAATGTGAACGTGGTAGGCCGCGCCATTCAAGTCCAAGCATGTTTGAATACTCATTTTTTTCATAGATTGGACACAACAAATTTATCAGTACTACGGTATTCAAATATAAATTAGTCTATCGATATTTCTCTTGAAGTTACTGTGAAACCCACAATTGTCGGGAATGTTATCCTGTGGGTATTCATGGCTGGTTTACGGATCACACCACTATGAATGAGAAAAATAGTTTAAATACCGAGCAGTGCCTTCCTAAGATGGGATGGCTCTAATAGTTATTGACATATCTTCATTGACGTAGCACCCACAATACACACTCACCTCTTGTCTTTTATTGAGTCACACATTCATTACACAGATGGACGACTAATGTCATAGTTGGTGATCAATGCTTTCTTCAAGTTCCTTTGACCCTCTAACTATCCATGCGATCAACAGGAGGATCCTGATTTGTTCTACCACAAAGCTACAATCACTATTCTCCCTATCATATATAACTTTGCAGATTTGACAGTGGATATCAGAGATTGATTTTCTTAATGGGCCCGACATCAAGATGGTTTGGCCACGGTGTTGTCCACTAGTGAAGGTTGTTGAATTCAATTTTACACCTGCCAATTGCACTAGAAGGTTTCAACAGTGGCATTAACTTAGAAGATTTTTTTTTTTTTTGTCTCTTACTTGTCGGTTCTTTAAATGCACGTTGTTGTCCTTATGATGTCTTCAACGCCTTGTCTTTATTAATGATGTTATTGTGTTACATTTATCCAACTGTTACATGCTGATTGAAAACATTTATGGGATGTTATTAACACCAGTGTTAGTGGAGGTTGCTTGCAGCAACATAATATTGATTTATACAGACTTGAAGCTCGATTGACATAATGAAGGTTCTTCCTTATGTGAAAATGCATATGTACGGACCAAGGACAATGTCGACCCCTAAGTCATCTGAGAAATGACAGTTATTCGGCTGAGATGACTAGAAAGAATATGGGGCCTCATAAAATCAAAAGTTGACTAATTATTGGCAGCTACTCACCAAGGTTGTTATCATGGGTAGTAATGGTAGATTGAGTATGCGATTGGAAGTAAAGTACTCCTTTTGTTTTAGAATGTGACATGATGTTAACCGGCTTTGAATGCAGCTCATCTAACTCATAAAGCCAATCCCCTTTTATTTTTATTTTTTCCAACCTGCTTTTATTAAATAAGTGATGACACATTGTTAATCTTAATGGAAGTTTTCAAATAATTTTTTCTTTTTGAGAATTTTCATTATGATCAACTTTAAAAATTATTATTTGGTTGGATGTTTTGTAAAAATAATTTATCAATAGTTGATATAAATTATTCCAAAAGCAACATTTCCACATTCATAATTTGGGCAAACAATGTTAAAAACCATGTGAATTTATTCATTAGGTTATTATTAGTTCCTTGTGAATGTGTTCATTATGTATTTATCACATCATTGATTCCTTGAAACATCTACTAAAATTTATGTTGTTCATAGGTTGACATCAAGGTTGACATCAAGGAGGGAATCAACATCAAAGCACCAAAGTTAAACAAAAGGCAAACTAAGCGAAGTTGAAAAACTTGAGGAGGAAGACTTGAAATTCACTTGAAATTCATAAAACATTTTTTAAATGCTTAGAGCTCCAATTAGTGCTTTAGTTTTCTATTTTGAACCAACTAATCTTTCTTTTGGGTTTAAAATCAATCACTAATTTGATCTTTTCAAAGTTGGTTAAAAAGAACCTTAGACATTTACTAGATTTTGATTTGGACTTAAAATTGAACAAGGAAAACTTCACATCTCATTTTGGTGCTTTAAAACGGACCAAACTCACTGCTTTTGAGGTATAAAATGAACAAATACCTATCATGCTTTGCAATCTTTTTCTCAACTTAATATCATTTAAAAGACGTATGCATTTCACGGTGATCTTGAGAATCAAAAGTCTTTGGGTGATATTAGTTTGTTTAAAAGATTGTTGTCGCATTTCATTTGGGTTCTAAAACTGAACAAAACTTGTCTAGTGTGAGAAAAAGGCATTGTGAGTGTTCTCTCTTTTTTCATGCAAACAAAGATGATCGAACTACGAATGCACTTACTTGCTATATACGAATGCACTTACTCACCCAAGGGAACGACCCAACCGGTATATAAGTGTGGATTCTTGAGGAAAGTTCAAGAATTACGAGGATTATTCTGACAAAATGGATAGAAATGGACTCTCGCCATTGTTGGATAATCCTCCACGAACAGAATGCCCGAATTAAAACCCTTTGTTTAGAGAAATGCCAAAAACTTATCTTTTTTGTTGGTGCAAAAGGTCATATCCTTTGACGCCGCCCTACGTTATACATGCGGTTTTGTTGTAGAGATGGAAACTATTCCATGGGAGATTCATAGGAAATAATTCTTGGCTGACCCAAGAAGTGTGCGTCGTGGAGGGGAGCCAGTGTGGTCAAGCATTTAGCCATCCGCACAAAATATGTGCAGCTAGATTCGTCCAAGTGGGAACCCAATAAAATATTGTTTCATCATCCTAGGGTTATAAAAAGTGCTTGGAAGTGAAGAATACATTGGTTGGTCCTAAAAACATTTGAAAACAAACATTCACAAGACCTTCAAATTTCAAACCCCTTTTAGGAAACAAATACCTTTGACGAATTTAAGCACTCTTGTTTTCCCTAGAGATCATATCCTTAGAGGTTTCTAAGTGGTTGGATTCTATCATCATTTGTTTTCAATAAGGTTAAACATAGGAGAATTTTGCTCTATTTTCCTTGATTTCCACATAATGGACTTTATGGGATGAAAATGAAAGTGGGACATTAGACATACAGTTTGAAAGATAATAAAGCAAGTACTTTTGGTAAAAAGAACACACTAAAGAAAGATAAAAGACAAATCGAATTACACATATGTTTTCTAACATGATCGCAAAAAAAAAAAAAAAACCCAAAAGCAAAGTTCAAGATGCTTAGTCTGAAAGCTCATGAGGAGCGTTTTGAGAGACTTTCTGAATTCAAAGAACGAATTGGTTTACAAATTTTACAAAAAAACTTCAAGAAACAATCCGGAGTTATATGAGTTTTACTATCAACAGAATCCCAAAAATTTTGAAAGGTTTGCTTTCCTCCGATAGGAAGTGTAGCGTGTTCTTCAACATCGAGGTCTTGTAAGGAGAAGTATTATTCCAGGTCAATTCGAGGACCAATTTCAATCACTTTCACCCATCTCTCAAGGATCAAAATCAGTCAAAAAATCACCTCACCAACAACTCTTGGAAACTTTGTAAACATCTTTTATGCTAAAATTTTAGGCGAAATCAAAACCACTTTTTTTGACTTAGCACACCTAGTCAAATCATCATCTTATACACGAGTTTCCTCTAGGATAACACAACTTCCTAGGGTTTACGAGTTCATCTTGTTTGGCTTCACACACTTAGTAAAATTGTCAAATTATCACCACGTTTGACTTAACACACTTAGTCAAACCATCCTCTTATGTACAATTCCACTCTACGATAACTCAAATTCCTAGGGTTTACAGGTGCATTTATCACATTTTTTTTGACTTAACACATTTAGTCAAACTATCAATCAAAGTCCTAAAATTTTTAGCATTTCCTTGAAAATTTCTTTAAGAGTTCTAGTCATCCGTATCACTCAGCTTTCATTTATCTCATCCTCATCATCACTGTGATCCCTCAATTATCCTCGTTCTTTTCTTCTTTGAACCTAAGGTCTAGACTAATCTAAAGGATTATAGGTTCATCTCTTACATTCTTGAAAATTGATCTTCATTTTATAGTTCAAACTCGATCTCAACACAAGAGGGACATGTAATATAAAATTGATCCATACATCATGAGCAATTCGAGTCAACCAAACTATCCAAGTCTCACAATGCCAATTGATTATCAAAACTCACATTTATGCAATTCAAACATGGCATCATTATCTCCTCCAAACTTCAACGATACAAATGTGAGTATACACAATCTAAAGCTTGGAACACCTTTCCCAATGATAGATTTCAATCCAAGTCCAAATCTACAAATCTATCAACCAAATGCTCAATGCATAATTTTTCCAAACATCATTATCCCACCAAATCCATAAATGCCAAATATAATTTCGTTGAACATGAACATTTATATTCCATACTTGGTGAAATTTGGGATAGATATACTTGCAAATCCCCCTAATGTTGTTCAAAATCCAAACAATATGTTGACGACTCTAGGTATTGATCCAAGTGAAGGTAAAACCATGCAAAATCATAGTTACCTAAATCAAGGCAATATGATTCTCAACCACAACAATGTTCAAAGTCAGCCTATAATGCCAAATCAAAACATCATATCAAATCCTCTGATTTTGCCAACAATATCGCAACAACAAATGGCAACCATCCAAGTAACCCCAATGGTCAACACCATTCCCATTCCACCACTACCACCACCCCCACAAAAACACAACATGAAAAATTCATTCTCTATCATGTTGCAAGCTTCCCGCCAAAAGGCACTCCAAGCCCAACAAGCTACAAAAGTTGCACAAGTGGCTCAAGTAGCCCGACAAGCTCAAGCTCAAGCTGAAGCCCAACACCAAGCCTGACAGGGGCAAGCATAATTTTGAGTATTATTGCAAACAATCCATCAACAAGTGCATCAACAACAAGCCCAACAAAAAAATTGTTGGCACAACAACGACATGGCCAAAAACAAGTGTTGTTCGTTCAGCAACAAACACAAGCCCTACTCATACATCAGAGCTTGCAATAGATTCCCACCTAAATTTTTGAAAACAACAATCAAGATCTATCCTTAATGAGCACCTTGAAGATGTTTCCACTTCATCCAACGATCAAATCAACACACCCCAAAATCCACTTTTCAATCATGATCAAAACTCACCAAAAATTTCCAACAATGATCTATTCAAAGGAGGGTTAACATTATTTGATCCTTAAATTTGTGATCCTTCCACTAATGATCATGTTAACAATGTCTCTCCACCACCTAGTGAGTCAGAGGACATATCAAAAGAATTTAATCCAAAGCACGATTGACATCTTTCACTGAAGTCTAGCAATGGTCCTTTCCAAGACATATTGGCATCCTTTGACCTCATGGTTGCAGATATTAAAGAAATCCTTAACTCACCATTTGATCCAAGTCCATTCAAAGATCAAGAGGATATTAAGCCACTTTCCATGCCTACTAAAAATATCCAAGAAATAAATCCATCCTTTGAAATCAGCCCATGTTAGGAACTTGATCCAAAACATGTCAAAAGTAATTCCACAATTAGTCAAGATCAAGAATTCTTATCTCCAAGATTCTATAATGATCTAATGGGCACTTTTTTATCTATACAAGATGTTGCAAATGATGATCGTATCCATATAGTACACACCCGTCCATCTATCCATGAGATTCTTTCATTGGATGGATACGTAGATGATCTTCGTTCAAAACAAGAGTCTCATACTCTTACTGAGGAACAAGAGTCTCCTACTCTTAACATTTGTACACAAGACCAAGATGTAGAAAAATCTTATAAAAACATATCAAAAATAGATCATGAAGAAGGCTCCTACAAAAGTCGTAAATCAAAAGCACCTTGTGAAAAGAATCATGAGAAAAAGTTTTATACACTTCCTTAAGAAGCACTACAATCTGATATCTCACAAGATCTTGCTAAGGATATCAATCAGGCGTTTATCCCACATATGGAGGATCTTATCACTTATAAATTTGGATCACTTACCTTTCTTAGGGAAAGCTCCCTCATCAATAAAGAGCTTGTCACTTTTGAAGATCCACCACAGATTAGAGAAGGTTACGTGCCTTGTTTCCACGGAAAATAATATCCTATTGCAAATAAAAAAATTTTACAGATGAATTATCAAGGCAAAGGATTAGGCCTACAAGAATAGGGTATCTTAGAACCAGTGCACATTGTTGGCAATCCTAAACATCAAGGCCTTGGTTATTCAACAATCAAGGGATATAAAAATATCAGTGATACCTCCACAATACTCAGGCAAGCTTCATCTCGAGCAAACATCAACATAGGGAGAATGAAGAATCCTTATGATGAAAACAATGCTAATACTATGACCCGTTGTATTACAAATCTTCATCCACCCATCACTGCATCCACAAATTGGGACCAACATCAAAAGAAAGACTTGAATCGAAGCATGAAGAATGCTACCAAGGAAAATGAAGCTAAGAAGCATGAAGGACAAATCAAATACATATGGATACCAAAGAATAAAAAGAAATACTATCCCTGTCAAACTGCATTAGTCAAAGAAACTATGGGGAAAAATAAAAAATGGAAAAGAATCCATCAAATAAGTCCACAAAGGCAAAAGCAGGCTTCTCAAGCAACGTACAAAGTGTATCGAGCAGTTGACAATAATTCCATGTACACTTCCATATCCACTCATCATTGCTCATCTTCCCAAGTTTGGAGAGTGAAAGGTTCAAAACTATCAACCAATCCATCTTTTATTCCTAGAAACACTCCATCCACGCTGCCACATAGGATATCCAATTCTCACATTGACCATGTATTGGCAGTGACCCTTCATCATAAGGATTCAAAAGGCACTCTATCATGATGTGAACACAGAGACAAAGTTAACTCTGGTATCAACAAAGAAGAACAAATTTCTCAAAATTTTCTTTCAAGTGCACATATCTTGGCAAAGCAACTTCTTCAAAAAGGATATTGATGGCATATTATGATAGAAAAATTAGCATCAACACCACTAGGAGGTTCAACATCAGCTTAAAATATCTTAGAAAATATAAAAAAATATAAAACTATAAAAATCCAAAGAAAAAAGATTGAAAACAATAAAGAAAAAAATTGTCCTCTAGCAAAAATCATTTCGGTGGCACTTTGGACAAGTGCCATGATGAAACCCTAGAAAATAGGCATTGTGTGTAGAATCGAGCATCTACGTGCACCAATTCAGGAGAAAGCATCTTATCACATCCATAATAAAGCTAGCACTCCACCCATATCATTTGTTCATCCATGAACCATTTATCCAACCCATTACCATCTATCTACCTTATCTTGATCTTCAAGAAGGTTTGGTAAACGATATACACTTTTTTATGGTAAACATCTTGACATGGGTCATTTTCATTGATCCCATCCTATCCAATGTTATCTGAGCCTCAAAGCCTTATCCAAATGAGCATTCCTCTGTTTGAACACCCTTACCTTATCACAAGATAATCCATATCCATTCATCCAAGAATCTACCCATGGTCGTTCAAACATTGCTAGATAGTGGGGGCAGATATTTGCATCTTCTTCGATAATAAATCTTGATCTATATCCTCTAACTTATCTAGTGATCTGAACATTGGCAAACACACAACAAAATTAGTCAAAATATTTGTGAGCCAAAAATCCAAGTCACTAGCCCATGGCATATTTTGATAGGAACGCATTCCTTATCAAGCTTTATCTTTCATCGAACATCAATCTAAACAATCAATATCAGTCGCATCTAATGTGCATGTCAGTGTCACATCAAATCATCAAAACAATTTTTTTCCAAATCAAGCTTCATCAATCTTGATCAATCAAGTCCTATCAATTATCACCTTGGTTGACTTAACACACTTAGTCAAATTATCATCTTTTGCATGAGTTTACTCTAGGATAACACAACTCCCTAGGGTTTACAAGTTCATTATCACCTTTGTTTGGCTTAACACACATAGCTAAATTATTAAATCCATAATCTCCTTCTTTGACTTAACACACTCAGTCAAACTACCCTCTTGTATGAGTTTACTCCAGGATAACACAACTTCCTAAAGTTTATAAATACATTATCATTTTTGTTTACCTTAACACACTTAGTCAAACTAATCAATCCATTAATCCGATCAATCAACATTAAGCTTGGTTTTCAACAAAATCCCAAAACAGAGCACTAATATCATCGCATATCCAAATTGTCAAAATCATGCGAAAAATTCAAAAAAAATTCAAAAATTCATCAAAAATCCAAAAAAATCCAAATCATATCAAAAATCTCAAAAACATCTCAAAAAATCTAAAAAAATAAAAAACAGAGTCATCTTGTCGAACTACGTCGTCTCTGAGCTTAAACGTAGGCAAGGTTGATCTTTGATCATCCCTTGAGACAGTAGGGTCATTCCTTTAGGTGTCCATCGCATTGGCAATCCATTTGCTTATCTGGTCTACATTCAAGTCAATTCCTCAGGCATCCATTGCATTGGAAATCCGTTTGCCCATCTATCTTTTCATTGTGTCAAGTCTGTCGTCAGTCAAACTACGAGGTCTCTACGTGTATAACGTAGGCAAGCATAATCTATGGATCAGATCCCAAGACCCCTAGGATATGTCTTTAAGTTTATCTGTTTTTCATAAATCTTGAAAATATCAAAAACGTTTGTAAAAAATCTCAAAAATTACAAAAAAAAAAGTCTCAAAATATCTAAAAAATCCAAAATGGTGCATCCATTTCATCTCGATTTCCCTGTAATTTTCATCATTGCGAATAAAATCAATCATCACCTTCATCCTTTGGTAATTCAATTAGAAGCAAGTCTAGCAGGTTTAAAAGTGAACACAGAATAGTCAAAGTCTCAAGTCTAGATCAGTGAGTCAGCAAGTTGGTCAACTCAGAATATCAATAGCTTATCACCCAAATCAGCCCCATCAAAACCCTGATCACAACATGTCCTAGGATGAAGCTTTCCTACGATCGACATAAGCATCAGGTACCCCACATTAGTTAGTCTTTGCTAGCGGTATGAAGAACATTAGCTTGTTTGTTTACTTTATTTGGTCTTTTTGACTTATCTTATTTTGCACTCATTCCAAGGACCTCTCCATGACTCCTAAACAAATCAGGTTTAGAGAGAAAGGAATGGGGCAATGATCATTATCTTTTTATCTATTGTTGTTCTTGGATATTCTTGTAAGATAACTTCATCATGAATACTTTGTTTTGTTTGTACGAAGGATGTTTTAGGTATCTTGTTGACCACATAAGAAGGCTTACCTTTTTATGTCTTGGCCCAATATGTCTAGAATATCTTAACTGCATTCTGAATAAGGTTATGTTTGTCAATTGTGAACAAGAGTACTCCTATCTGTTTGACGAGTCAAAGTCCATCACACTCGGTGCCATGCCATCCTAGTTATTAATACCTTGATGCATCACAACTACGTGTCTTATCAAACATAACGAAAGGAATGCTCTTTTCCCATCCTTGAATAAGTAATACATCATCATCATTCATCATCATAACCAATAAAGTCTCGATGACTGGGGGACTTGTTGGACTTCTTCATCTTCTTGAATCTAAGGGTCGATCCCTCTCATTCTTCTATCCTCTTTCATGCTAACAATGAATCCATCCTGCATCCATCTTGCATCTTTCATAATCATTTTATGTCATCATAGCACAATATCATCCACCTCACATCTCATTTTCATAATCATTTAAGTTGTTTAGAATGATACAAATTTTTTATTCTAATAATCTTTCAAACATCTCATTTACATTATCATTATCATATAGATTATATAGTATAACCATCCATACATCCATTTTAAACCTCTTTATCGTGAGATCCACCTCAATCTTTTCACTCGACCTCTCGAGGTGGCAATGTACTAATGTAATTCTTTTCGCTGGGGCATCTGAAAAAATCAGAATTTTTTTTAATTTCGATTTCAGCGGCATCATTCTTTGAACCAATGCAACAAGTGCATTGCTTCAAAGAGGGAAAAAATGTAGAAATACAAAATATATGCATGCATCTAATCATACTTCATTGAGCATTATTCCATCTATTAATTAAATAAACCAATTTAATTTATTCACTTCTCTGAAAATTAAATAAATCCAATTATTTGATTATCTCCTATAGTTCCTAATTTAATTTAATCACATATATCTAATTAAATCACTCATATGCATTTGACTCTCAATTGATTTAAAATGAATACAAAAATTGAAATCAAATGTCATATCACATAAACTCTTGTTAGATTAATCAAATCCTGATTAGTTTAATCCTAATCACCTAAATCCTCTAGATTCATCCACTTGCACAATAAATCATTTAAATTGATTTATTAAGAAACCTATTTTCCCTCACAAGGGCATATTCCCAAGGAATATTCCCTCATTAACTCTCATGTTTGACTTTTTTGGACACACACAATTCCCTCCAAAAACCCTCAACCATACTCATTTATTGCCATTTTCAAATTTGAATGGGTACATTGGCCAAAACTTGCACAAGAATGGGCCAATCCCATTATGACAAGTGGCTCTCTCCTATTGGATGGGATTTAGTCCCACATTGCCTAATCTTGGCTTCTCCTCTCTCAACTTCTCCTATAAATGCAATGCATTTTCTCTCATTTCAACATTTACATTTAGAGCATCCTTATTATAGGCAACTTGAGTTCACTGAGCATATCATTGTCTATCATCTCATATGCTTTAGCAAGGATTGGGAAAGGGCTCTTTCACATATTCAAAGAGCACCAATCCAATATGGGATAGAGATATTTCATGTTTTAGATGCTTTGTTCATCTTTGTCATTTATTTGCATTTTTTAAGGATGATTTATTATCTCATATGGATGGTGAATATTTGTTTTGTTTGAAATACTAATCATGCTACTAATAGTGTGTGTTAGGATCAACCATTTGTAGATTTTCATGTCCACAGTTAGTAGTAATAGTAAATCAAATGAAGAATACGGTAAATATAATAATCAAAATAATTCAATCTAGGAAAAATAGGAAGAATAGGTGATTGAATTACAAGAGGAATAGGTCGATTTAATAAGAGAAAAAATATTTAGTGTTTTCATTGTAATAAGTATGGTCACTTTGAAAGTGAATACATACTAAAAGAAAGTAAGAAAGTATAACTGTTAATTTTTCAATTGAGGATGAGGAATATTATCCAAGTAATTTATTCTTATTATATCATAAAGTTGAAAAAACTCGCAAATATAGATAAATTCTAACAACTTGTGCATCTACTATCCTTCCTACTTAGTGAGCATTTTAGAATTTTATCTACCATGTTCTTGCACTACTCCCATATCTCATGCATCTTTTCCTATGTGGAATATCATAGTTAACCTCTCTACTCTAGATTTGAAGTGCTTTATGGAGGGGTTTGTGGATGGGTGTCTGGTTGTGGGCTCTCATAGTGGGTTTAATGCATTGAAAGACAATGTTTCTAGTTCTTTCACTGAATTTGTTCAAAATAAAAAGGATGGGGAGAGCTTTTTGCACCCTCTAATTTGTAAGTTCTACCATTTTTGGCCTGGACTTCCTGATCTACACAATGGATTTATAGAAATCGGTCTCTGGTTGTGGAAGGTATGATAAAAATTTATCCTTTCCCTAGAGGATTTGTTGTTGTTTTTTTTAGCTCTTTTGATGATAGACAAGTTGTTTTAGATCATATTTTGTGGGAATGGGATTCTTAGCTAGTGTCCAAGAGGCTTTGGGTCCATTCCTTCAACCCTCTAAAGGAACCTATTGATGCAATACCTATTTGGGTAATATTTTCATATCTTGCCTTATAGTTCTGGCACTCCTCTACATTTGAGGGCATTAGTAATGGTCTTGGAAGGTTTTAAAAAGTGTATCATGTATCTAAGAATTTTACTCTTACCTCCTTTGCTAGGATTTTGGTGGAGGTAGATGTATCTCAGGATTTACCTAGAGAGGTGGTGCTTGAGGTTAATGGCTATTCCTGGTCTCAACTTGTCAATTACGAAGGTATCCCCTTCCACTACGTATGATGTTTTTCTAGTAGAAACTTGCCTCGTGATTACTCTAATGGCTCTTGTCCTATTTTTTCTTCCATGTGGTGGAAGAATGCTCACTGGGAAAGTCTGACTGTTTACCCTAAAGTAGAATATTATTTTTATAGTAAGGCTTGAAAATATCCATCTCTGGCTCAAACAAAAAATCTGCTACTAAGGTTGTTGTTTCTCTTGTGGATTCTATTGATATGGCTCAAAATATGGATGTTCCATATACTGTGTGTTGCCTCCTCTAAGGCCCCTTCCTCTTCGACTCCTATTATTGATGGTGTTTTCTCTCTGGTGGATTCTACAATTCTCTTTCAATAGTTAGTTTTTCTCTCTATGGTGAGTGATGCCTCCCCTAAGGCTCCTTTTGATTTTGTTTCTAATTTATTTTTTGATACTCCCTAGATGGTTGTGCAAATGAAAAAGCAATGCACTCCTTGAAAAAACTATAATGAGTTTCCTTTGAAGGAAGAGTTATTTGTTTCAAGCTTTGGTGCTTAAACTATTTTTGTATGTTTGGATGTCTTTGTTTTGTTTGGTGGCTCTATTCTTGCTAATAGTATGTTTTATCTTATTGTTCCTAACTATTTGTTTTGCTTGGCCAATCTATTTTATTAGGCTATTCTGCCCAATTATACGCTTTGATTGTAATATCCTTTGTTGTTAAAGGGATCGGGGCCCTATAAATCTCTTCTTAATAAAAAATAATATCTATGACGAAGAGGTAGAAGGCGAAGAGTGAGAAGAGTAGGGGGTAAATTTTAAATCCTTTATAGAGGTCGATAAGGAATATTTTGATGTGGACGGAGAGGAGGATAGATGTCTCTTGGTGTTTTTTGTTGTTCTAATCACATATTTGTTGTGGGAAGAGTTGGATTCCTACAATGGAAACATATTTTTTTCCTTTGAAAGCTCTTTGGTGCTATATTTTAAAGTTGTTGATGGGTTGAATGGTGTTTATTGGGTGATCACCGAGTCTTTCTTGCTGATTCTTATGGTTGATGACTATCATTCTTTACTATTTTAGAGTAGCCAATGTCCTCTTTTGGTTTCTTCTATTGCTGTAAAAGTCAAGGAGGTCATTTCAAAGGACAAGGTAGATGCTTTTATTCCTCTATTTCCTTTTGAAGTGGTTGAGAGGCCTTGGTGGGTGCAACTAGTTGTTTGTGATGCAGTATTTGAGAGTTATGGTGGCTTTCTTTGATGGCTCCCTAGCTTGGTTGTGGGAGCTTCTCTGATGTTTGGTCTTGAGATTGGGTTAACCCTACTCCTTATTTGGTTTTTTCTTCTCCCCTTGTGTATTAGCCTTTGGTTGGTGGGGGATTTTTTGGCTATGGGTATCATAAACTCTTTGGTGTAGCTTTCTCTCTTGGCTTGGATTTTTATTTTGAATTATGCCATCTTATCTTAGGATTGTTTCTTGCAACCTCTGAGGTTTGTTGGAGTGGGAAAGGCTTTACATCCCCTATTTTTATTTATTTTTGAACCTCATGTTTTAAAAATTCAAAGGTAAAATCTTTCTTAAGGGACAATTGTTGACTTCATTTTTTGTTTGGTGTTGATGAGTAGGCTATTCTCAAAGCTTTTTATATTGGCTCGCTTGATTTGTTTGTTAAAGTGAGCCACTACTACTCCTTCCTTTGGTGTGTTTACTCTCTTCTTGCTTCCTTAATTATTATTCTTCGTTTCAAGTGAAGATCCATCCTATTGAGGTGGAGATGGTGTTAGTTGGTGTGGTTGATGGCTTACAAACAGTCTAGTTGATAGGGATATTTTTTTCCCTTATTTTAGTTTCATTCTTCTTTCTCTTATTGACGTGGAGTTTTAGAATGGGAAGTCTTTCTATACTCTTCCTATAGGTGGTGTATTGTTCTATTCAGGTGGAAAATTTGTTAGGAGACAAAATAGATTTGATGCTAGGGATTTTTTGTTTCCCTTCTTTATGTTTTTTTCTCTTTCCTCCTATTGAGGTTGAGGTTGAGAATGGTGATGGGATCCTAGTTTTGCATATTAAGAGAAAAAATCTCCATTGTGGTCTTCTTGTTGCTTGGCCAAGATTATCTTAGGCAATGTTCTTTTTTCTCATACGGTTTTTGGTCCTTGTAAAACATGGTTGTAAAAGGGTTTTGGGGCCATTAAAATTTATTTGGCGTAGTGCGTTTTTCTTAGTATTTCTCTCTTGATTGCTATTGTTAGGCCACTAGTTGGCTTTGTTATACTTTTTGGAAACATCTCATGTTATGGTAGGGTTTTTGGTCCCTTCAAAACCTATTTGTAAAGGGTTTCAAGTCCCTTCAAAACCTGTTTTACCCTTAATAAAAAAATCAATCATTTAATATGTATGGCAATACATAATAATGTAAGAAACCATAGTCAATGACTTACATGCAATTAAAATGATTTTTTTTTAATTTTTGAATTAAATATAAAATGAAAATTAATTATTTTTTTTAAATAAAAAATTTCTTCAAATAGACTTTGATGACATGCCTGACATGCTTGACATAGATTTTATCAAATAAGAAGAATTTAGACCTCACAATCTAGTAGGTTCTCTATGTTATTTTTAAATTCCACTAAGCCTTATTTACCATTAAATCCTAGTGATTAAGGAAAAAAGGTTGCAACAACTTATAATTGTCAAAATTAATCTAATAAGTTGCAATATCAACATCATCGATTAGGTAGCTAAATTGGCTTTTCAGAACTCTGTTGAGGTTTTATGGACTGTAGAGGAGAAGATGGCAATGGATGATTGCTTCCAAAGAATGCTTAATCTCATGAAAAAACTAAAGAAGGACAATGAGAACAAGGTTATTCACCTGGAAAAGGAAATTGGCAAGGTTAGGGATACAAAGAAATCCATCATAGAGCATAACCAAAGAATTGTGAAACATAACAGTACAATCCGAAGTGCTATGGTTGAGAAAATGGAAAACACCCAGCAGGGAAAGCTGATTGTGGATTTGGATGTTGACAAAAACAAAGGTAAGGAGGAGGATTCTGGCCCTTCGAAGAGAACAAGAGATAATATGAGGAGAAAATTGGATTCTTCACCTCTGGAGATTTAGGACCTGAGGAAGGTGACCTAGGATATGTGCACCTTCAAACTGAGGTTGTTGAGACTCTTAAGTCTCCTAGTTAGTTTTTGTTGTGTTTGTTGTTGGTTTTTCGTTGGCTCTTGGCCATTGGTTGCTGTCCCTTTTTTCCTCTTTTTGTTTTGCATCATTCCTTTCTCTAGGTACTTTAATGGTTTATTTTTATTTGGCTTTTAAACTCTATGGTTTTACGTCCTTGTAAAACCAATTTTTTCCTCTATCAAAAACATTATTGATTAGATCATTTCTCAAGAACTCATGTTTGAAATTGAGGAGCATGGATTCAATCCACAACAATGAATATTAGAATGCAAAAATTGATCATATCATAAGCAATGTCTGTTGAGTGAAGGTGACAAAATTTTGTATGACATTAACACTTTTTTTTTTTTTTCATAATTCCTAAAGCTAAGTGGCACATCCTTCTTAGTGTATCTTCTTAATTATTCATCTATTAATATTATCAATTTTTAATTAAGTATTTAAATATAGGTTAATTGTGAATTTATTTATAATTTACATTTATTTAATTAACCTAGATTTATGTAAAATTAATTTTATTATATTGATAGTTAATATTATTGTGTACATATATTGTAGTGTAGGAAAAAGTAACCCTTTTTCACACTTAATTGGGAACTAATAATAAATGACAATAATTATGCCTTGATTTAGTGTTGTAATATGTATTTTATATATTCACATTATGTTGTGGGCCCTATTAGTTAAAATAGTCTCAATTGTACCTTAATGTGGTGTTGTAAGGAGCAATTACTTACATCTTCACACTCATTTAGGAATTAATTAATTAATTGAGGTTAATTATCCTTAATTGACCCCTTTAATTTAAATCCAACCTAATTAATTGTAATTGTTGAAGGGGAAAACCTAACATTCATTAATGTCATAAAACAACACTTATCATTGAGCAATGTGTGTCCTAGGTAAGTGACATAGGACCCATTCGCCCATGGGTGAATGGGTCCTCACATAGACCTAAGAACTAAATTATAATTATGTTTTTGGATTTCCCTATGTTTGACCTAAGACATTCAAGCATTCTAAGCAATTTTATGAGATCATGAGTACTTTCGCAAGAGCATTGTAGGAGTATTTCAAGGCATTCAAGAGTATATTTATTGAAGTATTAGTGTAGAAAGCAAGATTGATTTGTCATGTCAAAGGTCTTCTTGCATCATGCATGTAATTTGAGCTAACATATGTATGTAGTGCTCATGATCGATTCAAATATTCGAGGCATTATTTCAAATCAAGTTTCAAGATCAAGATCCACATCTATTGAAGCAATTTCATGCCAGTTGTAGATCTATATTCCAAATTAATCCAAGGGTATGGTGAGTTGTGACATAGGATTTTTCATTCATCATTACATTCATGTTTTCATTCATTACAAGGTTTAATTACCAAAATAGGGTTTCACCAAGGCAAACCCCCATTCACCAACAACAACAAAAAATTCCCTCTTGATTTGTGTTTGTAGATTTAGGTGGATGATCTCTTGAAGAAAAAAAATGAAGAATTTGTCAAAGTTATATTTCTTATCACCATTGTTGCAATTTCATGAAAACTCGCCCACAAGATTTATTTTGACTGTTTGATTTTGTAAATTGAGAATCTTGGAGTTTAGACCCATTAGAAGAGAACCCATAAACCATTTATATAGACCCCTAGCCAGAACAATTTTGTCATAGGGCAAATGATTCCTTAGATAGCTTCAAAGAAGCACTTTGTAGACTAGTACACATCATCTTCCCTCTCTCTACAACTTGACTTTTGGTTCCATCAGTATTGAGCTTAATCTTTAAGATCCAAGTTGTAGGTTATATTTTAGACTTAGTTTGATATTTTAAAAAGTCCTTAATTATTTGAATCTAATTTTGTAATGAATTGAGTGAGAAATAGGGCCTCCTAATTATGTTCATCAATCCATTTTTGGTGAACCTTCTCCTGTTTTTCACCTTTCCATGTATTAAAAACATAACTACACATATTTAAAGTAAATTATAAATAACTGTTTGAGTAAATATTAATAAATAAAACTTATAGAAGAATTATAGAAGAAATTTTAAGTAGAAACGAAAATATATATATAAGTAAATCAAAATAACTCAAAATTTATATCTACATTTTTGATAGATGTATTCAAGAGATTATATATAAACCTATATGTATAGATATACAAACCTCTTTATTTAGTCATATAAAAGTTAAATATATGTTTGGAGAAAAATATTTCTTCACATATTTTAAATAGATTTTTCTAAAGCTAGGTATGCTACTTGAATTATAAATATATTCATTCATTCATATTTAATGTATTTAAATTTTACAAATCAATTCTAGATTTATTATTTGGGCCTTAAATCTAACTAATTGATCAATAGAAAGGGTAAAATTATCATTTACTATGAACAATTCAATAAAAAACAATCCATAATAATTTTACACCTTATTTGTATTAAAAATGAATAATCTTTATTTATTGCTAAAATTTACATCCTTATATACAATTGATCCATAGCTTCCATTAATTTTTTCTAATATAAACAAGAAAAAATATATTAAAACAATAGACTAATTACAAAGTAGGACAATTAGTCTTAAGAAGAATCTGAGCACACCATCCTAAAAATCTTGAAAATCCACATGGGAAGATGGACAACCACTATAAGAAGAGGAACCCTCCAAACCTAATTAAAAGATATAAACCATTATTAACAATTCATGGTGCGAATATCTTAAAAAAAAACCACCTAAATAAAAGCCAATGAAAAAAAGAAGAAGAAAGTTTCAAAAAGCTGAGTACAAAGTAGGACTCTAGTCTTAAAAAGAATCCAAGCACACCAATTTCAACAAATCTTGCAAATCTAATTGTGAAAATGGACAATCACTATATGAAGAAGAACCCTTGAAACCTAATTACAAGACATAGACCTTTATTACCCTAAGATTGCTTAGATTATGAATATTTTTTAAAATAACCACCAAAATAAAAATCAATGAAAAAAAACAAGAAAATTATGATAAAACAATTGAACCATAACTTCCGCTGGGGGGGAAACGCGTTGGACGTGATTGACCAGTTCACGCGCAACATAGGAATATGAAATATGTATCAGCATTTAATGCATATCATTAGTTTATGTTGACCACTCATTAATTACAAGCCTCAGTCGGTGGCCCTTCTCTCTATTTATTTCCGCTCGTAGCTCTTCTCTTGCATAGCTTGAACTGTTTATTTGTGTTTGTTGATGTGCTACGCAGCCAACAAAGCTTGTTCGGTACAACGTCCAACAATGGCTCGAAAGGGATTCTCACCAAGTTGTATTTGCCTTCTGCTCGTTACTTTCTATATCTCCTCCTCAGGTTAGTTCGTCTTCTACTCCTTAGATTAGTTCTTTATAGTGCTTTTCTGTTCAAAAAGTAGTGATATGCACACTATCTGTTAAAATTTGCAATTAACATAAAAAATTCTTCATATAATTATTATGCAAGAAATTAGAAACACAGCAGCAAAAATAAAAAAGAAATAAAACAAAGTATTTAACGTGGTTCGGCAATGTGCCTATATCCACACGAAAGCAGGAGAAAATCTTTTTATTAGTCACAGCACTCACATTTTGCAATACAAGCAGTCCAATATATAATGGACTTTGCAACCATATGCTAAGTTTATTCTGGACATATTTCCAGCCTTGCATAACAAACTTGCACAACGAAACATTACCAGAAAATATTTACGTTGGAACTGATTTTGTTTACATTTGATTGATAGGAGAAAACCAATATTAGATAGTTTATGTTGACGTATTTTCAGACAAGTATCATGGAGCAGCACCTAATCTTAGTTACATTGGAACATAAATCTGTTTTCCCAGGACTTCACATCCCAACACTATCTATTCACAAATACCGCTTTTACTTGAAGTATTCTTTGCTTTGGTGAACAGATTTTTCAATCTGTAGGGGTGATTTCTCTTTGATGTATATAGATAGAGATATACTAACCCTTCACAAAAGGGTTTAATGATGTTCAAGCTGTGTTTTAATACCTATCTAAACTTAGATCAGGTTGGGTAAGTCATAGCAGCAGTGTAAAAGTATACAAATAATTCTGTTGGACAAGGGTTTAAACAGACATGATTTAGTCTCTCGTGACTATAGTAAATCTATACTGGTAGAAAAAATATAGGAATAATACTAAAGATATTAGAAATTTTCTTTTCCTAGGGCATTGAGTTTATTGTTTCTGTTGCTTACAAATAACTTGTGCATGTACAGGAGACGCCAATGCACGCAAACTGGGCGGCTCATGTATGTTCTTTCTCACTATTAATCTGTGCCTGCATTAAATAGAATATCAGATTGATTAAATTATCTGACGCCTAAGAATATCAGATTGTCAAGGAATAAACTGTAAAACAGTAAACCTAAAATAGAGTTTAAGACCAATTAAATGTTTTCCGGTATTTAAAACAATGGATTTTATTAATGGGTGTCTGCTTTTGTGTAACAAAAAATGCAGCTATGTGCAGTAACGATGACATATACATTGTACAGGGTCAAGAGTATGGTCCAGGGATTCCGGAGTTCACTGTGACAATAATGAACACATGCCTATCTGAATGTAAGCCACGAAACATTCATCTATATTGTGAGTCGTTTGCATCATCAGATTGGGTGGACTCTTCGGATATCAAGCGCATTTCTGATGATGATTGCCTCATTAATGATGGAAGACCTATGGAGCCATATGATTCCATTTATTTTACATACTTCAATACTTATATGTACCCTATGAGTGTTAAATCTGTCCAGTTTGTTTAGTTTCATTGCCTCCATGTTTAATGCCCTGTGGTTGGCATTCGAGATTTTTCTTTGCCTTGTTGGTTAAAAACTAAGAAGCATAATTTATTACTCTATTACTTGCACGAATTGTTTCAATGACATTTTTATGTTTTTTCTGCTCTCAACCTTCAATGCCCGTGTTGTCTTTTTCTTTGCTCACGCAGCGGAGACCCCGTTGCTGCGTCACTTCCCTCTCTGCGGTTTTTTTTCCTTGCCGTGAATATTCTTTTACCTGCTCATTATAGAGGTTAAATTAGATGAATAAATTATCATATAATTATTTCTTCCAAATCTATTAAGTGTTATCATGTATTTAATATATTTTTTTTGTTTCTATTGTGGTAAATGAAATAATAAACTTAACTAATAATTAATTTATAAGTCATTTTATATAAATTACAATCAAGATGCTCATTACACATCCTTTCAAAACAAGTTATAGCACTATATATTCCATTTGATTAGCATAAATAAGCTCAAGGGAAAGTTATCTCCCTCTAAAATAGACTTTTGTTATTTTTCTCCATTTTTTCAAAATTGAAGAGCAGATTGGAATTTTATTAATTTTAGTAGATCATCCATCTAATTAGAATAATTTATAACAAAAATAAAATCAATTTCTTTGGTTCTATCACAAAAACATGGATAAAGAGAGTCTTTAAGCTTGAGGTACTTTTGGTGGTATTGGAAAAACTTTTTTATGGTTTTTACAATTGTAGTTTCGCCTACTTAGTAAATGATTACAAGTAACAACTAGCGAATTTTTGAAATGAAACTCAAATTTGTTTTGAAATGAAATATATTTGAAATGTAACTATAATGAACCCAATGCTTGTTTCTCCCTTAGTCTATAAAATGGATTTCAAGGCTCATTACAAAGGTTGACATTTTGAGTCTAGAATGGTTTGGATAGAATTGAAGTACAAAAAAACAAATATAATGTAGAAGGCTTGGTGAATATGCTAGAAAATCATCTTGGGTTTAGGTCTTCTATGTAATAGTCTTTAATAGTTCTAAATATGAGCTACTAATATCAAAACAAATCTAATTTCTAGATCATGTACTCTCCTTTGTACAATTTTCAACTATCAAGTATTTTTTCATTTTTAATCTATTTCAAATGTAAATAATTTGTGTATTACTGGGTATTCCATATTTGACCCTACTTGCCCAATTGATGAGGCATTGGCCGTTTTTTTCAAGAATTCATCCAATCCATGAACTGGTGAAAGACCTAGCCATATGCTCAAAATAAGAATAATACTCATTAAAATCTTGTCAATTATGAGATGTAAATTTGAAATACACCCTCGTTCCTAGTAAATGGACAATTATTTACTTAAAGATCAACCAAATCCTTAGTGAATTTTGGTCATTTTCGAGTAAAGAAGTGTTTTCCATTTAAACAAATTAGAAAGAATGCAATAGGGAAATACCCTCCTAGGTCTCGTAGAGCTTGACGTGTAGGAGTAAAGACCTTATAGTTCTTTACTTTTTATGTTGGCTACTAGGCTATGGATTTCTTTAAAATAAGGCCGAGATCCTCTTTAAGAATTTTGGGTTTTAGTAGGAAGCAAAACTGACAAAATTGGTGATTCTGTTGGGGAATTTTTACATTCTCCTGTCACAAGTTGTTGTACTATAGAGTCAGATGGTGTAATGAGTCTGAACATATTGTTTGAATGTCAAATAATTCTTGAGCCTAGTGAAGGATTTAGTTGCAACAAATTTTGAAGGATTTGAAGATGACTCCATTGTTTGAGAAAACCCATAATGACATTTATTTTGAAGACACTTAATCTTATTTGAAGTTCAATCCTTTGTGAAGAGAGGTGGTGACTCTGGCTCAAAGAACCTAATAAATAATATAACAAAGCTTCACATCTGCAAGTTTCAAAATCGAAGGTGAATGGCTACTCTAAAATTATAGGTAGTCTCATGAATTTGAATAAAATATTGTCACATTTGTAAGTAATTTTTGCAAATTTTCAAGATATATGATATAAATAATTCCCAATTTTGTGAAATAGCATTGAGATAGGGAAAGGAATGGTAATCTTTCTATGATTCTAAAGTGAAATTGAAAAAGATGTAGAACTTTGTCATATTTAGGAATTTCACTTGCTGAAAGATGTTAAACAATGTAGAGATAGAAGGTTTGCACTGTAAGGACTTAGGATCATAATTCCGAAAGGAATTTGTGTTGCCTTGTGTAATATTAAGATAGTCTTAACAAATATTCTAAGGATTAGTAGAATTTATTGTCAAACTGCACACTCTGATGTGGGTGTTGATACAACCATGCATAATGAACCATCCTTGTCACATCAAGGAAATTTTAGTACCGAAAGATATACGGCTATTAATTTTTGTAATATTTGTGGTTACCCAAATATGGTACCACCTAAGATAGATGTGAGATATTGGTTCTCTTTCCTACTGGCATCTTCTATACAATCTTGGGATGAGTTTAAGATGGCCTTCATGGGTCAGTTTAGTGAGGAAAAATTTCATGGAGATCCATAGTCCTAAATGAAGAGGAATTGATCCCTACTTTCAATCTTAGATTTGCTAGGGCCATAAGGGACATTCTTGAAAATATGAAACCAAATTGTTTTATACCTTGGTGCATTTGATAGCAAGATGAGCTACTTGTTGAGGGACAAAGAGCCCACTACATTGAAACAACCTTATTAAGCTGCCATGAATATTGAAAACAATTTGAAATACTCAACCATGAAAAGACATTTGGCTACTAGTATGAATGGCTCCAACAAGATTCAAGATAATGAACCAAAATGGTCAAGTGGCAGGAATGGTTATCAAGATAAAGATGCTTTAGATGATCTACCAGTTCCATCTCCATTATATGTAGATCTTGGGAATGTACCCTAACCATACATCAACAAGATTTGGGAAATATTGATTCAATGTTCCTTGTAAGGAAATTGAACGAAATGAAAATATATGCAAGAGAATCATCATATGACTTTCTTTCAATATTTTTGGATATCCTGATAGATATACCCAAGAGTGTAAAACCCAGTGATTAAATATGCATTGATTTTTTTTATTTTTTTTATAGGCCAAGGTTGAGTAAATTACCAAAGGATTTGAAGCCTCATAGTCTTGATCAAGTAGTGGACTGGATAAGGACTGTAGAAGAGATCAAGTATGGCCACATACAACATGTTGTTTCTTAAAATTTCAGTAATGACTGTCATGCTGATGAAGATAAAAAGATAGTGCAATCAAGTGAGGACAATGTATTTGAATGTTAACAATTGATTGATCAAAGTTAGCAGTTCACAAGAAACATAGATGCTATTTCTGGTAGTGGTGATGAGAATGAAGATATCCAATATGAGGACAAGGTAATCATACATGGTTTGCACCCTTGGAATGTCCTTAGAAATGAATAAATACAAGGAGGGAAAGAGGTAATTTCAAATCATGATGTATTCAATGATGGTGATGCATATCTAGTCAATGTTACGTCACAAGTTAGAGACCAAGATGATTAGATTGAGCTTGGTTGGTTCTCTGTTGATTATAATTCTTCTTATGGAATAGATATTGAATCTCTTGCTCCAACTAGAGGATATGTTGATAGCTTTGAGAGGATGTGTCTACTTGGGAGTGAACAATTTTCTTCATGTAAAGAATTATCAAAATGTGGGTCAATAATCTTGAATGCAAATGATGTAGATGATGTTGAGAATTCTTCTCCTTGTTCTTCGAGTGATTATAATTATTTTGAGTATATTTATCATTCTAGGGATGGGAATCATCGTATTGAGAAGGCAAGGTATGTGACACAACAATGAAGGTGTAGCAGAATCCCTTATATGATGTATCTTCACCATTTTATGATATGAAAAATGATGTTTCTTATTGGTGTAGGAATAATCCACTCTTTCTTGAGGATCCTAATGAATCTTGAGCGAGTACCATCTATGAATATACTAGAGCTAATAGAAGTCAAGAAAATAAGGAATGAAATCTAGGTTGACATTAAGGTTTTTGATTCCATCCTTTTAGATGGTAACCTTGAATCAACAACTCTCTATTCACAAGTAGGATGCAATAGTACAAGTGTTAGTAAGGTCACTTACCAAAAAGTGAATGATCAAACTACATCTCATGAAAACCGAGAATGTAATTCAGGTATGTTGTCAATTTTACCTAGTAGTGATTTATATGGTGGAAAGTTTGAAAGTGAGAATGTCATGCCTCATGAAAATGATCTTGAATGTTGTACTACTACTGATGAGAATTTCAAAGATAAGGTGGTGCTTGTCTAGTGTGATGATATTAGAGTTGATGAATATAATCATATCCCTGTAGTTCAATATAATTGTTATGAGGTAGTTGTTGAACTACTAACCACACATATGAAAGAAAATGATGCACACCCTAGTGAAGGAAGAGTTTTAATGTTCTATAATCATGTTGTTCACCCAGAAGATTGCATTCAATCCTGGATTAATTCTAGTACATATTGAAAAGGAACAAAACGTTGATGAATTTTCAAATCAGGTTGACATTGCAAGATATTTTGAATGGTATAAGGAGTTACTAGATGATTTAAGCAGTGGAAGATGTGCTATTGTTCAATGTGAGTTTGAGTTCAAGTGTTTCTTTGAGAAATGCCCTGTACCTCTTTGATATGATTATGAAAATGTTCTCATCAAATAGGTAGAACACTAGTGTGGAAGAAAATATGAGTGCTGATTTGTTCGGGTTGAGATACTTGGATCCTTTTCTTTGTCCTAATTTCCATTGTAGGAAGACTCTTGAATTTGAATCTTTCTATTTTTGATATACCTGAGAATTGTTCACAAGGTCTATATTGAAGTATTTATGGAAGGTCTCATCCTGAATCAAAATTTGAATATGAAGACAAAACTGATGATATTGATGATAAAATGGAATATGGATAATTTTTTTTTCTAATCCAACCAAGTAAGATTACGTCAGATTTGAAATATGGAAAAGACAGTTTTGGAAAAAATGGTTGACCATGTTGGTTATGATGGAGTTGATTGTGCAGAGGCACCTCTAGTATAAGTGTTAATCCATTACAATCTACACCGGATAAGGTATTTGATAGAGGAAATAAGTGCTTCTAATATTTCGGGACCATTTGGCCACCAATTTTGAAAATGAAGCCTAAGAAACTAAGAGAGGCTTCTAGGATTGGCAATGGAAGCTACATTCTATACCCATGTAATCAATGTGTATGGTTTTTTTTTTTTGGTTTTTGGTTTCTTATGCCCTTCAACTCATCTACTTCTATAGGATATTTTGGATTCTCACTATACCCACTAGGGATATATGTCCTCGAGCATGAGCCATTGGTGGAGCACCCAAAATTTTACAATTTTTGAGTAATACCTAGGTATGATTAAGTGTTTGGACCCTTTGTCCCCAAAGATAGGGAGTGGTTTTGTCTTAGAAAATGCCCATTTCACTTATTTGCATCATGAACCCTCACTCTTTTAATTTCGTATTCACTTGTCACAACCAGTTACCAGTCTTTAAACTCATCACTTGAGCCTATGAATGTGTGATGCCACCGGCCCCTATTGTTTAGAGTGTCAGTAACTCCTCGCATTGCTCACTTCAAATATTTCCTGGAGATGGGCGAAAAATTATTTTTCCAAATGACTTAAGTCTAAGTCATGTTTTCCCAAGGGTAAAACTGTCATCAGCCTTGCAGTGGCCCCATTTTTAGAATGAATTCTATTATGTGTGAAGGTTGAGGACCTATCCAATTTCAAGATCTAATTCGGGCCATCCCCCACTAGCTCGCAAGTTTTAAATGTCAGACTTTTATTTGGTGCAAGGTACGCAAGATGATGATGCATGTCCTTCTATGAACATGGGGCGTGGTCTCCACTATTGAGCTTATGACTTGTTGTTATAAATTTATAGTGATAATCATGCATAGGGATCAATATCAGTTGTTCCCCACTAGCTACAAAGGAAAAGGTGAGCGCTTATTATGAACTGTGAGGTTTGCAAGCTTGTGACATGTGGATTGGTCCACCAATGTGGGAAGTGGCTCAAACCTACAAATGAATGATGTGGCTTCTAAACTGGATGAATGTTATTGACCAAAATAGATGAGCGATGATCTAAAGGAATTACAATGTAGCCAACTCAATGGGAGTTGTTGATCTACCACCTCATCAATGGATCGATGATTAACATTCAAAACCAAAAACACACATATGATGGTTTATTTTTCTCTACAAAGAACAACCATTAATGTTGTACATACTCTTTCTAGGACTATTCAATTTGATATTTATATGTGTGAGGAATTAATTTCTTATAATCATGAAGAATGATATGCGAATTTCCATGCACCTAAGAAGTTAACGGTGATGAAGTGGAGGCCAATGAGTGATCATTTGTTTTCACATCTTTTTTCATTGAACATTGATGATTGACACCACCTAATTATTCAATAAATGTAGATTGATGGTCACCATCTTCACTATTTCAATCAAGTGTTCAATTTTTTAGTCATTTTGGAGTGAGTGCTGAATATTCTAGTGTGAGTTTGCAAAATTGCATACTTGAGTAAGATGAGTAAGCCAACTGCTTCCTTACCATCAGTACACAGATCTCCAAGGTTTAATTTGCAAAATCCTCATGGTGATGTTCTGGCACAAGAATAGAGCACTCCTAAGGATACTTCAATTTTAAAGGGAGAATGCAAAGAGGAAACCCATGGAGAGAAGCCCATGGAGAGAAGCCCATGTTAGTTGCTACTAAAAGTAGTTCTCAGTTGAGAGGCCAAGCTGTACTATAGAGGTGATAGAGGTAAAGGGAAAAGAGGATGTAAGATTTGGAAGGGAATATGAAGAAAGATTAGGTATGGACGAGCTTCCTATGGATGGAAGAATTCCCTCATTGCTATCACTTATGGACCATCTAATAGTGAGACCAAAACAAATTCAGGGTACCAATAATACCTC